>JAJGOT010000139.1:935000-1400000 GCA_022457155.1 Cladopsammia gracilis | reverse complement strand
ACGACTTTCCATATTTATTGAAGGTTCTTACAGCCGATAAGCTGGCCGCACACCAGCCACCATCCTGAACAGCAAACATGTGGAATCCTCGCTTTTTCGCTGCTTGATAGCATTTTTCGATGGCGTCTTGCCTTGCCTTGTAACTGCCATGCAAAATGGAATCTTGGCCTTCTAAGGTCGGTATTGCGCGACTAGACCGGTCCTGGAAACAACCGATTGTTTCATAATGAGGAAGAGGTACTAGAAATAACAAAGAGTTAATGTCAGCACAGCCTAAGTGATGCAGCTAGCCATGGCAAATTGTTCGATTCTATCCTATGAAGTCAATTACCAGTACGAATCTGAGTTCCGTGGAGTTCTATTTGTTGGCTTGATCTCTAATTTATTATTGTCATGGATATCAACAACTACGTCACATTTTTCTTAGTGATTTTTTACTGAAGTTATAGTTTAATTTAGTTTAAAAAACAAATTTGTATGCTTAAAAACTGTAAATAACTAAGTAAGAATCCTTCTAGGTAACAAGCAATAAATGAGACAATAACTTAAAAAGCAATTGCATTTAAAAGTTTAGCTATTGCGATGAATGATTATCCAGAGTTCAGCGACGCTACCTCTCCGAAACAATTTCTGTGATCAACAGAGTTTCGAGTTACCTGGTTTACCTTTGATGACATACACCTGATTTGCCCACGGTCCGCCTTCACCATCTGACTTGCAAGCTGTAGATTTCCCATACTTGTTATAGGTCTGTGGCGCTGTGGCACTGGCTGCACACCATCCGCCATTCTGAACTGCAAACATGCTGTATCCAGCTCTCATGGCAGCCACAGCGCACTTTGCAATGGGGTTCTTTCGAGAGCCATATGATCCATCCAAGACAGAATCTTTTCCTTCCAAGGGTTGGATTGCTCGATTTCCGGTGTCTTTGAAGCATCCAATACTTTTAGTCCCTTAAGATTAAGCCAGAAAAATAATAAAACTTTCACGCAGGGTTGCCGTTTCTGACGTTTAGATGAGTGAACGGCTTTAGGAAGATGGTCTTATCCCTACGTATATAATGACTAATTCACAGTGGTTTTACTCGATTAATGTATAGTTAGTTGGTAAGGGTATTGCGGTATGTGCTTCTTGAGTTAAATGGGTGTGGAATGAATCATCTTTAAAACGGATTCGCTTTGGCGATTGGGAATGATTGGTTACCTTTAATGTAGTACACCTGATTGGCCCATGGTCCACCTTTACCATCTGACTTGCAAGCCGACGACTTTCCATATTTATTGAAGGTTCTTACAGCCGATAAGCTGGCCGCACACCAGCCACCATCCTGAACAGCAAACATGTGGAATCCTCGCTTTTTCGCTGCTTGATAGCATTTTTCGATGGCGTCTTGCCTTGCCTTGTAACTGCCATGCAAAATGGAATCTTGGCCTTCTAAGGTCGGTATTGCGCGACTAGACCGATCCTGGAAACAACCGATTGTTTCATAATGAAGAAACGGTACTAGAAAGAAAGAGTTAATGTCAGCACAACCTAACTGATGCAGCTGGTCATGGCAAATGGTTCGATTCTATTCTATGAAGTCAATCACCAGTTCAAATCTGTGTTCCGGTATGCTAAATGCCAAGAAAGGGTAGTGACACCGGCCACGATGTTAGCCGGCACTAACCCTCTACCTACCTACCTTTGATGAGATACACCTGATTTGCCCACGGTCCACCTTCACCATCTGACTTGCAAGCTGTAGATTTCCCATACTTGTTATAGGACTGTGGCGCTGTGGCACTGGCTGCACACCAACCACCATTTTGAACTGCAAACATGCTGTATCCCGCTCTCATTGCAGCCACAGCGCACTTTGCAATGGGGTTCTTTCGCACCCAATACAAGCCATCCAAGACAGAATCCTTTCCTTCCAAAGGTTGGATTGCTCGATTTCCGGTGTCTCTGTAGCATCCAATAGTTTTATACCCTTAAGATAAAGCCAAAAATAGAATAAAACGTTCCAACAGGGTTAGTGTGTGAACGTTTGGAGTAGCGAATGATTGTGAGAGAAAGGTTGTTATATTTATTGTACTGAAGTTACGTGACTTTTAAACAATTTGAACATCCAATTTTGACACGATGACAAACAACTGAAGTAAAGCATAGTCATTTAGGCCAGTTAACAAGTCTTTACAATCTTAAGCATTATATCTTTAAAAGTTAAAGGAGTACGACTATCAAAAAATGTTTTTTCTTTTGTCATGGTGGTTGTTGGAAGGTGATTTGCACACGTAAGTAACAACATTGCAGGCACTTTTTAACTGATGGCCGCGAAATGATAAATAATGCATTGTTAAATGTTAGGGGTGACAAATGGTCTGTCACAATCTATGGAAGTCGCAATCTTTTAGTCAAATTTATGTCCCGGTCTCTGTTGTCATTTTTTTAAGCCATTCTCTAGCTACGTGTTGGCAGTCTTTCTTTTTTCACGAAGCTGTTTGGGAGTCTCTGTCTCCTTTACAAAAGTTAAAACGTTTCGGGATTGTAGATAAAAATGTCAGTCTCGAATTTACCATTCTCCATATCCCTAATGTTGCATGGTAGAAGCCGTTTCTCTTACCTTCCAAAAGTTAATACGTTTCGGGATTGCAGAGGAAAATGTCAAAGTCTCGAATTTACCACTATCCACCCCTAATATTGCATGGTAGAAGCCGTTTCTCTTACCTTTGATTACATACACCTGATTTGCCCACGGTCCGCCTTCACCATCTGACTTGCAAGCTGTAGATTTCCCATACTTGTTATAGGTCTGTGGCGCTGTGGCACTGGCTGCACACCATCCGCCATTCTGAACTGCAAACATGCTGTATCCCGCTCTCATTGCAGCCACAGCGCACTTTGCAATGGGGTTCTTTCGCACCCAATACAAGCCATCCAGGACAGAATCTTTTCCTTCCAAGGGTTGGATTGCTCGATTTCCGGTATCTTTGTAGCATCCAATAGTTTCATACCCTTAAGATAAAGCCAAAAATAGAATAAAACTTTTAAACAGGATTCCTGTAAATGTTTTAAAGGAAATAACCCTTGAAAATCGGTTTGTCTATATTATGTATTAACAATTTTCTCGTCACGTCACTGACGACTAACTAAAAATCATATTCATATAGCACCGTTTATCATATCAAGAAACCTAAAGGAGTGTGCCGGGCCACCGAAAAGTTTCATTTGCCTGACATCCTGGTTCTTTGAGAAACAATGAAATAAGAAGCATTGACGCACTTGGCGAGAGATGAACAGTAGTTGGCTAATTTCAAGTTCAGGGCAGGAGACGTTTTGCTTACCTTTGACTGAGTTGATTACAAAATAGGTGCGGTTACACACACCACGGTAAATGGCATTTCCCATGGTAGATCATCCGCGGTGCATCACACTTGATGTATCCATGGATATTTGCCACGGAAAATTTACCTCGGGAAATGTCGATCACACTCACTAAATGCTCAGTGTTTCCCGTGGTGAAGGAGTCATTTACCACGGTAAAAGTGCCCGTGTAACCGCGCCTATTGAACGACCTGTATTTGTTCCACACGAACTTGAACCACCTAAATTAAATTCAATATTTGCTTTTTATTTAATCTGAAATCACGCGAGAGTTTAAAAGAGAAGCCATTTTTTCGATCGTTCAAATGATGTTGCTCGGGAAAATATTTATTAAACTAAAGGTTATTAGCATACACTGACTGAAGCGGAAGTTGAAGTGACATGCATCGATACTTCAAATCATAGGACGGTCCTGGCCTAAAATATCTCCAACGGGACAAATTTGTTGAAGCATGCCAAAAAATACGGTCTCTCACACTCATTGTTAATCTTCGTCCCTTTTTATTTGTCATCTTTGTGAACTCTGAGACAAGATGAGCGTATTCTAGTTAGACGGCTTACCGCAGTTTACGCTGTAGAAAACCGTGACACAAAGAAAGAACGTGACAAGCAGCGATTTCTTTATGGGATGATGCATCATCTTGTTGAAATTTCTGTGAAAATAAAATATAGAATAGGCCATTTGCACGATGGCGTCATTTGACTTCAACTACCAGAATTCATTTCGTTTTTCGTTTCTTATTTAAATTTTGTAATCCCAGTACTACAAAACAAAAAAAAGAAGGATTCTGGTAGTTGTATGCATATGACGTCATTGTGCAAATGGCCTATTACGGTCATTTATAAAATAACTCCTGAACGTCAACACCACCTTCACATACTGTTGAGTTCTTTTCACGTTCCCCTCGTTACTTTGGGGCTCGCTACTTTCTGGGGGTCAGTTAGTTTCGTAGCCTGTGAACAGGCCTCCTTGTGGGGGTGTGACGAAAGTAGATAGCGGCGAGAAGAAAGTCGGCGAGCGAAGCGAGCCGCGGGAAAACTGGGGAGAGGGGAAGAGGCGGGGAGGGCTCTCAAACTCTCTTTTCCTTTTACCCAACCCCTCCCGGTTCGCCTTTTTTTTTTCGCCCTTTATCCCACTAGAGAGCCTCTTCACAGGCTATTAGTTTCGGGGAACAAAATCTATGTGAAAAGCGCGAGGGACAGAAAATATAAACAAGAAGTCCAAGGACTACTGCAAAGCTGATACAACGAGTAAATATATTTGAAACAATATATCGGCTGGCCAGACCAGCCTTCTTTAGGTTTAAGATGTTACTAAATTACAAAATGAAACTACAACATTATATAAACAGTGTTGAGGATGACATGATGAACTGAGGTGTTGGTGTTTATCTGTAGGTTTAGTATATAAATCCGTTTCTACTATGCCGTTGTGTGGAGATACCATAACATCGAGAAATGGAACGTTAGTTAATGCGGGACAGCTAATGAACTTAATAGTGGGATGAATATTGAGATAATCAATGAATATTTTCAAATAATTTAGCCCTTGAGCCCAGATCATGAAAATATCATCGATATATGTGAGGATGCCAAGGAGCATTAGAGAGAGCGTTAATTTCGAAAATGCCAAGAAAAAGGTTAGCAAAAGAAGGAGCCATCATAGTACCCATGGCAGTGCCATGGATACCGTATGAAGATAATTTTGTTGATGTGAAATTGTTTATGGTGAGTATCATACGTAGAAGGTCACAAATTGTCTCAGTACGTGTGGGATACAAAATGCCTCATTTTGACAGTTTGTGAGTCAAAACTGATGGTAATTAGCCGTCGTTGTTAGTGACTTGACTTTTGATACTTTGAAGTACCAATCTTTGAAGTATCAGATCTTCGCATACCGTGATGAGCGAGGTGGACAAAAAACGAGAAACCGTCAATCCTACCCATAGAGCTGCCAAGACGTGAGAAAGACGACGCAAAACTTCCCTTTGTAAAATGCCGACTAAAATGGCGATAACGGAACATAAAGTGAATTGGTTATAGACTCCAATAAAACTCTCGCCTTCCACTGCTGGAGTTTTCGGATTACACATTTAGCTACATTTTGACTTTATATAAAAAATCTGAGGAACATGTTGCGTCCTTACGCCTGAATGAATGCCACTCAATCGAAGGTTCATCTTATTATTTCAGTGTACAATGAATTGTTTCTATTTCTTTCAAAACAGGTCAAGGCGGAAGATGAACCACTTTCGTTTCGTGATATTAAATTAAATGCTAAACCACTGGTAAAAAGAAAACTATTCCTTTTGACAATTAAATTTTCGTTACATATGTAAAACCCCTTATCTTTGATTAAGCTTCCTTATTATTTCAATCTATAAAAACAAGAAGATCATTTTCTCTTGAGAAAATTCATCTAAATTTGTTTGACGAGATTCATGATTACTTCCTCTGTTCAGCGTTGATTAAAGAAGACCTTTTATGAGATTCAAATATAAAGAAACGTTCATCTAGGCCTAGCTACAAATATCATGTAAAATCGCCTAAATATCTTTCTGGAAATTCCCGATATTTTTCCTAAATATCTCGCTTTTTCCCCCTAAATATCTTGAAAAAAATTCTAAATATCCCAATATTTTCTTAACATTTTTCTGTAAATATCACAACAACTAGTAACGTTAACGACTGTATAAAATCAAAAACATCATTTATTGGCAAGACGGATAGATGTCGATAGATCACTAGGAGCTGGCGATCTTAGTTGGTCTAAAAGCGATGCGTCTGTGCTTTCTTTACTCGGTTCAGCTGTAGGAACCGCTTCAGGTTCAGCAGGAACCGAAGCCTCGGAACTTTCAGCATCTGCCATTTTGTTCAGGGTGTACCTACAAAGACTCATGGGATATAATATTCGTGAGGAAAACCACTGAATAGGACCACTGTTGACACTTAATATTGAACCTCAAAGTAGATTCTCAAGTTTCAAAGAAAAAACGTGCGTGAACTCATAAAAGTAACAAAAACCGTAGCAAAATCCCAAATTTAATCTTTTTTTTTCTAAATATCTCAGAATTTTCTAAAGCCCAGGAGCTTCTAAATATCTAAAAAAATGTCCGGATATTTGTAAGTAGGCCTACGTTCATCCAAGGCGATGCGTTTGTTGATTAATTAACCGCTTTTTCGAAAACGACTCGTAAAGAAGCTCAAATTACCAGTATGTTGCTAGTCTCCTACGCAGCCGTTATTAGGGCTCGTCACGCAACGCTGGGGGAAGAGCGTTGCGTGACGACTCCTAATAACGGCTGCGTAGGAGACAGTATGTTGCTGAACTGTGCAGTTAACTGAAACCAGGCAACTTTATCCGAGACAACATACAGTCGGATAAGTTAGTGTATCGAGTGTATTGATGCTATTAAGGTTACAGTGTACCTTCGGGGGTGTCTCCAGCATAACAGCTCTAGCGTCATAAGATTACACTTAATATACCTAAACCCAGATATCAAATTAAAGCTTATAGAGCTGGCTATCTAAATATGGAAACAATTTGCTAATAAAATGAATTGTCGAATTTTTTACGACGTCTAAATTCAAACGTCCGAATCAGCTTTAAAACGCTATAACTCAAAGCGATTATTATATTTTGCTGACTTGATTTGTTCTCGGGTTTCCGGACACGAAGCGCTAAAAAAACGTGTCGGCGATTTCCCATATTCAATTGCAGTGAAAAGTTACAGAATATTTTCGAAAAGGGGAGAAAAAAAATTGGAATGATCGCACAGAAATGGCTCTTGACGAAAAAGTTTTCGGAATTAAGAAATTCGCCGACACGTTTTTGTTCATTATATGTTAGCCTAGCTTCTGTCAAAATTTAAGGAAAATCGAACAAATTCCCTTTGAGTTGTAGCTCTTTAAAGTGTCCCCAACAAGCGAAAAATTTACTTTGAGAAAACGGCGCTTAAAAAAACCATATCGCTTAATAAACAAACTCCGCCCACAAAAGTTATACCGTCATTTTTCCGTCAATTTTCAGTATTTTTCGGTAATGTTTTTTTTGGATGAAAGTTCATTCTGTAAACTTTATTTTAACGCCAAAAAAAAATTTCGATAAATTTTCGATCTGAAGGTACACTGTAATCTTAATATTCACTTGAGAAGCAAGAAAAAGGATCAGGTTAATTATCTCGTCACGTAGGTAAATAATAATTCCGAATGAAGCGTGACGTAGCTTCTGTAGGGCACGAGACCAAAACAAACGAAGTGATCTTCTTAATTGAAACACAAGTTTTCTTCTCAACTACAAAAAAACGATGTGCTATTTACTGTAAAAATGCTAAGGACTAAGTCTAAGGAGGTCCGGGGATATTTTGGGTCTCTGAAATTTCCAGCCTTCTGAGAGTAGTTTCCAGCAAGTTTAAACGGTTTTGAAACAACAACAAGAAATCTTGTAGCCTAAACGCAGGTAAATAAGAAGCAAAGGACCGCGAACGAAAATGCTGCCGGTGTACGTAGGATCTGTAACAGAGATGGATCTTCGCCCTTGAAACGCCGTCAGTATACAATTAAAAGTAGTCAACTATTGTTGGTTGGTTTCCCGGGTTCATTGATTTCTAACAATTCTCCGTTGCGGGTCATAGTGTTCGGGAGAATAAAATAAAGTCTTGTATGCTTCCACACAACGGGGTACCAAGTTAAATATAATATGTGATTATCTTTTATCATACGGGTAGTTGCGTAGAATGGAGTTTGTTCTACAGTATTTCATAGCTTTTCCAACATGTCCCAAGATAAGATCGTGTACACAGCACAAGATCGAATATTAAAATTTCAATCACAGCGTCACACTAACTGAATCCATCCATGCAAATACATAACATCGAAAAAGGTTTGTTAACTGAACCGAATACTTACAAAACTCCTTTATTCTAAAGTATGATATTTCTATACCATACTTTCATCCAAGCACTGACTGTTCTGAAAAGTGAGTTGTTGAAAAAACAACAGCGTTTACATTTGCGCGTTCGCTTGCGTCGCGCCAGTTTGTAGCCAGTTTCTTGTGCTTTTGCTTGCTCATGCTTACGCTTCGCTTCAGTAAGCTTGTGTTGCGTGTAAACAAGCCTTTAATTAATAGGCGAAAATCGAGGTGGTGGTAATCTTACTAAATGATTCAGTACTGCTTGCTTATGAAAATTACTGAGCAAGCCAAAACCGAGAACGAAAACGAGAAAAACGTACGCGTGATTTCGCCAAAAAATGTGTGAATTGAAATTACCGCCACGGTAACAATGTTTTGTTTTTGTTATAACTCTGAGAATCAGAAAATACTAACTGTTGAAACTGTTTCGCTCTCTCTCGTGTTTAAAATATAAATCGTGATGTGGCTTTGTTTAGTCCATGGCCTCTGGATCCTGGAGACATGTTTCTGAAAACGTTCACTGAGCCGATTAAAGTGCATTCATGATTTAAATAGCTATGCAGCATCAATCAGTACCGACGCTCTTTGATTGATTAAAAAATTGCATTCTACACAATTTCTCTTTATTCCTGTTTTCTAACGCGCAAACATCGTGGATTCGGTATGCGAGATCGAAGACTCTTTAATGGTGGTGCTGTACGAGCCGATGAACACACTTAACATACGTTTTTTACTATCTGAAATGAATACTTTAATGGATTTATTTTCCTTCGATCTGGTCCTATTCTGTTTCAAGGTACAATACATTTTTGGCCAGTATGGAATAATTGTTCACAACAGGCTTTCTTGTAGATCTCAAAGGCATAATTTAAAGCGAAATTAACAGAATAAGATCGCCAAAAATAGACTGTAAAAGTATTTGTAATAAAACTTACGCGCTTTCATGGTATGCAGATTATGTATGTAAAACTATAATTTGCAAGAAGTCCTGTTGTTGTTTTCCTTCGTGTTTGCTTTTGTTCGATATATTTCTTGAAATGGCGCTAATGATGGAGAACGAGTAGTCTTTTTTGCGGTTGTGGAAAGGCATTTTTTAATTATACAACTACATAAAACTTTTAAGGCTGCTACAGGCAAGTCACAGGTAGACGCGCAAAAGTGGTAGAATCGATTAGCAGGTTTTATTTTATCCCCTTCGGTTAATATCTAAGTACTCCTCACTTTAGCTCTTCAATTTCGCATAACTTTTGAGTAGTACAACTTACCTTTGAATAACAGGTGTTGTAGCTGTCTTATAGACTTCAGTCTGAGCTGGTTGTAAGCCGCACCCAAGCTATATACCACTTGAAAACGAATGTGGTAATCGAGTAGGGGATGTCACTACCCTTTTCTGAACCTATGTTATCATTGGTCAATCATATTGCAAACCTCTTTTGTTATTTATCCGGTTAGTTTCACGTCGTGCCAAGAATAAATTGGATCTTCGCCCTTGAAACGCTGTCAGTATACAATTAAGCGTAGTCAACTATTGTTGGTTGGTTTCCCGGGTTCATTGATTTTCTAAGAAATCTCCGTTGCGGGTCATAGTGTTCGGGAGAATAAAAGAAAGTCTTGTATGCTTCCAGACAACGGGGCACCAAGTTAAATATAATATGTGATTATCTTTTATCATACGGGTAGTTGCGTAGAATGGATTCTGCTCTACAGTATTTCATAGCTTTTCCAACATATCCCAAGATAAGATCGTGTACACAGCACAAGATTCAATCACAGCGTCACACTATCTGAATCCATCCAATCGAAATAAGTTTGTTAACTGAACCGAATACTAAATAAATCCTTTATTCTGAACAATGATAGTTCTATACCATACTTTCATCCAAGCACTGACTGTGCTGAAAAGTGAGTTGTTGAAACAACCACAGCGTTTACACTTAAGCGCCCTGCGCTGGCGTCGCGCCAGTTTGTAGCGCTTTTGCTTGCTCATACTTACGCTTCAGTAAGCTTGCGTTGCGTGTAAACAAGCCTTAATTAATAGGCGAAAAATCGAGGTGGTGGGTATCTTACTAAATGATTCAGTATTGATTGCTTATGACAATTACTGAGCAAGCCAAAACCGAGAACGAAAACGAGAAAAAAGTGATTTCCCCAAAAAATGTGTGAATTGAAATTACCGCCACGGTAACAATGTTTTGTTTTTGTTATAACTCTGAGAATCAGAAAATACTAACTGTTGAAACTGTTTCGCTCTCTCTCTCGTGTCTTAAATATAAATCGTGATGTGGCTTTGTTCAGTCATGGCCTCTGGATCCTGGAGACATGTTTCTGAAAACGTTCACTGAGCCGGTTACAGTGCATTCCTGATTTACATGAATAGCTATGCTACATTAATCAGTACCGACGCTCTTCGATTAATTAAAAAATTGCATTCTACACAATTTCTCTTTATTCCTGCTTTCTAACGCGCAAACATCGTGGATTCTGTATGCGAGATCGAAGACTCTTTAATGATGGTGTTGTTCGAGCCGATGAACACACTTAACATACGTTTTTTGCTATCTGAAATGAATGCTTCAATGGATCTATTTCCTTCGATCTGGTTCTATTCTGATTCAAGCTACAACACTGTTTTGGACAGTATCGAATAATTGTTCACAACAGGCTTTGTTGTAGATCTTAAAGGCATAATCTAAAGCGAAATTAACAGAATAAAATCGCCAAAAATATATAGACTGTAAACGTATTTGTAATAAAACTTTCATGGTTTGGTGCAGATTATCCATGTAGAACTCTATAATTTGCAAGAAATTCTGTTGTTGTTTTCCTTCGTGTTTGCTTTTGTTCGGTATATTTCTTGAAATGGCGCAAGTTGGTGGAGAACGAGTAGTCTTTCTTGCTGTTGTGGAAAAGTATTTTTTAATTATACAACTACATAAAACTTTTAAGGCTGCTACAGGCACGTCACGGCTAGACGCGCAAACGTGCTAGAATCGATTAGCAGGTTTTTTTGATCCCCTTCGGTTAATATCTAAATACTCCTCACTTTAGCTCTTCAATTTCGCATACCTTTTGAGTAGCACAACTTACCTTTGAATAACAGGTATTGTAGCTGTCTTTAAGACTTCAGTCTGAGCTGTTTGTAAGCCGCACCCAAGCTATATACCACTTGAACACGAATGTGGTAATCGAGTAGGGGATGTCACTACCCTTTTCTGAACCTATGTTATCATTGGTCCATCAAATTGCAAACCTCTTTTGTTATTTATCCGGTTAGTTTGCCAACGGAAACGGAAACGCTGCCAGAATACAATTAAAAGTAGTCAACTATTGTTGATTGGTTTCCCGGGTTCATTGATTTTCTAAGAAATCTCTGTTGCGGGTCACAGTGTTCGGGAGAATAAAAGAAAGTCTTATATGCTTCCAGACAACGTGGCACCAAGTTAAATATAATATGTGATTATCTTTTATCATACGGGTAGTTGCGTAGAATGGATTCTGCTCTACAGTATTTCATAGCTTTTCCAACATATCCCAAGATAAGATCGTGTACACAGCACAAGACCGAATATTAAAATTTCAATCACAGCGTCACACTAACTGAATCCATCCAATCGAAATAAGTTTGTTAACTGAACCGAATACTAAATAAATCCTTTATTCTGAACAATGATAGTTCTATACCATACTTTCATCCAAGCACTGACTGTACTGAAAAGTGAGTTGTTGAAAAAACCACAGCGTTTACACTTAAGCGCCCTGCGCTGGCGTCGCGCCAGTTTGTAGCGCTTTTGCTTGCTCATGCCTACGCTTCAGTAAGCTTGCGTTGCGTGTAAACAAGCCTTAATTAATAGGCGAAAATCGAGGTGGTGGGTATCTTACTAAATGATTCAGTATTGATTGCTTATGACAATTACTGAGCAAGCCAAAACCGAGAACGAAAACGAGAAAAAAGTGATTTCCCCAAAAAATGTATGAATTGAAATTACCGCCACGGTAACAATGTTTTGTTTTTGTTATAACTCTGAGAATCAGAAAATACTAACTGTTGAAACTGTTTCGCTCTCTCTCGTGTCTTAAATATAAATCGTGATGTGGCTTTGTTCGGTCATGGTCTCTGGATCCTGGAGACATGTTTCTGAAAACGTTCACTGAGCCGGTTACAGTGCATTCCTGATTTACATGAATAGCTATGGTACATTAATCAGTACCGACGCTCTTCGATTAATTAAAAAATTGCATTCTACACAATTTCTCTTTATTCCTGCTTTCTAACGCGCAAACATCGTGGATTCGGTATTCGAGATCGAAGACTCTTTAATGATGGTGTTGTTCGAGCCGATGAACACACTTAACATACGTTTTTTGCTATCTGAAATGAATGCTTCAATGGATCTATTTCCTTCGATCTGGTTCTATTCTCATTCAAGCTACAACACTGTTTTTGACAGTATCGAATAATTGTTCACAACAGGCTTTGTTGTAGATCTTAAAGGCGTAATTTAAAGCGAAATTAACAGAATAAAATCGCCAAAAATAGACTGTAAAAGTATTTGTAATAAAACTTACGCGCTTTCATGGTTTTGCAGATTATCCATGTAGAACTCTATAATTTGCAAGAAATCCTGTTGTTGTTTTCCTTCGTGTTTGCTTTTGTTCGGTATATTTCTTGAAATGGCACAAGTTGATGGAGAACGAGTAGTCTTTCTTACGGTTGTGGAAAAGTATTTTTTAATTATACAACTACATAAAACTTTTGAGGCTGATACAGGCACGTCACGGCTAGTAGACGCGCAAACGTGCTAGAATCGATTAGCAGGTTTTTTTGATCCCCTTCGGTTAATATCTAAATACTCCTCACTTTCGCTCTTCAATTTCGCATACCTTTTGAGTAGCACAACTTACCTTTGAATAACAGGTATTGTAGCTGTCTGAGCTGTTTGTAAGCTGCACCCAAGCTATATACCACTTGAACACGAATGTGGTAATCGAGTAGGGGATGTCACTACCCTTTTCTGAACCTATGTTATCATTGGTCCATCAAATTGCAAACCTCTTTTGTTATTTATCCGGTTAGTTTTACGTCGTGCCAAGAATAAATTGGATCTTCGCCCTTGAAACGCTGCCAGAATACAATTAAAAGTAGTCAACTATTGTTGATTGGTTTCCCGGGTTCATTGATTTTCTAAGAAATCTCTGTTGCGGGTCACAGTGTACGCATGTTCGGGAGAATAAAAGAAAGTCTTGTATGCTTCCAGACAACGGGGCACCAAGTTAAATATAATATGTGATTATCTTTCATCATACGGGTAGTTGCGTAGAATGGATTCTGTTCTACAGTATTTCATAGCTTTTCCAACATATCCCAAGATAAGATCGTGTACACAGCACAAGACCGAATATTAAAATTTCAATCACAGCGTCACACTAACTGAATCCATCCAATCGAAATAAGTTTGTTAACTGAACCGAATACTAAATAAATCCTTTATTCTGAACAATGATATTTCTAAACCATACTTTCATCCAAGCACTGACTGTACTGAAAAGTGAGTTGTTGAAAAAACCACAGCGTTTACACTTGCGTGCCCTGCGCTTGCGTCGCGCCAGTTTGTAGCCAGTTTCTTGTGCTTTTGCTTGCTCATGCCTACGCTTCAGTAGGCTTGCGTTGCGTGTAAACAAGCCTTAATTAATAGGCGAAAATCGAGGTGGTGGTCTTGCTAAATGATTCAGTATTGATTGCTTACGACAATTACTGAGAAAGCCAAAACCGAGAACGAAAACGAGAAAAAAGTGATTTCTCCAAAAAATGTATGAATTGAAATTACCGCCACGGTAACAATGTTTTGTTTTTGTTATAACTCTGAGAATAAGAAAATACTAACTGTTGAAACTGTTTCGCTCTCTCTCGTGTCTTAAATATAAATCGTGATGTGGCTTTGTTCAGTCATGGTCTCTGGATCCTGGAGACATGTTTCTGAAAACGTTCACTGAGCCGGTTACAGTGCATTCCTGATTTACATGAATAGCTATGCGACATTAATCAGTACCGACGCTCTTCGATTAATTAAAAAATTGCATTCTACACAATTTCTCTTTATTCCTGTTTTCTAACGCGCAAACATCGTGGATTCGGTATGCGAGATCGAAGACTCTTTAATGATGGTGCTGTACGAGCCGATGAACACACTTAACATACGTTTTTTGCTATCTGAAATGAATGCTTCAATGGATCTATTTCCATCGATCTGGTTCTATTCTGATTCAAGCTACAACACTGTTTTGGACAGTATCGAATAATTGTTCACAACAGGCTTTGTTGTAGATCTTAAAGGCGTAATTTAAAGCGAAATTAACAGAATAAAATCGCCAAAAATAGACTGTAAAAGTATTTGTAATAAAACTTTCATGGTTTTGCAGATTATCCATGTAGAACTCTATAATTTGCAAGAAATCGTGTTGTTGTTTTCCTTCATGTTTGCTTTTGTTCGGTATATTTCTTGAAATGGCGCAAGTTGATGGAGAACGAGTAGTCTTTCTTACGGTTGTGGAAAAGTATTTTTTAATTATACAACTACATAAAACTTTTAAGGCTGCTACAGGCACGTCACGGCTAGACGCGCAAACGTGCTAGAATCGAATAGCAGGTTTTTTTGATCCCCTTCGGTTAATTCCACGCGAAGCGAGGTTAATAAATTTGTCGTCCCTCGGGAGCTGAGCCGCGTGAATTCGAGCGAAATATATATATATATATATAAATTCTTGAACTTGATTTGAATGTATTTCAGAGAGCGCTCAACTCTTAGAGGAGCATTGACAATTATAATAAATTGGTACCTCTGAAGTCTTGAACCAATTTATTATAATTATATATATATATATATAAATTCATTGAATGCAGATCAGACTTCAGAAGATATTCATTCGTTTAATGCTACAGTTCTGTTTCGTATGGTCAAAAGATGACCTACATGTACGGGTTATTCGTTAAAATTGCCTGATGAGTGTGGTCATCTTTTGACCATACGAAACATAACTGTAGCATTAAACGAATGAATATCTTCTGAAGTGTGATCTGCATTCAATGAATTTGTCTTTGCTCCTCTAATGAATTAGAGTTGAGCGCTTTTTGAAATCCATTCAACTGAACTGTTAAAGAATATATATATATATATATATACTTGATGGTGTCCGGCAGTTGCCTGGCAACAAAAATCGGCCGTCTGCACTGTACATTTAGACCATACAAAAGTTCACAAAAACGACTTTTTCTCCGTCTAGAATGACTAGTATAGCACGACTACTTTCCGAATAAAATACACTTGTTGCTTGCAAAAAATACACAAACATATTACCATAAGGCAACGCGAGTGAAGATAGAACTATAAGATCCAAGTCTTGTTTTGTTTACATAAAATCGCTTTTCAATCTATGTAATGAATGAACAAACAAATAAAAATGGACAACACAATCTTCTTTCGAAAAATTTTATTCAAATCTCCATACGTTCATGTTTAAAAGCAAAACGCGTACCATTTATAGCGCATGAGTTCGATCTGTCTTTGATGAAATTCAAGAAATCGATACAACTGAATTTCAGCACGTTTTTAAAACAATTATCCAAAACTAACAAGAACACAAAGAAAAAGTCAATCACAGATTGATATCAACATAAATTCCCATCGAAAAATGTGATTTGTTTTACATTTAAGTCGCTCGCTTGCTTGGAAATGCTTTAAATCTCCGCTTCTTTGGTTCTGAAATCCGTAATAAAAACAAACATCTCCCCGCATTGATAAAAACGTATGAAGTTCCTCGAAGCAAGATTTTATCCCTGAAAGCTCTTCTTTTCCCACTAAAGCGGCTTCTGAGTATCCCTTAATTAATATCCCTGTATTGAGTAACAAACCGCGAAAAAATGCAGGGAAATAATGATTTTACTTCTCCGCTAAACACAGCAAAAGATCCAGAGCTGACGACTGTGTAGCCGCGCAAAAAACAAAGCGCATGTTTTGCGACGTCATAAGCGCCCCCGAGTTGACCTTGCGCGACGCACCGACGGGCGCACCGACACTCATGTCACGGAGGCGCGCCCGCGAAACATTCCGCTAGCCATGACCATGAAAAATGACGGGCATAGGTTCTATGGATATGGGGTTCTGCAGCGGGCCTTCGGCCCGCGAGAGCTGCGCTATAAAGAAACGTTCATCCAAAACGGTGCGTCCTAATTCTCGATAATTCGCGACAATTTGTTCCCGCGATACGCAAAAAAAAAAAAAATCGGTAATCCGCGAAATTAAGTGTTCTACGTAGTATCAGCCTTGCTCTATACTTTGATTGTATCGCGAAATTAAACTCCCGTCAGAAGAAAATTTCAAGCTGCACGGTTATTTATAAATTATGAGGCGACTTTATGTGTGATTTGTTAAATTACATAAAAAAAAATAATAAAATAAAGCCTAAATAATAAATTTACAAACGGCGTCCATACACGGCAGGTCAACAGCAACGGAAAATAGCCGACAAAACCTGAATTAAAAGAGGAAAGGAGAGACATTTGTCATTTTTGCTCTCTTTGGCTCAGGAGGATTACCGGCAGTAAACGAAGAAATGAACATTTGACTTCTAATAGTGGTCTAGTCCACAACTGAAAAAGAAAAACAACAATCTGTTCTCAAAAGTTATTTTTACAAAAAAACTGCGACGGGAAATCCGCATGCACTCTTGGTAATTAATGCTCCAGAGTTGAGTTCGCCCAATTAGAGTTCTTAGCGTTCCCTAAGAGTTTTCCGAGTAAGAGTTGTTAGCGTTCCCTAAGAGTTTTCCAGTTAGAGTTCTTAGTGTTCCCTAAGAGTTTGTTCAGTAAGAGTTCTTAGCGTTCCCTAAGAGGTTGCCTAGTTAGAGTTCTTAGCGTTCCCTAAGAGTTTGCCCATTAAGAGTTCTTAGCGTTCCCTAACAGTATGCCAAGTAAGAGTTCTTACGTTCACTAAGAGTTGGCCCAGTAAGAGTTCTTAGCGTTCCCTAAGAGTTTTCCTAGTAACAGTTCTTAGCGTTCCCTAAGAGTTTTCCCGTTAAGAGTTCTTAGCGTTCCCTAAGAGTTTTCCCGTTAAGAGTTCTTAGCGTTCCCTAAGAGTTTGCCCAGTGAGAGTTCTTAGCGTTCCCTAAGATTTTGCCCAGTAAGAGTTCTTAGCGTTCCCTAAGAGTTTTCCCAGTAACAGTTCTTAGCGTTCCCTAAGAGTTTTCCCGTTAAGAGTTCTTAGCATTCCGTAAGAGTTTACCCAGTTAAAGTTCTTAGCTTTCCCTAAGAGTTTGCCCAGTAAGAGTTCTTAGCATTCCCTAAGAGGTTGCCCAGTAAGAGTTCTTAGCGTTCCCTAAGAGTTCGCCCAGTAAGACTTCTTAGTGTTCCCTAAGAGTTTGCCCAGTAAGAGTTCTTAGTGTTTCCTAAGAGTTTGCCCAGTTAGAGTTCTTAGCGTCCCCAAGAGTTTACCCAGTAAGAGTTCTTAGCGTTCCCTAAGAGTTTGCCCAGTAAGAGTTCTTAGCGTTCCCTAAGAGTTTGCCCAGTAAGAGTTCTTAGCGTTCCCTAAGAGTTTGCCCAGTAAGAGTTCTTAGCGTTCCCTAAGAGTTTGCCCAGTAAGAGTTCTTAGTGTTCCCTAAGAGTTTGCCCAGTAAGAGTTCTTAGTGTTTCCTAAGAGTTTGCCCAGTTAGAGTTCTTAGCGTTCCCTAAGAATGCCCCCTACAGTTAGAGTTCTTAGTGTTCCCTAAGAGTTTGCCCAGTTATAGTTCTTAACGTTCCCTAAGAGCGCTTCTTCTTTCATATCCGCTTTGACCATCTGCAGAGAATTTCAATCACTATATCGGTTCCTCATATCAATAAGTTTATTGAAGAGTTCTCATCCAATATGTCGCGAACATGGACTTACATTGGCGTTACGCAAATACAACAGATCGGTACATCAAATGATGCCATTTTATTTTTTTTTATTCGCCTAGCATCTACAAAATTAACCAGCCAATGAAAAACAACGTTTCATGACGCCCTTGGGCTGTTGTTGACGAGCTGACCCTTATCTTAGCATTCAGACACAGTGCGCCCGTTCAGCGGTTGCGTTGGCCGGAAGTTGTTACACATGGGCAGTCCCTCGGCATCGCGAAGATATCTCATGGATTCCAACTGAAAGAAAAATGTTTGACATGATGCCATATAATTATCGTGTTGCACAACCAAACTAAAGAATGTCTTTTTTGAGAATATGCGTGTCAGAATTGAGATTTTAAAACGCATTTATGCAGTTAACATAAGATAATCTTATAGCGTTAGCTCACAAAAATTGCGCGGCAGGTGATTACGCGCTCCATGCATTGCGCGTTTCCCTTTTGCCTTTTCCTTTTTCCCTTGCTGACTTTCCCAAAGAGAACAGAGGGAATACATAGATACCTACATGGTCTAATATACAAAAAGGTTTGTTTATAACCTTCATGGAGGGTCCTAGGAAGAGGAAGGGGTGGGGGCGATTCGTTGGCACGCGTGAAGCGCGTGAAAAGAGCGCGGAGGGAGACGCCTCCACGGTTTGCGTGCACAACCGAATCCTCCTTTTCCCCCTTTATATCACTTGCTACACAAGCGAGCTAGTTTAGAAACGCACGGAGTAAAATAAGAAAAGTGCCCTGAAAGCAACCGAATCCTCCTTTTCCCCCTTTATATCACTTGCTACGCAAGCGAGCTAGTTTAGAAACGCACGGAGTAAAATAAGAAAAGTGCCCCGAAAGCGTCAGTAGACCGTACAAAAAGAGAATCTGAATAAAAGGCACTGAAGCCTCTAAATTTCTCATCTTTCCCAAAACAATGACCTTCTTTTCTGTTGAAAACTAACCAAAACGCTTCGTGCTTGAGCAAAATTGTGTTGGCAAATGGCGCCGACAATTCTGCAGTTCATAGTTTTCAAACGCTTAGAACTTTTTTAGTAAACTTTCAAAACGTTTACTGTATTGACAGTGTATTGGTAATATATTAAACTTTAAACATTAAAAATGACAAACTTAACTTTGAATTACTTTGCTTAACTTTTGCAAATTTTTCTCGTTTGACTGCGGTGGAATGTTATGCAGCCCTCACTGATATGTTTTACCTGGAGCCCTACATTTTTGTTCCCGGGGTCCAGGAGCCCTAAAACCCTTAGGAACCCTGATTTATTTGCAATAACATTAAAATAAAAAAAGTGAATCTGGCTAAAAGTTCTAAAGAGAATAGGGATAGTTTCTTGGTGTTACGAAAGTTATGATCACCAAATAATGTAACACAAAAGATGAAAAGACAATGAACAATATTAAAATCACAACACAATAGCTAATGAACAATAGTTTCCACAAGGACCAAGAAGCACCCAGAATATGAAAAAATTATGAAAAGCGATATAAAGAAAACCAATCAGAACAGACGCACACAATCCAATCAACCAATCAAAACAGGCGCACACAATCCAATCAACCAATCAGAACAGACGCACACAATCCAATCAACCAATCAGAACAGACGCACACAATCCAATCCACCAATCAGAACAGACGCACACAATCCAATCCACCAATCAGAACAGACGCACGCAATCCAATCAACCAATCACAACAGACGCACACAATCCAATCAACCAATCACAACAGACGCACACAATCCAATCAGCCAATCACAACAGACGCACACAATCCAATCAACCAATCAGTAGGCCATTTTCATGATGGCGTCATTTACTACTACCACCAGAATCCTTCAGTTTTTTTTTTGTTTTCTCGTGTTTAATAATTAAGGCTATTGTTATTTAAGCTCCACTGGGATTACAAAGTTGAAATAACAAAGGGAAAAAGAAATGGATTCTGGTAATTGCAGTGAAATGACGCCATCGTGAAAGTCGCCTGTAATCAAAGCGCGGGAAAACGCGTGGAAGCATGTCACGATTGGTTTTGGTTTTACTTCTGATTGGTCGAGAAAGTGGCGCAAGATATTTAGCCAATCACAAAGCGTAGCAATGCGAAACCAAAGCAATTAAGAAATTACTTTCGATACTCAATTGAAAATTGCTTTAGTTCGTGTGGTAACTTGGGAAGGTAGCTTTTGGAGATCTGTTATCTTGTCAAATTTTGCTCTCTATAGAGTATTTTGACCATAGTTAATCTGTTGAAAACGTTTAGAAGGAAACAAAAGCAAGTTAAGGCGAAAATGATAAGTAATGCTGACATAACTTTCAGGCTGCTAAAATGTTTATCCTACTGTTGCGTGCCAGTCTCAGCCTTAAAAACACAAACAATTTGATTCCTTGAAGAGACAGTTAATAAAATAAGTAAGGTTCTTACAGCGTAATTGCTTGCATGAATTGGTTTTTTCAGCACAATCCAACTCACAGACTGGTAGCAGGGAGGGGTGGTCAGTGATCCCTTGTATGAGTAGAAATGTGCTATCGGCAAATCTTTCAACTCAGGCACCAGTTTATACAGGAACAGTTGCTCCACTTGTACTGCCGTACCTGTAAAACGACAATTTGATAAACAGTTGAATTTGTTTACTGCTGTATACACTTAATTGAAGAAAAGTTGTCGAAAAAAAAGCACAAAACCATAAAATATAAGACAAAGGAATTCTAGGAAAATAGACTCGCTAACATTCCAGGAAGGGGCGAGGAAGGGGGGAGGATGTGCATTGCTGAAATAGGTCATTTGCACGATGACGTCATATGACTACAACTACCACAATCCTTCAGTTTTTTGTTTTGTAGTGCAAATTAGGGTCATTGTTATTTAAACCTCACTGGGATTACAAAATTTAAATAAGAAAGGAAAAACGAAATGAATTCTGGTAGTTGTAGTCAAATGACGCCATCGTGCAAATGGCCTATTGACTGATGCATTACAGTCAAAATACTTGTAGAGTTGTTGTGAAATTAAAGAATGGGAATGACTTTCGTTAATCGGGGACGGATTGCATTAGTGAAATCAAAATTCAGGTTTTAAATTGATTATTGTGATCTTCCAACGGTAGCCTTATTCGAAATAATGATAGTTGATTGGTTTATTTGCTTACATCGGTCAAAAGTTCACAGGCGAAATACGCAACCGTTGGGCGCTGTTGATTTCAGAGAATTCAGTCGCTTGGACTTCAAAGGAAATTTTCTTCACTTCCGGTGAAAATTTCTCTTCCAGTATCAGCACACTAGCATTTTGAACGACAGTCTTGAACGACGCACTACAAAAGATAGTTCGTCTAGACGGATAATGCGTCTTGTGCCCGTCTTTATACTAGAGACGCATATCCAGATGAACTACAAATGTTTGCCCAAGTTCGTCCAGACGGATAATGCGTCTCTAGTTTTTCGTCCCGTAGGCCTACTCTGGGACCTTAAGTCGCCTTAAGTCGCCTAAAGTCGCCTTAAGTCGCCTAAAGTCGCCTAAAGTCGCCTTAAGTCGCCTAAAGTCGCCTTAAGTCGCCCTTTGTCGCTTAAGGTCGCCTGGCTTAAAAAAGGCCTGCACACCTTAAAATTGCCCTAAAAGGTTTCACTTTTACTATTTCTTGAATATATAATAATTATATTGCCCCAAATCTCTTTTTTTATTTCCCATATATGATAATATACTGCAATGGTATGGCCCCATGCAGTACAACACCATGCTTCAATAGTAATGCACCTTGCCCTAGTTGCTTCAATTATATTTGCTATTTGCTGAACCCTATAAAGGATGGACCATTTTATTATTATTATTTTTTTTTTTGGGGGGGGGGGGGGGGCAAATACCAAGAAAAAAAATTCATGCACAGATAAAATATAGAAAAGTATGGAAAAATCACAAAAAAAATTCTTGCACAGCTTCAAGATGGTAAAAAAAAATTCATGCTTGCTAAAACAAAATGCCCAACCCCCCACCCCCAAAAATAAAATGGTCCATCCCCAAGGAGGGTACACTCATTCATCTTCAAAACATTGATAGCTATTTCTATAGGTTTACTTATATTTCATGGACAAAGTGTTGCTGAAAGGATGAAGTTGTGACTTATATTATAATCAACATTTAATATAAGCAACATGATAAAAAAGAAACACTGCTGATCAGCAGCCAATACTGATATACTGTAATGGTGCAGGCATTCCTTCACCTTCAGGGTATTATAACAACAGTGGGAGCTGTTTTGGATCACTAAGATCACAATAATTTGAAAAGTATTTTGGGGTTAAGCCCAATTATTGCTTATCACTTTTACATTGAGCAAGTAAGCTTGAAAAGATCATAAGCTTAACCAAAGGCAATGTAACTGTATACAAATGTACTTAACTTTTAAGCTTACTTACCCAACGTGAAAGAGCAACCAAAAATGGGCCATTTCTCCCGCATGCATCCTCTAAGCTGCGTTCTAGCCATCCAACATTAACTGAACGTTTGAAAACTTGAAACTTCTTTACAACTTGTATATGTCATCTTCTTGACAGTTTGATGAAGCAAAGAATTTAAATCAACCTATACGCTCAAGATTGCAAAATTTGCGTTGATTATGTTACTATGATGGCTCTCTGTCACAAAGGTAAAAAGGATTTCTTGTTATCAACCATTAAGCAGGAATGTGCAAAGGATTTGCAGCTGCTTCCAGCAGGAAAATTTGCCTCACTCGAGCAAACATGGCCGCCACATGTTTTGACCACGTGACTTCTTTTCGGAACATGGATGCCCACGCGCGCGGGCGCGCGCGCACTCATGTTCAGAAAATTAGCACTCAATTGATTCGGCAAACAAAGCCAAAGCTGAAGTGTTGCTGTTGTTGAAATTGAAACACATTCCCACTTTACAGTACAGCCTGACTATGCTTCGTGGCTCCCTCTAGGCTACCACTCACGTGCTTTACCTTCGTGGCGTAGATTGTCAATCAAGCTGGCCTGGAATTTTTGAAATCGTTCTTGTAGCCATTGACTGGCTTCCTGCTTGTATTGCGAAAGAAAACTAATTCCGACAACTCAATTCAAGGTAAGGTAGATGTAAATTTCTGAAATTTATTGGTTAAGCGAGCGCGGGAGCTAGTCGCGCGCGGGAGGAAAAGAAACGCGCGAAGCATGGAAACCATCTGCGATTGGAAAGGAATTCTGGGAGAATCAAAATGGCGGACGCCAATGTAAATATTGTCAACTCTGTCATTTGCTGTGCATTCATTTGTGATCCATTATTTTCTGGAAATTTTTGAGGTAATAATTAACTTCTACACCGGTAAATCTGTCAACATCCTCATCAGTAACACTATTTAGCTTTGTTTTGACAGGTTAAATTAAAATGTTACCAGGTGGAAAAGTGTGAGAGCATTTCGGGCCTGGAAGCAGAACTAATCAACCCTGCTAGAAAGTCTCCTACGAGGGTTCGGTTCCCTGTCAGTGGAACATCCAAGTTTTCACGAGCCAGACAAATAGTTGGAGAAAATGGGAAAGATGCGCTATTGAGAAAGACCCTCGCTTACGGTACCAAATATGATATTGGAATATTCTATTGGACTAAGGCAGGAGAACAACAAATTGGCTGGGTGCCTGATCAAACAGTTTTGGATGTCGTTTGTCAAGCTTTCGAGCCAAAATTGACTATGCAACTGCCACAACAGTGGCAGATAAATTAACCAAATTTATGTAATATGTGAAATCGAGAAGTGATTTTTAATTACATTGTTGTATAAATAAGTCAAGGAAAATGTATGTTAGTTTGATTCAGATCAGGTATCCATTTTTAAGTGAAAAAGTTGGATTTTTTTCCCAAGATTTTGTTTGGCAGTGTATATGATCTTTATATTTTTGTATGATTATTGTTTTTATTGCAATATCTTAAAAACATTTAAGCAGCTAACTGAATTTTTTCTCGTTCTAGATAAGTAATATTGTTCCTGCCTCTTGTTTGACTAATTAATGTTCATAATACAATTTAGCATTCATATTATTTATATAATGTTGTTGTTGTTATTGTAATAATTTGAATCTCAGTATAGCTAAAAGGGGCTTTAAAATCTGGAAACTGGAGATTTACGGTCACTTAAGTCTATCTGAGACCAAGTGAACTGATTGTGATAATTTTGTTTATTGAAATATGAGACAAACTATCATGAATGCCAGGATTCATGTCAGGACTCAAGCTGTAGCCCTAACCCTAACTCTATGTCTAACCTGAACTGGAGTCCTTGGTCGCAAACTGACTTAAGTCCTGACTCAATCGGACCTGGCTTGAATCCTGTCTCATATTTCTCTCCAGAGACCAGTGGCTTTGTATTTAGGTATAGTGATGAAGAGACTGTCAATAACTTTTGTTTCATCACTTTTTAGAAACACTTTTATGTTGCCTGAAGTTATCTTCAGTCACCTTAAGTCGCCTTAAGTTGCCTTAAGTCGCCTTAAATCGCCTTAAGTCGCCTAAAGTCGCCTTAAGTCGCCTAAAGTCGCCTTAAGTCGCCAATATTTTAAACTAATTTTTCCTTAAGTCGCCTTAAATCGCCTTAAATCGCTTAAAGTCGCCTAAAGTTACGGCGACTTAAGGTCCCAGAGTAGGCCTTCCCGTCTTTACACTAGATGCATAACATGACAGACGCATTATTCGTCCGGACCGATAATGCGTCTCTAGTATAAAAACGGCCATTCCCAATTAATAAGCGGAACACGCTGAGTATTTTGACTGTAATTAGCGATCATGATGCGCATTCTTACTCCGCAATAGGGGAATAGAACCGCATCGCCTAACTCTTACCAGACTTGCTTATCTGACGTATTTTTCTGGATAATTTGTCCAACTCCAGGTTGCGACTGTGAAACGCCTTCTACATTGAAAATACGACACAAAATTAAATCACCAGTGTTTACTGCTATGGGTACTTAATTAAATTAATAACAATAATAAAACGATATCTTTCTATTTAGAAAAATATGAAGTAATACACCTTACACAAAGCAATTTTCGATTGTCCACAGCGAAATTTTATGTTTAGAGTTGCAAGAGAGCAATTCTCGTCTTCTATTTTTGGAGCATGTAGCAAATATTTTGAAACTTGACTCAGAAAGTTAGAAAAATATGAAGTAATACACCTTACACAAAGCAAGTCTCAATTGTCTACAGCGAAATTTTATGTTTAGAGTTGCAAGAGAGCAATTCTCGTCTTCTATTTTTGGAGCATGTAGCAAATATTTTGCAACTTGACTCGCAATGCTTTCATGATCAGCGTTGCATTCAAGGCACGCATTTGCAAGCTGCACGAAAAGATTGCGTCGTATAACGGCACCTTTAGCTCGTACAAGTGGTTACATATCATACCATTGTGCTTTTTCTAAACTTCTTCGTTTATTTCTGAAGCTCTTTGATGCAGAATCACTAGATAATCTCTTTTTCATTATTTGTTTACATAGAGCTCGAATTGTTGTAGGATACATAACAAGAACCAAGTTACGCTAGTTATTATAATTTAAGGCGGGGGTAAACCTGAATTTTAATGAAATTTTAAGAGGTTTTAAGAAAGGATAGGAGAAAGAAAATAATTTTTGGAACAGCAACAAACAGTCGATACCCACGCAAGAGCACCCCAGGTTGCTAGTGGTCTAACTTGGTATCCGTCTATTAATTATTAACTACAAATTCTAATTTTTAAAATTCGCTAAATCTTCAATATTTCTTATTTC
The DNA here is from genome assembly GCA_022457155.1 of Cladopsammia gracilis. Taxonomy (NCBI): domain Eukaryota; kingdom Metazoa; phylum Cnidaria; class Anthozoa; order Scleractinia; family Dendrophylliidae; genus Cladopsammia; species Cladopsammia gracilis. Next base: position 1,374,059 of record JAJGOT010000139.1, on the reverse strand, counting down.
TCTAAATTTTACCAATCCTTTGAGAAAATATACCCAAAACTTTTCAAAACATCCCATAACATAGGTTTCCGTTTAAAGCATAGGATTTTTGGATTGCTTGAAACGTGAACGAGATATTTCCATTAAAGCCATGTTAAGTGGCGGAAAAATGGCATTCGGGTTTACCCCCGCCTTAATTCGCCTGCATAACACGATGCGATGCTTCTTTGGTAATCCTTTTATGAACTGTATCTTCAATTTAAGTACTAGTAAAGTATAATAGTGATACTTTTGAAAAATTGTTTTCCTACCGTTAAGAATACGCCAATAACAGACAGTCCATCTGGCTTGTCTTTGGCAGAATCAAAATCTGGGTACTTTGTGTTGTAAGTCACCAAATGGAGCTTCAAAGGAAAACAATTCTAATATTAAATTTTGTTACTTTACCAACGTGGTAGATTAACGTGGTGACCGAACTTCTTTATAATCGTTTCTGTCCAGTTTAAAGATTTAAAAGATCTTCGATTTGCATCCACGAACTCAAAAGAAAATCCCTGTTTCTAGCAACGTTTCCTCAAGACTCGAGTAACAGTTGATGCTCCCCTTAACATGAATTGCTAATACTTCAGCACCTTTCCCTCTTTTTCTATAAAATCATAGTCGTTTCATTGTTTTTTTAGGATCATTAAGCAAGTTATAGACTAGTTATGGTAACACGAGTCTCATGTATTTCAATCACTTCAAGGAAGTCACTGCTGAAAGCAGGATGCTGAAGCTGTGAGCACCGAAACTGACAATCCCCTGTTACCCCTTTTAAGTGTTGGTAATGCGTTTATGCATGTATCATCGTGTAATATAGTCCGCTTTGCTACCGATACAGAAGGACAAATGGGTGTTTCAAGGGCCTCAAGACCATGTGGTCGCCTGTTCGTTCCCAGTCCCTTAGTAGATAACACCATATACCGCTAGATGTTCCGTAAGTACACTGGTTAAGGTTACACTTAATATCATGCAATTACTGGTAGTTTCGTGAAGCGAAATGGCAGCGCGGGTAATTCACGTTTATAAAAATCGGGCATTTTGCGTTTAAAGTGCCATTTCGCGTTGCTCTGTTGACGAAATTATAATTTGTGTTTTTCCATTGATATATAGATTTGGGTACTTTCTATTAAAACTGAGCGTTACACGGCCAAATTCCTTGAGTGTAACGTTAAACTGAGTCACAATGTTCTATTTCACTACACCCTTACCTCTCCCGAATACGCGTTGTAATCCACAGTGTGTTCAGATCCTTTGTTGTCGTCACAGCCAAAATGAAAGTGAAGTTGCTGAAGCTTATAGACACTTTTCCCGAGGGGACCCCCGGTTAGTTTAGCCGTGCCGCTGGGTTTGTCGATACTCAAAGTAGGAGCGTGGCCATTGTTTGTTAGGTTTCCCTTGACTTTCCCAGTTTTGGAATCACACACAAAGCTGAGTCCGTTCAAGCCTGGATTCTGCTGAGTCGAGCAGGTCTCAATATTTACGGGGGACTGGGCGCTTTCCGCGCAATGTTCCGAAACCTCTTTCCATTCATCTGGACCGTAGCCTAGAAAAATGTTAAAATCAGTTCTCTCTTTTCTTAGCCTTAGGGCACCAGACTGGTCCGATTGTAACTAGAATGCGGATGTTTGAAGACCTGTTGCTACGATTCCATCAAAGGGGTGCCGATACTATTTCCGAATTGACCAGTCTGGCCCACCAGTTCTGACAAATAATGGCATAATATGTACAGTATTTGATTCTATCCGATGGGTTTATAATACTTAGCAAGTGATGATTAGTCATTAACTGTACGCGACACGTGTTTTCCTTAGTTCCAAGAGATCGTATCATCTGTATCATAACTCAGCACATCTTAGCCCCGTATCATTTAGACTATTTACGAGTTTGAGCGGTCCGTATACAGTTGTAAATGTAGTGCACATTTACATCGGTAAAGTCAGTAAGAGCGGTGTCGTTTTATCTAACAACGGCGCTTAAATGTTTCATCATAAATTAGGTGACAGGTATAACGCACTTAAAGATTTGCATTTTCCAAATCAATACTTGCCAAACAAAAGCATGGTTTTGCAAGTTTGTTGGAAGTTGAACTTGGTTAATTGTTATTCATTTCTACTAACATCCCCAACTAGTCAATATAAGCGATTTTAGCCACCCTATCAATTTACTGCAGTGCACCCTTTTGACCTGCCGAAGTGATGAAACGTTACCGCTTTTATCCAAGGAAGACGTAAATTCATCTTTCTTAATTGTGAATCCGGCATAAAAAAATCGAAAGTATTCTAAAAAAGAACCAGTAAGGTAAAGGCTTTATTATCAGGTCAAATATCTCCATAAAACTAATTGGAACATACCAGTTTCTCCGTATTTCCAGTGAGATCCTATACAGATAGTCAAAGGTGAAAAAAAGACAAGATAGTTATTGTATATAAACTTCAGTGAAATACAAGGATTTCGTCCACCGCGGAAAAGTCATATCTTGACACAATGTTATCTTAACCGTGAAGAGTAAAGGTGTCAATATCTTATGGTTATCTGCCATATTTGCTCTTGTTTACACTGGTCAAACGGGCTAAAAGGTGTTGTCTACAATCGAAACATCTTCCTGCCTTGGAAATATTCGTCAATCTTCGGAAACTTTGGAAACTTTCGTACAACCTTCGGATAGTAAAATAACAGTCTGAGAGCAATGGGTCACACGACAAATTTCCGCGGTATGGTCCGCGGTATGGCCAATACCTTACGCATGCGCACAGCCATATCACCCCGGCAGTGGCAGCCATGGACAGCTGTTTCGAAAATCTTCGGAAAATTGCTCAAAACTTCTTATTTGAACAATAAACATAATAATTTATATCTTCTATTTATCAAACTGTTTTAGTGCTGTTTATCGCATCGAAACAGGATGGAGAATTGGTCATATGGAGTGCAGAACCCAGCAGTACTATAGTAAAATGCCTCAGCTTTCTGCTAGTCTGCGTGGGCTGTAATGATTGGTGTACTTTATATGCAGTTAATTGTGTGCATAGCCGTTGTTTTTCTCTTGTTTTTTTTTTTTTGGTTATTGGCATGTCTATTTGTTTATTAATTACAGCTTAATATATATATTTGCGTGTTTTTTTGTGTATCTGTCTATTTATAACAACTTTGATATCTAGTTACTCTTCCACATTGCCCAGCCACTCAGCACGATTAGCTTTTGCTATTTCTGAGTGGCTGTGCTCTTTTTCTTTCACAGTTATTTCCTTTTAATGGTTTCTGTACTTTGTATTAAGAGCACAATAAAGATTGTTGTTGTTGTTGTTGTTGTTGTTGTTGTTGGAACTGCAATCTTTTTCTTTGTTTACGCATGTGACACATGATGATCGCTTTCATCTTGTCAATTGTAATAGGCCAATTTCGATGTATCAGAATTCTAACTTGGCTCCGAGGCTTAGGGGAATAAAACAAAATAAATATTGTTATTCGCTAAGAGAAGGAGATAGCCTACTTGGGTCATAAACGACTTAGTTACCTTCCGAAGCCATAGGTATGGCTAAGAAAATGAACAATATTGGAGCCCAAAACATCTTCACTCTGGAAAATGAACAATTATAATGGTAACAATATTAATAGTGAAAATGTGCTAATCGTTAATTTATTGGAGTTTGTTTTACTATTCAGCTGCATTGTTTTTCTGTCCCAAATTACGCTTTTACTTTAACATTAATTACACTGGATCTACACCTGTTCAAGACATCATGATAGAAGGAGCAAATGGCACACAGGTAAAAGTCGTGTCGGACTGCCACCTCCATTTCACAAAATTCGACAGAGATGTGCTCACAAGTCGAACGGAAGCAAACCTGATGAATTATAGTCCATTGCATTAAAGAAAAGCGTTTCAGCTACTTGCATCGAACCGTTCAAAGTTTTCCGTATCCTTGACGGCCAAATGCAACAATTTGGTAGACAATTATCATAAAGCGTTTAAACGTAGATCTTAAAGCTGTGGTCTTGAGATGGGCAGAAATTTACGTAAAAATAATGGTTTATTAAAATTCCGACTGGACATGACAAAATTCTTAAACTGCGCCAGGTTTTGAAATCCATACGGCTTCAATGCATAAACCAGTATTAAGTAATTGATAGAGTATTACTTACTTGCACAATCAAGGGTTGATCCTTTCTATTAAAATTCCCGTTTTACTGAGAAGGAAATTTAAGACTGAGAGTTCATGCGATAATAGTGCATATATAGTCTCATGACACGCTTGGAATAGTTATGCCCGCCGGCAGTGCACGTGAACCTTGACTGCTTTGATGCTCACAGTTATGCTCGGAGATAGTTACTATGCTCGTATTGTGCTTGTAAATATCAACTCGGTTAAAAGCAAACCACAATAACTGGAAAACGGAAACGTCGAGAGCATTGTTTAGTCAGTGAAAAAGATATCCTACCGATTTGCACTAATTACAAATCGCTCTTAGTTTAGACCATGCAATATTCTTTGGCCTTCCATAGAAAATCAGAGTGAAAAAAGAGAAAAGCTGTTACAGCTGTAAAATTTGCCTAACTGATAATGAGTGAATGACTTGCCGTTCTTGTGACATCACAATGATGTCATGTTGTCTTGACAGTGTGTGGGTAGAAATGTAGCAGGAAGGATGTATAAACGAAATAGGGAGGAATCAATGGTAAAGCAAACAGTCCGGAAGGATGTCTCAAGATAACAATGGGTTATAAACAAAGGTGTATCTTTAAAATAGCCGGGTAGTGGGGAATCGGGTAATAAAGAACGGCGAAAGAATAAAGGAAATCTTTAAAACGACTATACATCAAAATGGGAAAAACCATTCCACTTTCTCCGATTTCTTCTCTCCCCGTTGTAAGTTGACAAAATTTCAACATATTTGACTAAGACAACAATGGGTTATGAAATAATAAAGGTGTATCTCTAAAATGGCTGGAGGGCGAGGAATCGGGCAATGAGCTAGAAACGGCGAAAGGATAAAGGAAAATCTTTAAAACGAGTAAACATCAAAATGAGTAAACTATTCCACGTTCTCCGATTTCCCCACTCTCTGTAGCAAGAGAACAGAATTGACTCTCACTGTTCTTGTAAAAACGTTTGTTGTAAATATAATAGATACAAGGGAGTTTTTTATTTGCGCTTTGTTCAGTTTGTTAGTGTTGGACACAAGAGACGATATCAGTTCTGATGTTCTGCTCCCGAGCACAAGTTTGGAATGGAATATTATAATTACTATTTTTAATTGCAGACAGCAATGAAGCGACACATTGTAATTTTATTTACGCTTTGTTCAGTTTGTTAGTGTTGGACACAAGAGACAATATCAGTTCTGATGTTTTGCTTCAGAGCACAAGTTTGGGATGGAATGATATAATAATTACTAATTTTAATAGACCAGTTTCGAATTCGCTATGGTCGCTGAATGAAAGCATTGAAGGCGCATTTTTACAATATTCACAAATTCAGGCGAGAAGATGACCTGTTTAGAGCTCTGTCTTTTGTTTAATTTTCAAATTTCACGCACCTTCTGCCGGTATTTGTGAATATTTTAAATCAGGTCGAGTCTAACCCTGTATCAATGTGTCACTGGTGTTTGAATTCAGTGGTAATTTTAAATAAGAAAATGGCTTATTGCACTGTGACAGCAATGAAGCGGCTACATTGCAATTTTATTTACGCTTTTTTCAGTTTGTTAGTGGACACAAGTACAAGAGACGATATCAGTTCTGATGTTCTGCTCCCGAGCATAAGTTTGGAATGGAATCAGTGTGTAAAGCAAACAGTCCGGAAGGATGTCCCAAGATAAAAATGGGTTACAAACAAAGGTGTATCTTTATAAAAATAGCCGGGTAGCGAGGAATCGGGTAATGAGGAACGGCGAAAGAATAAAGGGAAATCTTTAACACGAGTAAACATCAAAATGGGAAAAACCATTCCACGTTCTCCGATTTCTCCTCTCCCTGTTGTAAGAGGACAACATTTTTTACTCTCACTGTTCTTGTAAAAGTGTTTGTTATAACTGGTAAAAGATACGAGGAAGTTATTTCATTAACGCTTTGTTCAGTTTGAAAGTGTTAGACACAAGAGTCAATACCAGTTCTGATGTTCTGCTCCCGGGCATAAGTTTGGAATGGAATATTATAATTACTATTTTTAATTGCAGTGACAGCAATGAAGCGGCTACATTGCAATTTTATTTACGTTCTGTAAGTCATAAGACCTTAAATTTTGACTAATCTCAGGCTCAAAGTTCCTTTACATTAAAGTTTCTTATTTTTTAGGAAACAAAGGCGTATTTAATTTTCGCTCTGTCAGTTTTATACGGCATGACACAAAAAAATTTTGTTGTTCTGTTTTTAGTATATCATCGGAATGGCATGTCGCTCCTCTTTTGATATATAGGTCATGCGTAACTTACGCAAATACACAGTTTTGAGAGAAAAGACTGCAACTTGTTACTCATGCGCGAAGCGGCATGAGGTAAGGTTTCGGCTCCGTTTTTCTTGTTATTTTTTGTGTCACGATTTTGCATGCAAATTTATGCACGCATATTTTAAATTGTACACTTCCGAGCCCATTTGGGCTCCTGTTATTACTCATTCTTGTCCAGTAACCCTGGCGTCTAACAATGAAACAAAACGAACCCGACATCCAACGACGGTCTAATTACAATAGGGGTATCGAATGGTCCCTTAAATTTTTCAAGTGCTCGCAAAATGTGGCCTTTGCTCGATTTGCTCGCAAAATTTAGACAAGTGCTCGCTTGCTCGTACTCGCAAAATTTTCGCAATTGCTCGCATGCTCGGATTCTCGTTTCCTTTAAAGTCACCGATTTTTTTGATAGAACTGTATAATTATTTATCCTTCCTCTACCAAAATCAGCTCTTTGATAGTTGAAGAACTACGTCGATAACCGACTGCGAAATGCCAATCTTAGTCAGCCTACTTCACTAAATGCAAGCCTTTTATCTCTTATTGTGATGCTTCAGTTATTAGCAGCAGTTTCTTTTTGATAAAAGCATTTCATTTCTGTACACAGATGATGCTTTGATCCACTTTTTCCCATGTATTGTTGCATAAATATTCATTTCCTTCGTTTCAGGCGCGAAATTGTCACTGCGAGCATGAATCGACATACCTCACTAAGGAAAAATGATAACAAAAGTTAACATGTTCAATGTTCTCATGTTCGTGCAGACCACTTTATGGCCCCTACTGCCCGAAGGCAACAAATCGATAAACAGATTAAGGATAAAAACGTCCGTAAGGAATATTAAAAAAAAACGAGCGTTTCAGCTCTAGCTTACGAAAATCCAGGAAGACCGAAAAAAACAAAGAATAGACATCGCACCATCCGCTATATATTCTGTTTTGTTTTGTTTTTGTCGTTGGTCGGACGAGCCCGCAACATCAAAGGTAGTGGTTGCTCTTGTGAATTGGCGCGAAAAAAGGGCGCGCTTTTCAGTTAAAGTGCCTATCACCCAGGTCTAGCAAGTTATTTTCAGAATCAACTCTATGTACACTGAATAGTTGAATGGTAAAATATTTCTTGCTTTGAACGTCGCGTTTGTGAGTTATAGAGATTTGAATTTACAAAATGCTAATTAGATGACGTCAACCTGGGAATTTGCCATTATTTCTACGCCAATTATATTTACAATGCGCAGTTTACAGCTTGAGGATAATTAATTAGATAAATACTAAAAATAAACTGTGGATAGTCAATTGATTCGTAAAAAATATTACTTGGAGGTGAAAACAAGTAGTTGTATAATAAATGATTCCCGGGTTGACGTCATCTAATTAGCATTTTGTAAATTCAAATCCCTATAACTCACTAACACGACGTTCAAAACAAGAAATATTTTGCCATTCAACTATTCAATGTACATAGAGTTGATTCTGAAAATAACTTTCTTGGGGTGATAGGCACTTTAATTTGTTTCTTAAAAAAGAAACAAATTAAAGTGCATTATATTCACAGGGGGCCCACACAAACTGTGTGACCGTTGTTCGTACTGATTTTTAAATTAAGAGGAAATGTATGGAAATATCGAAAAGGTTCACTTATCGTATGAATATACTGCGAAGAATATTTACATACAAGATCAAAATAAACGTATTTTTACCTGAAATGTTGTGTGGTGTCATTCTTGTGCTGCAATAAACCATTGAGTGGTTCCATAAAAACTAAACTCTGTGTTTTGTCTTTTGAGACGCATAACAAGATAACAATGCTCCTAATGAGATATCTCATGTATCGAGTGACTGAGATTTAACTCAACCTCGTTCCAAGCGCTTTTACCAGCGCTTTTCCTTTCCAATAATAGAAATACGGTTTGCACACGCACGGCCAAACTTCTGGAAATTAAACTTGATCAGATGAACACCAGATGATGATCATAGCTGATCTTCTTTCGTACTCAACATGGCATTTTTTAAAAAGAGTAAACGATTCGTTGGATGATCCTGAAAGAAAGGGTTACTAGGCATATCTACTATTTATCTATTTGATAATAAGCAAAACCATGAAACCACCCAGCAAAGTCCTTTTATTTTAGCAAGTAGCCAAAAAAGGTAAAACGGTTTACACGCGAACACAAGAACAACTTTTTCTAAAAATATTAAAACCAAAACCCAACGCAAAACCTTAACTGAATTTATAATCTTTTAAGCAATGCGAACATAGCCCGTAATGTTCCTTACGTTAACACCCTTGTTTTACATGTTTTCGGCGCGAACAAAACATCAGCAATTAACAATGAATATAGTAAACTTGATTAGCCCACGGTCCGCCTTCACCATCTGACTTGCAAGCTGTAGATTTCCCATACTTGTTATAGGTCTGTGGCGCTGTGGCACTGGCTGCACACCATCCGCCATTCTGAACCGCAAACATGCTGTATCCAGCTCTTATGGCAGCCACAGCGCACTTTGCAATGGGGTTCTTACGAGAGCCATATGATCCATCCAAGACAGAATCTTTTCCTTCCAAGGGTTGGATTGCTCGATTTCCGGTGTCTTTGAAGCATCCAATAGTTTCAGTCCCTTAAGATTAAGTCAGAAAAATAATAAAACTTTCATGGTTGGTGTTTCTGACGTTTAGATTAGTGAACGACTGTAGGAAGATGGTCTTATCCCTACGTATATAATGACTAATTCACAGTGGTTTTACTCGATTAATGCATAGTTAGTTGGTAAGGGTATTGCGGTATGTGCTTCTTGAGTTAAATGGGTGTGGAATGAATCATCTTTAAAATGGATTCGCTTTGGCGATTGGGAATGATTGGTTACCTTTAATGTAGTACACTTGATTGGCCCATGGTCCACCTCTTCCATCTGACTTGCAAGCCGATGACTTTCCATATTTATTGAAGGTTCTTACAGCCGATAAGCTGGCCGCACACCAGCCACCATTCTGAACAGCAAACACATGGAATCCTCGCTTTTTCGCTGCTTGATAGCATTTTTCGATGGCGTCTTGCCTTGCCTTGTAACTGCCATGCAAAATGGAATCTTGGCCTTCTAAGGTCGGTATTGCACGACTAGACTGGTCCTGGAAACAACCGATTGTTTCATAACGAAGAAACGTTACTAGAAAGAAAGAGTTAATGTCAGCACAACCTAATTGACGGAGCTGGCCATGGCAAATTGTTCGATTCTTCTATTTGACGTCAATTACCAGTACGAATCTGTGTTCCATGGAGTTCTATTTGATGGCTTGATCTCTAATTTATTATTGTCATGGATATCAGCAACTACATCACATTATTCTTTGTAATTTCTCTTTCAAGTTATAGTTTCTTTTAATTTGAAAAACAAATTTGTATGTTTAAAAACTGTAAATGGCGATGTAAGAATCCCTCTAGCTAACAAGTAATAAATCAGACCATAACTTAAAAAGCAATTCCTTTTAATTTTTAGCTATTGCGACGAATTATTAGTGTCCAGAGTTCAGCGACGCTACTTCTCCAAAACATTTACTGTGATCAACACAGTTTCGAGTTACCTGGTTTACCTTTGATGACATACACCTGATTTGCCCATCCTCCGCCTTCACCATCTGACTTGCAAGCTGTAGATTTCCCATACTTGTTATAGGTCTGTGGCGCTGTGGCACTGGCTGCACACCATCCGCCATTCTGAACTGCAAACATGCTGTATCCAGCTCTCATTGCAGCCACAGCGCACTTTGCAATGGGGTTCTTACGAGTGCCGTATGATCCATCCAAGACAGAATCCTCTCCTTCCAAGGGTTGGATTGCTCGATTTCCGGTGTCTTTGTAGCATCCAATAGTTTCATACCCTTAAGATAAAGCCAAAAATAGAATAAAACTTTCATGTAGGGTTGGTATTTGAACGTTAAGAGTAGTGAACCAGTAAAGGAAGACGGTTGTAGTTTATGTAATGACTAATTCACGTTCGTTTTTCTCAAATTATGTATAGTTAGATGTTCAGGTTATTGCTCAAAGTGCTTCTCGAGATAAATGTGCATTGGAACTAATCATCTTTAAAATGGATTCGCTTTGGCGATTGGGAATGATTGGTTACCTTTAATGTAGTACACCTGATTGGCCCATCCTCCGCCTTCACCATCTGACTTGCAAGCTGTAGATTTCCCATACTTGTTATAGGTCTGTGGCGCTGTGGCACTGGCTGCACACCATCCGCCATTCTGAACTGCAAACATGCTGTATCCAGCTCTCATTGCAGCCACAGCGCACTTTGCAATGGGGTTCTTACGAGAGCCATATGATCCATCCAAAACAGAATCCTTTCCTTCCAAGGGTTGGATTGCTCGATTTCCGGTGTCTTTGAAGCATCCAATAGTTTCATACCCTTAAGATAAAGCCAAAAATAGAATAAAACTTTCATGCAGGTTTGGTATTTGAACGTTAAGAGTAGTGAACCAGTAAAGGAAGACGGTCGTAGTTTATGTTATGACTAATTCACGGTCATTTTTCTCAATTTATCTATAGTTAGATGTTCAGGTTATTGCTCTAATTGCTTCTCGAGTTACATGTGCATTGGAACTAATCATCTTTAAAATGGATTCGCTTTGGCGAGTGGGAATGATTGGTTACCTTTAATGTAGTACACCTGATTAGCCCATGGTCCGCCTTTACTATTATAGTTTAATACCCTTAACATAAAGCCAAAAATAAAATAAAACTTTCCAACAGGGTTGTTGTTTGAACGTTTGGAGTAGCGATATTGTGAGAAGAAGGTTATGGTTGTTCTACTGAAGTTACGTGACTTTTAAACACTTTGAACAGCCAATTTTGACACGATGATCAACAACTGAAGAAAAGCATAGTCATTTAGGCCAGTTAACAAGTCTTCACGATCATAAGCATTATATCATTAAAAGTTAAAGGAGTAATACTGTTAAACAATATTTTTTCTTTTATCATGGTGGCTGTTGGAAGGTGATTTGGAAACGTAACAATATTGCAAGAACTACTTAACTATTGGCCACTAAATGTTTAATTGCATTGTTTTATGTTAGGGATAACAAATGGTCTGTCACAATTTACGGAAGTCGCAACGTTTTAGTGAAATTTATGTCCCGGTCTCTATTGCCTGGGCCTTCAAACGGGTTAGAATTGCTTCACTTTTTTGCAGAGGCTTTTCAAGAGTAGGACATTCTTGGGAATCCCATGTTTACACCTGGCGATGTTGTTATCATGGATAACTGCGGGTTTCATCACGCTCGTCACGTAGAACCCGTGTAAAGAAACATGCTTTACGCAAATGGAGTTCGTTTGGTGTTTCAGCCTCCTTACCATCCTGATTTGAGGGACTATCTAATTTGCTATCAAAATTATTTACGAAACTCTCGAGCTCGGAGATAGTGAAAATTCGGCTACTTCGACGGGAATGAAGTTGCCAACTTCGTTTCTAAGTTTCGAATTACATTCCGAACTTCGCAGTGTAATTGGCTAGTTCGTAGCCTAGTACCCAATTTCCCAACGAACTTCGCAACACCGCGCGGTAAAGTTATGTGAAAACAACTGTATGCCGTTCTCTAGCTATAGGTGTTCGCAGTCTTTCTCTTTTCACGAAGCTGTTCGGGAGTCTCTGTCTCCTTTACAAAAGTTAAAACGTTCCGGGATTGCAGATAGAAATGTCAGTCTCGAATTTACCATTCTCCACCCCTAATGTTGCATTTTAGAAGCCGTTTCTCTTACCTTTGATGACATACACCTGATTTGCCCATCCTCCGCCTTCACCATCTGACTTGCAAGCTGTAGATTTCCCATACTTGTTATAAGTCTGTGGCGCTGTGGCACTGGCTGCACACCATCCGCCATTCTGAACTGCAAACATGCTGTATCCAGCTCTCATTGCAGCCACAGCGCACTTTGCAATTGGGTTCTTACGAGAGCCATATGAACCATCCAAAACAGAATCCTTTCCTTCCAAGGGTTGGATTGCTCGATTTCCGGTGTCTTTGAAGCATCCAATAGTTTCATACCCTTAAGATAAAGCCAAATATAGAATAAAACTTTCATGCAGGTTTGGTATTTGAACGTTAAGAGTAGTGAACCAGTAAAGGAAGACGGTCGTAGTTTATGTAATGACTAATTCACGGTCGTTTTTCTCAAATTATGTATAGTTAGATGTTCAGGTTATTGCTCTAATTGCTTCTCGAGTTACATGTGCATTGGAACTAATCATCTTTAAAATGGATTCGCTTTGGCAATTGGGAATGATTGGTTACCTTTAATGTAGTACACCTGATTGGCCCATGGTCCACCTTTACTATTAGTATCATTCCCTTAACATAAAGCCAAAAATAAAATAAAACTTTCCAACAGGGTTGGTGTTTGAACGTTTAGAGTAGCGAACGATTGTGAGAAGAAGGTTATGGTTATTCTACTGAAGTTACGTGACTTTTAAACACCTTGAACAGCCAATTTTGAGACGATGACCAACAACTGAAGAAAAGCATAGTCATTTAGGCCAGTTAGCAAGTCTACACGATCATAAGCATTATATCATTAAAAGTTAAAGGAGTAATACTGTCAAAAAATGTTTTTCTTTTATCATGTTGGTTGTTGGAAGTTGATTTGGATACGTAACAATATTGCAGGAACTATTTAACTGTTGGCCACTAAATGTTTAATTGCATTGTTTTATGTTAGGGGTGACAAATGGTCTGTCACAATCTACGGAAGTCGCAACGTTTTAGTGAAATTTATGTCCCGTTCTCTGTTGTCATTTTTTTACAGTTGTTTTCACATAACTTTACCGTGCGGTGTTGCGAAGTTCGTTGGGAAATTGGGTACTAGGCTACGAACTAGCCAATTACATTGCGAAGTGCGGAATGTAATTCGAAACTTCGAAACGAAGTTGGCAACTCCATTCCCGCCGAAGTACATTTTAACTGTCTTGCAGATGGAAACGTTGACTACGCAGGGAAAGTCGCTGCCGATTGAAGCTCGACGCAAGATCTTGGACAAGTGGCTAGAGGGTTTGAAACCATATGAAATAGCACGACGGTTAAATTTGCAAAGAAGAACGGTAGCAAATGTTGTAGATCGGTTCTTGAGGACGGGAAGCGTGGAGCCAGGTGTTGGGGGCAACAAATTCCGTACAGCTCGAACAGATGATGTTATCTTATATACAGAGTTTTGCAAACGAGAAAGACCAAGTATTCTTTCGGAGGAGATACAAAAGAAGTTGGTTGTAAATAGTGTTGTTTTAAACGTACCATCGCAAGCTTCGATCAGCCCGGCGTATCTTATCGAGTGATCTGGGCTACTCGTACAAAAATTAAAACTGAAAATTGTTCCCAAAGAAAGCCTGAAGGAAAATTCCCGAGAGAAACTGGAAGAATATTTAGATTTTTGTAGTACCTGTGATCCCAGAAAGATGTATTTTTTTTTACGAGAGTTCTGTAATTAAAACAACGGGAAACAGAACATACGGTCAGTCACGCACCTCTTAACCAAAGTACTGTGGAAATTCAGCGTTACGTTTCAAATGCGACTTAAGGTGGTCAGACACGAGGGGTCATGTAGCAGGGACATGTCTCAGCGACATGTAGCAGCGACAAAAATTTGTGTAGTACACACTGAGGGACATGTAGCAGGAACGTGCGGCGGGTACATGTAGCAGGGACAAAATCAAAGCGCTTGCACCCACATGAAAATGTTGCGGGGACATGTCTCAGAGACATAATGCAGCGACACGTCCCCTCGTGTGAACTGATACTTTCATAATTGTGCAACACCAATTTTGGGGACATTTTATCCCCGCGACATGTCGCACGGAGTTTAACTTGTTGAACTTCATGGGACGCGTCGCGGGGACAAAATGTCCGCAAAATTGGTGTTGCACAATTGTGAAAATATCAGTTCATACGAGGGGACGTGTTGCTGCAACATGTCCCTGAGACATGTTCCCGCAACATTTTCATGTGTGTACAAGCGCTATGATTTTGTCCCTGCTACATGTCCCGCTGCACGTCCCTGCTACATGTCCCTCAGTGTCTACTACACAATTTTTTCTCGCTGCTACATGTCGCTGCGACATGTCCCTGCTACATGACCCCTCGTGTCTGACCACCTTTACACAGTTAACTTACTTCATGTTTTTATTTTGGAGTTAGTTACGTAAACGTATTGCCTGGGCCTTCAAACGGGTTAGAACTGCTTCACTTTTTTGCAGAGGCTTTACAAGAGGAGGACATTCTTGGGAATCCCATGTTTACACCTGGCGATGTTGTTATCATGGATAACTGCGGGTTTCATCACGCTCGTCACGTAGAACCCGTGTAAAGAAACATGCTTTACGCAAATGGAGTTCGTTTGGTGTTTCAGCCTCCTTACCATCCTGATTTGAGGGACTGTCTAATTTGCAATCAAAATTATTTAAGAAACTCTCGAGCTCGGACATAGTGAAAATTCGGCTACTTCGACGGGAATGAAGTTGCCAACTTCGTTTCTAAGTTTCGAATTACATTCCGAACTTCGCAGTGTAATTGGCTAGTTCGTAGCCTAGTACCCAATTTCCCAACGAACTTCGCAACACCGCGCGGTAAAGTTATGTGAAAACAACTGTATGCCGTTCTCTAGCTATAGGTGTTCGCAGTCCACCTCTTTTCACGAAGCTGTTCGGGAGTCTCTGTCTCCTTTACAAAAGTTAAAACGTTCCGGGATTGCAGATAGAAATGTCAGTCTCGAATTTACCATTCTCCACCCCTAATGTTGCATTTTAGAAGCCGTTTCTCTTACCTTTGATGACATACACCTGATTTGCCCATCCTCCGCCTTCACCATCTGACTTGCAAGCTGTAGATTTCCCATACTTGTTATAAGTCTGTGGCGCTGTGGCACTGGCTGCACACCATCCGCCATTCTGAACTGCAAACATGCTGTATCCAGCTCTCATTGCAGCCACAGCGCACTTTGCAATTGGGTTCTTACGAGAGCCATATGATCCATCCAAAACAGAATCCTTTCCTTCCAAGGGTTGGATTGCTCGATTTCCGGTGTCTTTGAAGCATCCAATAGTTTCATACCCTTAAGATAAAGCCAAATATAGAATAAAACTTTCATGCAGGTTTGGTATTTGAACGTTAAGAGTAGTGAACCAGTAAAGGAAGACGGTCGTAGTTTATGTAATGACTAATTCACGGTCGTTTTTCTCAAATTATGTATAGTTAGATGTTCAGGTTATTGCTCTAATTGCTTCTCGAGTTACATGTGCATTGGAACTAATCATCTTTAAAATGGATTCGCTTTGGCAATTGGGAATGATTGGTTACCTTTAATGTAGTACACCTGATTGGCCCATGGTCCACCTTTACTATTAGTATCATTCCCTTAACATAAAGCCAAAAATAAAATAAAACTTTCCAACAGGGTTGGTGTTTGAACGTTTAGAGTAGCGAACGATTGTGAGAAGAAGGTTATGGTTATTCTACTGAAGTTACGTGACTTTTAAACACCTTGAACAGCCAATTTTGAGACGATGACCAACAACTGAAGAAAAGCATAGTCATTTAGGCCAGTTAGCAAGTCTACACGATCATAAGCATTATATCATTAAAAGTTAAAGGAGTAATACTGTCAAAAAATGTTTTTCTTTTATCATGTTGGTTGTTGGAAGTTGATTTGGATACGTAACAATATTGCAGGAACTATTTAACTGTTGGCCACTAAATGTTTAATTGCATTGTTTTATGTTAGGGGTGACAAATGGTCTGTCACAATCTACGGAAGTCGCAACGTTTTAGTGAAATTTATGTCCCGTTCTCTGTTGTCATTTTTTTACAGTTGTTTTCACATAACTTTACCGTGCGGTGTTGCGAAGTTCGTTGGGAAATTGGGTACTAGGCTACGAACTAGCCAATTACATTGCGAAGTGCGGAATGTAATTCGAAACTTCGAAACGAAGTTGGCAACTCCATTCCCGCCGAAGTACATTTTAACTGTCTTGCAGATGGAAACGTTGACTACGCAGGGAAAGTCGCTGCCGATTGAAGCTCGACGCAAGATCTTGGACAAGTGGCTAGAGGGTTTGAAACCATATGAAATAGCACGACGGTTAAATTTGCAAAGAAGAACGGTAGCAAATGTTGTAGATCGGTTCTTGAGGACGGGAAGCGTGGAGCCAGGTGTTGGGGGCAACAAATTCCGTACAGCTCGAACAGATGATGTTATCTTATATACAGAGTTTTGCAAACGAGAAAGACCAAGTATTCTTTCGGAGGAGATACAAAAGAAGTTGGTTGTAAATAGTGTTGTTTTAAACGTACCATCGCAAGCTTCGATCAGCCCGGCGTATCTTATCGAGTGATCTGGGCTACTCGTACAAAAATTAAAACTGAAAATTGTTCCCAAAGAAAGCCTGAAGGAAAATTCCCGAGAGAAACTGGAAGAATATTTAGATTTTTGTAGTACCTGTGATCCCAGAAAGATGTATTTTTTTTACGAGAGTTCTGTAATTAAAACAACGGGAAACAGAACATACGGTCACGCACCTCTTAACCAAAGTACTGTGGAAATTCAGCGTTACGTTTCAAATGCGACTTAAGGTGGTCAGACACGAGGGGTCATGTAGCAGGGACATGTCTCAGCGACATGTAGCAGCGACAAAAATTTGTGTAGTACACACTGAGGGACATGTAGCAGGAACGTGCGGCGGGTACATGTAGCAGGGACAAAATCAAAGCGCTTGCACCCACATGAAAATGTTGCGGGGACATGTCTCAGAGACATAATGCAGCGACACGTCCCCTCGTGTGAACTGATACTTTCATAATTGTGCAACACCAATTTTGGGGACATTTTATCCCCGCGACATGTCGCACGGAGTTTAACTTGTTGAACTTCATGGGACGCGTCGCGGGGACAAAATGTCCGCAAAATTGGTGTTGCACAATTGTGAAAATATCAGTTCATACGAGGGGACGTGTTGCTGCAACATGTCCCTGAGACATGTTCCCGCAACATTTTCATGTGTGTACAAGCGCTATGATTTTGTCCCTGCTACATGTCCCGCTGCACGTCCCTGCTACATGTCCCTCAGTGTCTACTACACAATTTTTTCTCGCTGCTACATGTCGCTGCGACATGTCCCTGCTACATGACCCCTCGTGTCTGACCACCTTTACACAGTTAACTTACTTCATGTTTTTATTTTGGAGTTAGTTACGTAAACGTATTGCCTGGGCCTTCAAACGGGTTAGAACTGCTTCACTTTTTTGCAGAGGCTTTACAAGAGGAGGACATTCTTGGGAATCCCATGTTTACACCTGGCGATGTTGTTATCATGGATAACTG
Organism: Cladopsammia gracilis; assembly: GCA_022457155.1. Lineage (NCBI taxonomy): Eukaryota > Metazoa > Cnidaria > Anthozoa > Scleractinia > Dendrophylliidae > Cladopsammia > Cladopsammia gracilis. Next base: position 1,356,232 of record JAJGOT010000139.1, on the reverse strand, counting down.
CGGGTTTCATCACGCTCGTCACGTAGAACCCGTGTAAAGAAACATGCTTTACGCAAATGGAGTTCGTTTGGTGTTTCAGCCTCCTTACCATCCTGATTTGAGGGACTGTCTAATTTGCAATCAAAATTATTTAAGAAACTCTCGAGCTCGGACATAGTGAAAATTCGGCTACATCGACGGGAATGAAGTTGCCAACTTCGTTTCTAAGTTTCGAATTACATTCCGAACTTCGCAATGTAATTGGCTAGTTCGTAGCCCAGTACCCAATTTCCCAACGAACTTCGCAACACCGCGCGGTAAAGTTATGTGAAAACAACTGTAAGCCGTTATCAAGCTAGGTGTTCACAGTCTTTCTCTTTTCACGAAGCTGTTCGGGAGTCTCTGTCTCCTTTACAAAAGTTAAAACGTTCCGGGATTGAAGATTAAAATGTCAGTCTCGAATTTACCATTCTCCACCCCTAATGTTGAATTTTAGAAGCCGTTTCTCTTACCTTTGATGACATACACCTGATTTGCCCATCCTCCGCCTTCACCATCTGACTTGCAAGCTGTAGATTTCCCATACTTGTTATAAGTCTGTGGCGCTGTGGCACTGGCTGCACACCATCCGCCATTCTGAACTGCAAACATGCTGTATCCAGCTCTCATTGCAGCCACAGCGCACTTTGCAATTGGGTTCTTACGAGAGCCATATGATCCATCCAAAACAGAATCCTTTCCTTCCAAGGGTTGGATTGCTCGATTTCCGGTGTCTTTGAAGCATCCAATAGTTTCATACCCTTAAGATAAAGCCAAAAATAGAATAAAACTTTCATGCAGGTTTGGTATTTGAACGTTAAGAGTAGTGAACCAGTAAAGGAAGATGGTCGTAATTTATGTAATGACTAATTCACGGTCGTTTTTCTCAAATTATCCATAGTTAGGTGTTCAGCTTATTGCTTTAAGTGCTTCTCGAGTTACATGTGCATTGGAACTAATCATCTTTAAAGTGGATTCGCTTTGGCAATTGGGAATGATTGGTTACCTTTAATTTAGTACACCTGATTGGCCTATGGTCCGCCTTTACTATTAATTTCATTCCCTTAACATAAAGCCAAAAATAAAATAAAACTTTCCAACAGGGTTGGTGTTTGAACGTTTAGAGTAGCGAACGATTGTGAGAAGAAGGTTATGGTTATTCTACTGAAGTTACGTGACTTTTAAACACTTTGAACAGCCAATTTTGAGACGATGACCAACAACTGAAGAAAAGCATAGTCATTTAGGCCAGTTAACACGTCTTCACGATCATAAGCATTATATCATTAAAAGTTAAAGGAGTAATATTGTCAAAAAAAGTTTTTTCTTTTATCATGGTGGCTGTTGGAAGGTGATTTGGATACGTAACAATATTGCATGCACTATTTAACTGTTGGCCACGAAATGTTTAATTATATTGTTTAATGTTAGGGGTGACAAATGGTCTGTCACAATCTATAGAAGTCGCAACATTTTAGTGAAATTTATGTCCCGGTCTCTGTTGTCATTTTTTTAAGCCATTCTCTAGCTACGTGTTCGCAGTCTTTCTCTTTTCACGAAGCTGTTCTGTCTCCTCTTTTCACTGTTCTGTTCTGTCTCCTCTACAAAAGTTAAAACGTTTCGGGATTGTAGATAAAAATGTCAGTCCCGAATTTACCATTCTCCACCCCTAATGTTGCATGTTAGAAGCCGTTTCTCTTACCTTTGACGACATACACCTGATTTGCCCATCCTCCGCCTTCACCATCTGACTTGCAAGCTGTAGATTTCCCATACTTGTCGTAGGTCTGTGGCGCTGTGGCACTGGCTGCACACCATCCGCCATTCTGAACTGCAAACATGCTGTATCCAGCTCTCATTGCAGCCACAGCACACTTTGCAATGGGGTTCTTACGAGAGCCATATGATCCATCCAAGACAGAATCCTTTCCTTCCAAGGGCTGGATTGCTCGATTTCCGGTGTCGTTGTAGCATCCAATAGTTTCATACCCTTAAGATAAAGCCAAAAATAGAACAAAACTTTCATTCAGGGTTGGTGTTTGAACGTTAAGAGTAGAGAACCAGTAAAGGAAGACGGTCGTAGTTTATGTAATGACTAATTCACGGTCGTTTTTCTCAAATTATATACCTCTTACTAACCGAGTTCGAGGGCCATACTGTAAATTACGGCCCGCGTTTTTCCTCTTCGATTTATGGCCCAAGCGCGAAGCGCGCGGGCCATAAATCGAAGGGGAAAAACAAGGGCCGTAATTTACAGTACGGACCGAGAAAACGAGGTTAGTAAGATATTTATTATATCTCTTAATCGGAGATAAAGGAAAACCTTTCAAGTCAAAAGATGGACGGCTTCATTTGACTGACGTACGTCACAAGAAAGCAAAGAGCAAATTTTATTGGCTTTCAAAAATAGTGTGATCGGTCCTCGATTCGGCGTGAACTTGCGCGGCTCTTGAATGAAAACTATATAAACGAATTAATTTAATCTTCTATGCGTTCGGTAGGACGACGGAAACCTGACATAAGGTAGTTTTCTTTCTTTTAAGGTAGTTTTCTTTTTCTCAGTTACTGGCGAAGACAAGTGAGGAAAAGAATGAAAACGCCGCGATAAAATCGCCAAAACAAACGTTTTTGTCAAACGGGACAATGTGGCAGCACTTCGGTCTACAGCGGTGAACGAAGAAACTCTCAAACTTCTAAAAGGGTACTGAAAATATCTCGTCATCAAATACTGCAAGTTGTTTTTGGCTTTTTGTGTGCTTTAGTGGCTTCATGCCGAACTTTGTGCATGGATGAGTTTGAATTTCAATCGCACCTGACAAATTTTCAGCGTGAGCTGCAGCAAGAGCGTATTTATTGTTTTCATGGACTCCACTACAAGGACAAAAATTTCGCTGAGGAATCAAGGTACACTTTTAGCGTAATTTTGTAGCTTCAGGTCTGTTCTTATTAGAGCTACTGCCACAAACGATAACTCTGAACTTAAGTTTATAACCAGACAAAAACTTGATCAAACTAAGTTAATTTAAGCTCACATGATACAGTTTGCCGATGGAAGTCGTTTCAAGTTGTTTTGCAGCTTTATGTTTTTCATAGAGAAGTTTTCTTACGAAGAAAGATTGTTAATGCTTAATTAAATTGTAAGAGTTAAACGAATTTGCCGTGTTACTCGAGTTTTTATAACTTACCGTAAAAGCTAAATACCAAAACAAAAAAGCTAACTCGAGAAAATTGTCAATGCTTTTTTGATTCGCAGCTTATCAGTTTTTTGCTAAAGTTATATTTTAATTTCATCGGAGAGTTTTGTAACCTGGCATGTTAACCTACTTAGCTCCAAACCTTTCCTCTGGATAATTTTTAATGTAGAAAACAACTTTTGTAAGCGTGTGTTAGGCCCGATGCTGAGACTCTCAAATTTAGCGGGCCGTACTGAAAAATACGGCCCGCTAAATTGACCAATCACAGCGCGCGTACTAACTAAGAGATATACTAAGTGTAGTTAGATGTTCAGGTTATTGCTCTTATTGCTTCTCGAGTTACATGTGCATTGGAACTAATCATCTTTAAAATGGATTCGCTTTGGCGATTGGGAATGATTGGTTACCTTTAATGTAGTACACCTGATTGGCCTATGGTCCGTCTTTACTATTAGTTTCATACCCTTAACATAAAGCCAAAAATAAAAAAACTTTCCAACAGGGTTAGTGTTTGAACGTTTAGAGTAGCGAACGATTGTGAGAAGAAGGTTATGGTTATTCTACTGAAGTTACGTGACTTTTAAACACTTTGAACAGCCAATTTTGAGACATTGACCAACAACTGAAGAAAAGCATAGTCATTTAGGCCAGTTAACAAGTCTTCACGATCATAAGCATTATATCCTTAAAAGTTAAAGGAGTAATATTGTCAAAAAATGTTTTTTCTTTTATCATGGTGGCTGTTGGGAGGTGATTTGGATACGTAACAATATTGCAAGAACTACTTAACTATTGGCCACTAAATGTTTAATTGCATTGTTTTATGTTAGGGGTGACAAATGGTCTGTCACAATTTACGGAGGTCGCAACGTTTCAGTAAAATTTATGTCCCGTTCTCTGTTGTCATTTTTTTAAGCCGTTCTCTAGCTACGTGTTCGCAGTCTTTCTCTTTTCATGAAGCTGCTCGGGAGTCTCTGTCTCCTTTACCAAAGTTAAAACGTTTCGAGATTGCAGATAAAAATGTCTGTCTCGAATTTACCATTCTCCACCCCTAATGTTGCATGGTAGAAGCCGTTTCTCTTACCTTTGATGACATACACCTGATTTGCCCATCCTCCGCCTTCACCATCTGACTTGCAAACTGTAGATTTCCCATACTTGTTATAGGTCTGTGGCGCTGTGGCACTGGCTGCACACCATCCGCCATTCTGAACTGCAAACATGCTGTATCCAGCTCTCATTGCTGCTACAGCGCACTTTGCAATGGGGTTCTTACGAGAGCCATATGATCCATCCAAGACAGAATCCTTTCCTTCCAAGGGCTGGATTGCTCGATTTCCGGTGTCTTTGTAGCATCCAATAGTTTCATACCCTTAAGATAAAGTCAAAAATAGAATAAAACTTTCATGCAGGTTTGGTGTTAAAACGTTAAGAGTAGTTAACCAGTAAAGGAAGATGGTCTTAGTTTATGTAATGACTAATTCACCGTCGTTTTTCTCAAATTATGTATAGTTAGATGTTCAGGTTATTACTCTTAGTGCTTCTCGAGTTAAATGTGAATTGGAACTAACCATCTTTAAAATGGATTCGCTTTGGCGACTGGGAATGATTGGTTACCTTTAATGTAGAACACCTGATTGGCCCATGGTCCACCTTTACTATTAAAGTTTAATACCCTTAACATAAAGCCAAAAATAAAATAAAACTTTCCAACAGGGTTGGTGTTTGAACGTTTGGAGTAGCGAACGATTGTGAGAAGTTACGTGACTTTTATGCACTTTGAACAGCCAATTTTGAGACGATGATCAACAACTGAAGAAAAGCATAGTCATTTAGGCCAGTTAACAAGTCTTCACGATCATAAGCATTATATCCTTAACAGTTAAAAGAGTAATACTGTCAAAAAATAATTTTTCTTTTATCATGGTGGTTGTTGGAAAGTGATTTGGATACGTAACAATATTGCAGGAACAATTTAACTGTTGGCCACGAAATGTTTAATTGCATTGTTTAATGTTAGGGGTGACAAATTGTCTGTCACAATCTATGCGTTATGGAAAGACGACACGTACAACAGCTATCGCAAACTCAACTTTTACTCCATCTTGAAACGTGTCTCTGCACTCATTTCCCATGACGCAACGCAATAGGATTACCACCCTCTTACAATAGGATTACAGCCCTCTAACACCTCCCCCCCCCCCCCCCCCCAGTAAAATTTGCGATTTTACGTTCAGTTAGAGTATCTCTGCGGTGTTTTTACTAAGCGTCCCGAGCGTGTTCGTTTAACAGTAAGCAGTTCCATCTTCTTAGTGCACTTAGTTGTTTGTGTAGCCTTTGCGGCCTGTTTTGATGACTTGACGTTCACGCTCTGCTGGACAACAGCTGCCGGTTGGTCCTTGGGTTTCCGTACTTCAGATGTCAAGGATGGTTTCGCGACTTTGACTTGCTTATCTTCCTTCAGATGTACACGGTTTCTTCTAAGCCGTTTGTCATCTACGTTAACTTCTTATGACCGGTATCCACAACTCTGTGCGACAGTCCCTCTTGCCCTTTCACTAGTCCTTCAGGCTTTACTCTAACAGTATCTCCAGGTTTTAATTCATTCAGATCTTTGGCAGTCTTGTCATAATAAACTTGAGATTTCTTGTTTTTCTTAGTTTTCTCTTCTAACACTTTTTCTGCAATCTCCGGTGTCAGCAGTGTTTCTTTCATAGGTATTTCAGTTCTTAATCGACGGTTCAGGAATCTTTGTGCGGGAGATGTTGTCATATCAGCCGTAGGTATGTTGTGCTGGTCAAGTAACACTTCATACGGATTTAATTTAGTTTTCTCTGATTTCCTCAACAGTGTCTTAACAATCTTCACGGCGGACTCAGCTTTTCCGTTGCTTTGGTGGTGATGTGGTGAAGATTTGGTATGTTTGATCTTCTTCCTTTGACAGAATTGCGAGAATTCGGCAGAGTCGTAATTCTTACCACAATCTGCAACGATCTCATCAGGAATTCCCAATCTTGCAAACTGTTTTTGCATCAGGTCAATTGTTTCAGTTGCGGTTTGGTTTTTCATCAGGTCAAATTCAATCCAGTCACTGTAATAGTCAACTAACACTAGATGGTGTTCTTTGTTCCACTCAAAAATGTCAGACCCAGCCTTTGACCACGGTCTGTTTGGAATTTCATGACTCATTAGAGTTTCTTTTTGGTTCTTGGTCTGAAAAGCGTTGCAGACTTCACAGGTAGCAATGAACTGCTTCTGGTGCTTGTTCATTCCTGGCCACCATAAAGATGTTCTAACACGTCTAACGGTCGACCCTGTGCCATATGCGCTTGGTGTAGCTTTTCAGTCAGCGCCTTACTCAGTGCCGCTGGGACTATGATGCGATAATTCCTGTAAACAATTCCTTCACTGAACGACAGTTCGTCCTTTTGCTGATTATCGTTTGCTGATTATCAGATTATCAAATTAACTTCAATACTCTTTCTTTGATTTCCTTTAGCCTTTATTCCTGTATTAAAATAAAATGGCTGGAGGCTAACCTGAAAACGTCTTGGTTAATTTAGCCTCCAGGCTCTAAAGTTAATCTATATTTTATAAGTATTATATTATCTGTAGTTTTTCTTGTTTAGTGTGTTCTTGTAAAATGTATATATCTATTGTTATGAGTAAAATAAAATTGTATTGTATTGTCCAGCCTTTAGATATGTGGTGAATTACCGACTGTAGTTCGGCGTCCTGGGCTGTTGCTTCTGCAATTTCAGCTAGCTACGTGGCTTGTTACACTTTGATCTTCATGAACCAGTTTAGTCGTTTCAATCTCTTGTTCAATCTTGCTTCGGTTCTGGTTCGTCGTTTGACACCTGCTAAGGGCATCAGCGATGTGAAGGTCTTTGCCTTTCACATACTTGAATTCGATGTCATATCCCATGATTCTGCAGAGCATTCGGGGTTATCTTCAACCGGTTTCTTCAGTACTGCAGCAAGTGGTTTGTGGTCATTGTAGATTGTCACGTTTCGACCATAAGTGTAGGTATGAAATCTAAACAATACTAAGCATCTCTTTCTCAATTTGACTGTAACGTTTTTCAGTGTCAGTTAATACTCTCGATACATACTGTATAGGTTGGCCGCCTTGCATAAGGCTTGTACTTCGACTGCCTCAGCCAGGTTGAAGTATTTCAGCAGTGGTGCGTTTGAAATGAGCGTTTTTATTTCGTCAAACGCTTTCTGTTCATTTTCTTCCCATATGAACGCAGTGTTTTTCTTTAGCAGTGTTCTTAGTGGTTCTGACTTGGTTGATAAGTCTTCAGAAAATCGTGAGAGGTAAATTATTAACAACACCAAGTAATCTTCTGACTTCCTCTTTGTTAGTTGGGGCAGGAATTGATTGGATACAATCTTCTTTCTTGGGGTCGGGTTTAACTCCTTTCTCTGTCAAGACCACATCCATGTAAGACAATTCAGTATTCCTCAGTTGGAACTTTTGCTTGTTCAGTTTAATATTCTTCTGTTGGCATCGTTCTAACAAGGCTAGCAGTCGCTTGTTATGGCTGGCTGTCGCCTCTTCGATGTTGTTGCCATCACCCCAGATCAGGATGTCATCAGCTATTGCTTTCACACCTTCCAATCCTTCTAGATTCTCGTCAATTCTTCTTTGAAATTCTTCGGCTGCTACACTAATGCCAAAAGGCATTCTGATCCATTTCATCCTTCCAAAAGGGGTATTAAAAAGTTGTCAGCAGGGAACTTTCTTCATCTAATGGTACCTGCCAAAAGGTAGTCTTGATATCAGCTAAGGTGAATACTTTAGCATTGCCAATTTCTGTAAGCAGATGATCAACTGTTGGAATTGGGTACTCAGCACGTTTGAGAGCTGTGTTCAGTGGTCTGCTGTCTATGCAGAGTCTAATTCCATTCTTAGCAGAAGGCTTGTTTACATTTGTAGGAGCACTTACCCATTCGGTGGACTCAATCACCTTCTCAAGTATACCTTGTTGTTGGAGATCTTGTACTTCAGCAATAAAGTTTTTCTTCACAGAAAGAGGGATTTCTCTAGGAGCTGTTTTGTGTGGAGTGACATCATCACTTGTGTAAAGATGTAGATTGCTCTCAAACTTTCCTACACTGTCATCAAATGTCTTAGGGTAGTTAGTATGTAGGAATGGTTTCCATGGTCAGTGGTGTTAACACTTCAGTAGCTGTTGAAGGGACATCTGGCTTAGCTGGTCCTACTACGGCAATGTTCTCTCGTAAGAGTTCAATAAGTTTGAGAGTTTCAGAGTCACTTAGACCAATGAGAGGTGTCAGGTCTCTGTTAACAATTCTAAACTGAATGATCACTTCTTCGTTAGTTGCAGGATTTAACACAAAGACTTTCCTGGTTCTCAGTGTCTGTATTTTGGTTTCTTCGTCATACAAAGAAAGAACAGGCTTGATTGCAGTGTTACGGTCCCTTAGATCATAATCTCCACTTATGTCTTTGTACAGACTCACAGGCAGAATACTACATGTGGAACCAGAGTCTATCTAAAAATTCACAGGAATTCGTTTCTTTGATAGCAGAAGATTTGTAAAAGCTTTCTTGTGGTCACAGAGTACACATATTTTGTCAAGAACTTCATAATAGTGTTCCTCGCCATCTTCTTCTACTCTCAGTACAAATGGTTTCGTTGATGATTTGGATTGTTTTTGATCTGACTGTTTTTCTTGTCTCCCTTTTTGTAACCGTTTACACTCCTTTGAATTTGATCTTACATTTTCTGCATACTGCTCCCCAGGCGAGGCAGAGTTTTTGTCTGAGAAACTATGAGCTCCTTTCTTGTTGGCACAGTACTTACACATGAGAACTTTCTTTTGCTGTCCTTTAGACACAGCTTTTATACTCTCTTTTGCAGGTTGTTTTGTACTGCATTCTTGAACTTCAAGTTTAGTGCTTTCATAAGCTTTGCCAATTGCAGTAGCTTCAATTCGTGTGAGAGTATTTCCTTTTTCTTGCAATCTCTTCTTTAATTCTTCATCAGATACTCCATAAACCAACTGATCTCTCACTGGTCTATCTTCGTCCACACAATTACAGTCTTTCACTAACAGCATCAAATCAGTGATAAAAGCAGTGATTGTCTCTCCAGGTTTTTGTATTCGTTCTTTGAATTTCTTAGAGGCAACAATCTCGTTACATTCTGGACTTACCGCTCTCTGCAACTTAGTCTACATCAGTTCGTAGTTGTTTACATTCTCACCTTCGTACCAGTCTAAACTGTCGTAAATCTTTTGGCCTTCAGGACTAAGCCAGTCTTGCACTAGTATGCATTTTCTTTCGTTCGAAATATTCACGAGGCTTCCTTTGAAGATGTAACCACAATTTTTCTTAAAGGTCCTCAGAGCTTCGAGGCGATTTTCCTGGCAATCATTGAACTTCGGTCGTTCAAAGTTCATGATGTTTCCCGTATAAAATACGGGGTTATGAGCTGGGACAACTTCGGCGGCTTCGGCACCTTCTTCCGACATGTTGTACAGCAGCAGGAGACAAAACCTATCAGAATTTCTACCTCAGAGAATCAGCAAAACACGAAAATTCCAGTGAATTTACACAGATTAACACGATCCATTCGACTCGTAGTTTTGGCGCGAAGATGTCCCATCAATATTTTCGTCAAAATTTTTCCAAACTCTCGACTTACAGACTCCGAACACGGCCCACAGCAGTCCACCAGTCTTTTAGCAGCAGTTTAATTCGTAGATTGTTTCACTCCTGGTACCATGTTATGGAAAGACGACACGTACAACAGCTATCGTAAACGCAACTTCCCATGATGCAACGCAATAGGATTACCACCCTCTTACAATAGGATTACCACCCTCTAACAGTAGGATTACCGCCCTCTAAAACTATGGAAGTCGTAACCTTTTAGTGAAATTTATGTCCCGGTCTCTGTTGTCATTTTTTTAAGCCATTCTCTAGCTACGTGTTCGCAGTCTTTCTCTTTTCACGAAGCTGTTCGGGAGTCTCTGTCTCCTTTACAAAAGTTAAAACGTTTCGGGATTGCAGATAAAAATGTCAGTCTCGAATTTACCATTCTCCACCCCTAATGTTGCATGGTAGAAGCCGTTTCTCTTACCTTTGACGACATACACCTGATTTGCCCATCCTCCGCCTTCACCATCTGACTTGCAAGCTGTAGATTTCCCATACTTGTTGTAGGTCTCTGGCGCTGTGGCACTGGCTGCACACCATCCGCCATTCTGAACTGCAAACATGCTGTATCCAGCTCTCATTGCAGCCACAGCGCACTTTGCAATGGGGTTCTTACGAGAGCCATATGATCCATCCAAGACAGAATCCTTTCCTTCCAAGGGTTGGATTGCTCGATTTCCTGTGTCTTTGTAGCATCCAATAGTTTCATACCCTTAAGATAAAGCCAAAAATAGAATAAAACTTTCATGCAGGTTTGGTGTTTGAACGTTAACAGTAGTGAACCAGTAAAGGAAGACGGTCGTAGTTTATGTAATGACTAATTCACGGTCGTTTTTCTCAAATTATGTATAGTTAGATGTTCAGGTTATTGCTCTAAGTGCCTCTCGAGTTAAATGTGCATTGGAACTAATCATCATTAAAATGGATTCGCTTTGGCAATTGGGAATGATTGGTTACCTTCAATGTAGTACACCTGATTGGCCCATGGTCCGCCTTTACTATTAGTTTCATTCCCTTAACATAAAGCCAAAAATAGAATAAACTTTCCAACAGGGTTGGTGTTTGAACGTTTGGAGTAGCGAACGATTGTGAGAAGAAGGTTATGGTTATTCAACTGAAGTTACGTGACTTTTCAACACTTTGAACAGCCAATTTTGAGACGATGGCCAACAACTGAAGAAAAGCATAGTCATTTAGGCCAGTTAACAAGTCTTCACGATCATAAGCATTATATCCTTAAAAGTTAAAGGAGTAAAGCCGCGGCTACACGTGCGATTTTTTGCTTGCACAGGTAATGCGATTTTTTGAAAAATTGTCGCGTCGCCAGCGCATGGTGGTGGCTACACGCGTGACAAATTTTGGTGACAAAATGTTGCAACAAAGACCGCGCGAGGCTGGGTTGGTAATAAGCCTGAGCCTCGCTTTAGTTCTTAAATCTTATTGGCTAGCGACCCTTTTGTCGCGTCGCAAGTGCAAAAAAAAAGTTACAGGGCAGCTACACGAGCGACAATGTCACGAAACATTCAACTCTTGCGAGTTTTTTCTGCGATTTTTTCAGCTCTCGCGTCGCATGTTCATGAGTAGCTACACGTGCGATTTTTACCGTGCGCTGGCGACGCGACAATTTTGTAAAAAATCGCATCACCTGTGCAAGCAAAAAATCGTACGTGTAGCCGCGGCTTAATACTATAAAAAAATGTTTTTTCTGTTATCTTGGTGGTTGTTGGAAGGTGATTTGGATACACAATAATATTGCAGGAACTACTTAACTGTTGGCCACTAAATGTTTAATTGCATTGTTTTATGTTAGGGGTGACAAATGGTCTGTCACAATCTATGGAAGTCGCAACCTTTTAGTGAAATTTATGTCCCGGTCTCTGTTGTCATTTTTTTAAGCCATTCTCTAGCTACGTGTTCGCAGTCTTTCTCTTTTCGCGAAGCTGTTCGCTAATCTCTGTCTCCTTTACAAAAGTTAAAACGTTTCGGGATTGTAGATAAAAATGTCAGTCTCGAATTTACCATTCTCCATATCCCTAATGTTGCATGGTAGAAGCCGTTTCTCTTACCTTTGATGACATACACCTGATTTGCCCATCCTCCGCCTTCACCATCTGACTTGCAAGCTGTAGATTTCCCATACTTGTTATAGGTCTGTGGCGCTGTGGCACTGGCTGCACACCATCCGCCATTCTGGACTGCAAACATGCTGTATCCAGCTTTCATTGCAGCCACAGCGCACTTTGCAATGGGGTTCTTTCGCACCCAATACAAGCCATCCAGGACAGAATCCTTTCCTTCCAAGGGTTGGATTGCTCGATTTCCGGTGTCTTTGTAGCATCCAATAGTTTCATACCCTTAAGATAAAGCCAAAAATAGAATAAAACTTTCAAACAGGATTTCTGTAAATGTTTTAAAGGAAATAACCCTTGAAAATCGGTTTGTCTACATGATGTATTCAGTAACAATTTTCTCGTCGCGCCACTGACGACTAACTAAAAATCATATTCATATAGCAACGTTTATCATATCAAGAAACCTATAGGAGTGGTGTGGGTACCGAAAAGTTTTGCTTACCTTTGACTGAGTTGATTACAAAATAAGTGCGGTTACACACACCACGGTAGATCATCCCGCGGTGCATCACACTTGGGCTTAGTATACCGTGTTAACCAGCGATTTGTGATTTGCCAAGGTGCAAAAATGTCATGCAATTCACTGAATCACTTTTCCTTTGTGGTTAAGTGTTGATGTCAAACGGAGCATCGTGATTGGCCTCTTGTACCTTGGGCATCAAAACACCATTACAACTTATCACGTTAAATGTCATGAGGCTTCGTGTGATCTTTTTTATGTATCCATGGATATTTACAACGGGAAATTTACCTCGGGAAATGTCGGTCACACTCACTAAATGCTGTTCCCGTGGTGAAAGGGTCATTTACCACGGTAAAAGTGCCCGTGTAACCGCACGTATTGAACGACTGGGAGTTGAATACCAAAAGCTTGTTCCACGCGAACTTAACGTAAATATTCACGGAACCACCTAAATTAAACTCAATATTTGCTTTTTATTTACTCTGAAATCACGCGACAGTTTAAAATAGAAATCATTTTTCGATCGTTGAAATGACGTTTGCTCGGGAAAATATTTTACACTAACCTTTTTACCCATGGGTAAATAGCATTTGCCCACGGGTAAGGACGTTTTTGTGCGTAACCGCTATTCCCAGACCGAAACTGCCTTAGGGTTATTTCCATAGATACATCAAAGAGAACAAAAGAACTTCCCATGACAGTTCCTGAACTGAAAATTACGGTTTATCTGCTCCCTGAGGTGGCTTGGCCAATCATAATGCAGAACGTAACTAATACAGTAAATCGCCTCCTGCGATAGCCTGCATGACAGGCGCTTTATGAGCCAAGGGTGAGCGAAGCATTTCGCGCGAAGCGCGACACGAGCGCGAAGCGCGAGACGAGGGAAGGAAAAAAATAAAGCGCCTGTAGACAGTCCATTGTTCTGGCTCTTCCACAAATCCTCGACCGTTCATCTGGTAGACGATAATGCTGATTGGCCAATTTATACCACGTGACGATGATGTGTGAGATCAAAACAAAGCTCTCGCTCGTGTTGTGAAATTTGTGTTTCCTCGACTGGAACATTCATCAAACCTTGGATTTCCTCCTCCAGTTGTTATAAAAGGTGACAGGCCAAGCACAAATCCTGCTTGTCTTTAAAAGCATTTTAGCCCAGCTTTAGAATAAGTCTACCCCAAGTACGTGCCTGAGATTTTTCCTTTCTGATCTTAGATAAAAATATCTGACTGATACTGACAGGAGGAATTTACGCTTTCCAGAGCCGTTTAGGATATTTAGCTACGCCGTCGTTTGCTAGCTCTAGCTCTTGGCATAACAATGTTTTTTTTTTTCTCAATTTGAAAGAGTTGTAAGATCCGGAGTTGCCGCTAAAGTAGGAGTTATTCGCTGCTTTATAGGATCAGCTCATTTCTGAGTTCGTGATTTAATGTGAGCGCAAGTCTGCGGTTAGCATAACTTGCGATATAGATCGTGTTTTGATTGGTTATTTCGAATTCACTGCGGTCAGTTAATATTGGTGGGAGTTGGTGGGGGGAAGAGCCAGAACAATGGACTGTCTACAGGCGCTTTGTTTTTTTTCCTCCTCTCGTCTCGCGCTTCGCGCTCGTGTCGCGCTTCGCGCGAAATGCTTCGCTCGCCCCGCTTGGCTCATAAAGCGCCTGTCAGCGCTCTGAGTTTACCTCTGATACGCTTGGCTAGTTGCACGCTTACTTGTAACACAAGGTGACATGGCAGGGTTTCGTGCATCACTGTGAGAAACTCAAAAGTTTTCTTTCCACCAGTGATCGAGTGCATTGTTATTTAGAAGTTGCTGAAACCAATTCTGTGGTCGTGGAAATACCCAAGCCCTTCTTGACCGGCGAGCAAGTTCGCGACGAGCTCGTAAATGTAAATAAAACGCCGACAAACATTGAAGAGCGCCTTCTTCGGTGTCTTCTCGCAAAAAACTGCTAAATTGTTATATTTATGGAAGATTGTAGAATAATAAGCAGGAGAATCACTGAAATTAAGCTTGCAAGATCTCGATTCGTGTCATCCATGTCGATCTGTACGTTTCCCGCCAAACTGCAGTGTCATTGAACTCATATCTTATTTATATTTTACGCTGGGGAGTCTTTTGCTGTGTAACCGCATCCCCAAGGGTAAGATGAAACCTGAGATAAACCGAACCCAAGCCATTAACCCTCGAGAAGGCTCCAAACCCAAGGTGTGTGTAACCACAACTAAATTAGCATACACTGACTGAAGCGGAAGTTGAAATGACATGTCGATACTTCAAATCATAGGCCTAAAATTTCGCCAACGAGACAAATTTGTTGAAGCATGCCAAAAGTCTCGCACTCATTGTTAATCTTCGACCCTTTTTATTTGTCATCTATGTGAACTCTGAGACAAGATGAGCGTATTCTAGTTAGACGGCTTACCGCAGTTTACGCTGTAGAAAACCGTGACACACAGAAAGAACGCGACAAGCAGCGATTTCTTTATGGGATGATGCATCATCTTGTTGAAATTTCTGTGAAAATAAAATATACAATTACGGTCATTTATAAAATAACTCATGAACGTCAACACCATCTTCACATCCTATTCAGTTCTTTTCATGTTCCCCTCGTTACTTTGGGGCTCGCTGCTTTCTGGGGGTCGTTAGTTTCGGGGAACAAAAATGCCTGATTTTATAATCTCGACTTTGACAGTTTGTAGGCCAAAAAGATGGTTATTAGCCGTCGTTGTTTTGAAGTGGCTTTTGATAGTTTGAAGTACCGACTTGGATATCTTGTTAGTGTCCGACAGATCGAATTGTTTTAGCCAATGATACAATAACTTCCTTTCGTGTTGGTGTAACTTTCAGTAAAACACCCGGGGTATCACATCGAACGAAATTGAACGAAATTTCCATCGAACTAAATCGAACTAAATCGTTCTATTGAGTTCGATTTAGTTCGGTCATCGAACGAAATCGAAAACAAAATTTTTTTGTGAGTTGGATTTCTGAACGAAATCGAACTAAATCCTTCGATTTTGTTCGATCTGTTCGATTTTGTTCGGATATCAAACTTTGAGCTAAAAGTACAAAATAAAGACTAGAGTGTCCATGCACCCGCACCGAACATTTTTGAGTGGCCGTTTAACTAACTTTCCTTTATTGAATTAGTACGAAACTTACACAAAATATTGTACTTAGTTTGAAGTTTATAAGATTGTAAAAATTTTGTAAATCGCATTTAAAATTGCGGAGATAAACGAGAAACATTGAAATCATTCGAGTCTAAATTCCGAGCGATTGCGATGGTATCTAGAAAAATCAAAACTATTTCGATAAACTATGACATATGGCAAACAAAATGTAACTACTGAGACTCTAGGGGTTGCGAATACTCAAATCTTCAACAAGTTACAGGGGGTAGCACGCTGCGAGGCGATAGACGATTCGAACTCCACTTGATTTAAAGTATTTAAAGTAGATTTAAAGTAGATTTAGTCAAGACATTTCCATAAAGTTCACAATAAGCTTTAAAGTAGCGGTTCAATTTCAACGTAGTTGCGATAGTTGTGACGATAGCTGTAATTGAGGGTTGAGTTGTGCGTTCGAACTGAAAGCGATAATTGATTGGGCTGGCTTGTTTCCAAGCCTGTCCAATATATAAAATGGACGCTGTTTCGTAGTCACTTATTGACACGCCCGGGGGGTCCACCATATGAAAATGACGGGGTGTCCTTTTAGAATTTCGTTAGATGGGCATGGTTGAAAAGAAGTTTTATCGTCAAGAGCTACTAATACTAATTTTATGTGGAAGTTTCCTCCCCCCCCCCGGATTTTGGAGATTTGAGAGTAGATAAGTTAATATGTGTGTAGGAGAAGTAAATGGGGATGTGCGTAGACTAATAAATTGATTAAAAGGATGTTTGTGTAAAGGGTATTCGTTTATAGCGGTGTGGGAAGAAAGCGTGAAGGGTGAATTGTCTTGTGAGCGTTTAAAGAGGTTTTAAAAGACACTGACCTATTTATCATGATTTCTAGTAGCTGATATTAATAGCATGACATAGCGAGAATCCGGCCTGAAGTGATTTTTACGGCCTGCATTGAACGAGACAAGGTAGCCTAAAATTAAACGAGCCATTCTTCTCGGTCTTGTCTCGGCGATAATCTAGCTTGTTTGAAGCCTGCATAACAGGCGTTATTGGGGGCGCTCAAGCGGGTTTTGGGGCGCGAGCGCGTAGCGCGAGAACAAAGAGGTCTCGATTCTGTAGCTAGAAGAGAGTTTCTACACTAAATAGAGCAGCCTAAATTAGTGGAAAGCTTTCTGCTTTGTAATACATGCAGAATTTGGGAAAGTATTCCCTGAATTTTGTTGGATCATATTGATCATTTGCAATCTGATATTTCAACGAATTATGCTGATGGGGCCGTTTCCAATAACCAAGGGTAAACATCTGCCGTTGGGATCTCTAGTCTGTTGGGAAAAAAGGACTTATGGTTTATTTGATAACATAACGCCCCTAAGAGTGAGAAGAGAGAATTTGAGGTGAGCAATTACATTGTACATGAAACATTAATGAAACGTGATTTTCTTCTACCGTTCATTGTTCTTTCAGTGATAAGATTTGCTGCTAAAAGCATAATCAATTTTGAATGACACAGGCTGGAAAACTTCAATTTTAATTAAATGAGAAATAGAACATGATCTTATGTCAACAATCACTTTGACCGAGGTCATGTCAAGGATGCTTATATTAGTATTTGTTTTACACAGGAAAAAATGAAGTGACATTTATTGAGATAACTTGTAATGCATTTGTTAAAGATGTTATGGCTTACATGTTATAAGCTTATTAGTATTTTGTGAAAGAAGGGGTACGTGACTCAGACAAAGTTTGCTGTCAGCTCAAAGGCTTTGTATGAGCGTGATGTGTTTTGGATATGAAAAATCGGTGAAATCAGCGGT
Organism: Cladopsammia gracilis; assembly: GCA_022457155.1. Lineage (NCBI taxonomy): Eukaryota > Metazoa > Cnidaria > Anthozoa > Scleractinia > Dendrophylliidae > Cladopsammia > Cladopsammia gracilis. Next base: position 1,338,785 of record JAJGOT010000139.1, on the reverse strand, counting down.
AAACGTGATTTGAACGTTTTGCGGGCTTCAAATACAATAAATACAAGGCAATGTTACATTAGGGTGTGAAAAACTGATTCAAGAAATGTAGATTTTGACTTAAAATTCAACAAATTATGTGACGCGGCTGCATGGTGAAATCCAATCATCGGACTTCCAATCTATTAGCCCTCAAGCAATAAGAAAACATTTCATGACTTGTGCCCAGAGGCAAAGAGAAAAGCATTTTTTTTGTATTCTTCTTATATGAATAAGATGTTTGCATCGCTAGCTTGAAAAAAGATGCGTAAATAGGTTCCAAATGATCTGTATTATCCCAAATTAACTGCCGTGTACCCAAATTTTAAGAGAGTGTCCACCAGAAAACCAGGCAGGACCAGGCAGGAGGTGATAACACTCAAATCACCGATTTCGCTCAAACTTGGCGCAAAGATTGAGGGTCACGAGTAGTAACGTGGACCAAAATATAAGGTCAAATTTTTTTTATTCTCTCTGAGTTGTAGGGTCCCCCCCCCCCCGAAAAATGGCCATTTGGCAAAAAATTATGCAAAAACTACTAAATCGTATTCTACATTGATCAGTCTTGTAGCAAAATGTGTTATTGGAATCGGTTGCTTTGATTGTTGCTTTCCCAATACCGTAAGTGAAGGGCATGTTTGGTCATTTTCACGTGATGCCAAAATTAAGTCATTTTAGATCTTAATATCTCCAATGGGCAACAAGCTAACAACATAGTTTTAATACTAGAAGTAAGAAGTATCTTTATGCTTACGAAAAATATAATAAAATTTTTGGGCAACGAAATAGCTTTTTTAGCGGAGCACTTGCCAGGCCGAAGGCCTGGCTGCGCAGCTCCATACTCATAGAACCTATGCCGTGATTTTTCATGGTCATGGCTAGCGGAATGTTTCGCGGGCGCGTGTTTGCCCGCCCGCCCGCCTGCCGTGTTGGAACAACATCCGGGATCTTGAAAGCAAGGCTTTGTTTTTCGCGCGGCCACAGCCGTGAGCTCGGTAAACACTTTAGTTGTTTTCTTGTGTCTAGCGGAGAATTAAAGTCGTCATTTTCTTGCAGTTTTTCGCGGTTTGCTACACAAGACATAGTGTTTTTTGGTTCTAAAGCGGGTGGTCAGTGTGTAGCGATGAGTTAAACAGCTATATTGTATAATTTTAGTCGCATGATAACATGTGCGTCAGATCTTGTTGAAATTACGAATTTTGGTAATGAGTTGTATACTTATCTTTCTAATTTAACACAAAAATAATGCCTTATGTTAACTGAAGTTCCTGATGTTGTTTGTATGGGAGAGTTAACTTTCAATTTATTAGAGTATAGTGAAAGTTATTATGGAAATGTACATTATTTAAATGACAGTGTAATAGAAGAGAGTTGTTTACCTTTATTTGAGGCTTTAGAATCATTGGCCGTTTTTATACTAGAGACGCATTATCCGTCTGGAAGAACTTGGGCAAACATTTGTAGTTCGTCTGGTTATGCGTCTCTAGTATAAACACGGGCACAAGACGCATTATCCGCCTAGACGAACTATCTTTTGTAGTGCGTCGTTCAATTTTGGTATTTTTTTTCCAAAAAAATGTTGGCCCTCCCTTGTGTTTTAACAAAAAAACTCCTGACCCCCCACCTTTAGGTGACTGACAAATGTGCGACCCTCCCCTCACTACTACATGTCATGTTCCATGCTGTAGAAACCTCAGAACGTATCGCTTGTGAACGCAAAGTGTTTGAATACAAATATATCTCGATATTGAATGTGTGCGCGCTGAAACAAGGAAAATGCGAACAGTCAGTGTGGGATATTTACATTTTATAGCTGAAGTTTGAATATGGAAGTATAAACCTTGACTATTATAAAAGTTTTGAACATAAAATATCTAAGGGAAAATACACGCGCTTCTTTCTTCGACTAGCTGGCATTGCTGTTGGTTATTTTAACAGGTAAGGTTTATTTGTTAGCATGCGAAATCTGCCTTTCAAAAACAAATACTTGCTACATTTCCGAATTCTGTTAAAGGCAGACAGGCCTCTGTAGGAAAAGGAAACTTCTCGCAAACGATTGAAGCATCATTAAAAACTTACCTATGAAGCCAAACATCATCTCGCTTGTCATGGCCGCTCGTGTACTCGATTGTACTTTGAATTCACCCTGGATGGTCATTTATCACACCAGAGATAAAATATTTAATAAATTATTAAACCAGCGTATATCACATGAAGTTTCTCACTTTCCAGGTAGGCTCTGTGTGATCTAGCTCAATTTCCGCTCTATAAAAGTATTACACAAATCTTCTTGTCGCACTATCATCGCGCGTTCTCAACTACGATCAGTACTATGGGTATAGATTCGCAAGAAATCAATCGGGGACAAGTGTTCATGCGGTGAATGCGCGGAGTTTGTGAGAGGCGGTGGAGTACTTTGTGGTTATTGTGAGTGCGCCCCAGTACGTCACGAGAAATTGACAGATCCAAATTCCGAGGCCACACAAACAGCACACGATAAGCAAGAAAACCAACCAAGCAGTAGCATTTAGAAAGATGTCTCACTAGGGTGGATTCCACATCCAAAACGCGATTATACTCGCTTTTCCAATTCCCTTTTGGCAGAATTCTACCAGTGTTTTTGGGCGACCTGTCCATTCACCCCTTTTGGTGCTCACTTTCACTGATGGCCCTCCCCGCTGAGGCCCCAGCCCTCCCCCCCCCCCCCCCCCCCCCCCAAGAAAAAACGTACCTTCCCTTGGTTGACGACTCGCACCAAAAGGCAGCAGAAGACAACGATAATAGCGGTAGCAGATATCCTATGATAGCAGCACAGAACGGTAGCGGAATAACTTCTGATTTTACTCTTGCTGCGTGCCGTCTTTTATTACGAATTAGTACGTGCATATGCTTAGGGCGTTAACGAAACGTATTTCCTGTGCTTAAGCGCATTTCCTAGAGGTAAAACCCACAACATGAGATCTGCGTGAAAAAATACAAATTATTTATGGAATGTTTTATCCAAACAAGAGGCTAGCTGGTAGCCTGTACTCATGCGCTTGTATAAGAACGTTTCATGGTTTATTTTAACTGGGTCACGCACCCCTTCACTCTAAACGAATTTTGCGTGACATGTAAGTCTTGTTTTGTTTACATAACATCAGATATCATTTATTACGACTGAATTTACAACTGAATTTAAACACGTTTTATTAGCATTTCTTCAAAACTAGCGACAACACAAAGAAAAATTCAATCACAAATTGATATCAACATAAATTCTCATCGAAAAATGTAATTTCTTTTCCGGTGAAGTCCAAATGCTAGTGGCTTCACTATATTTGAAAACAAGAACGTGATTACGGGCACGCCGAAATCAAGAAGTCGCGTGTCAACCAATCAGACCAGTGAAGTCGTCCCGCGGGATACGGGGAACTTTAAAAAAACTAGGCAAACGCGGGACGAAAAGAAACCTTACCGAAACCTTGACTCATGCCGCTATGCGCATGAGTAATAACGTATCTTAAACTTAATGTAAAGCTAAATACTATCATCAGGAACTTGCGTAGCAAAACGGAATTAACAGAGACTTAGGTAATCACGCGTGCTAGCAAAAGTCACGCGACCTATGGTGACTTTTGCCCCCGCGTGTTTCGATTACCCTGCTGGAACTGCAAGTAGTCTAATCCATTTACTAAAAAAAAACACTTATAAAAGGCTTTTAAAAAATTCCGCGTCGGTCATGACACACTACAATACACCTAGATTACCTCCCTGCGGTGTCAGCTCATGACGTTCTATATCCGCACTGTATTTGTGGACACAAAATTGCAAATTTGAGGCTTCCGACGATGTCCCGAGTGAAATACGAGTGCGCTTGTCAAAGCTATAATAAATCCATCAAATTATGGTGATTATGGTAATTTCAATGTACGAGGTATTGTTACAATTCGGAAAAGAAGTACTCCATGTTTTACGATCAGTACTATGGGTATAGATTCGCAAGAAATCAATCGGGGACAAGTGTTCATGCGGTGAATGCGCGGAGTTTGTGAGAGGCGGTGGAGTACTTTGTGGTTATTGTGAGTGCGCCCCAGTACGTCACGAGAAATTGACAGATCCAAATTCCGAGGCCACACAAACAGCACACGATAAGCAAGAAAACCAACCAAGCAGTAGCATTTAGAAAGATGTCTCACTAGGGTGGATTCCACATCCAAAACGCGATTATACTCGCTTTTCCAATTCCCTTTTGGCAGAATTCTACCAGTGTTTTTGGGCGACCTGTCCATTCACCCCTTTTGGTGCTCACTTTCACTAATGGCCCTCCCCGCTGAGGCCCCAGCCCTCCCCCCCCCCCCCCCCCCCCAAGAAAAAACGTACCTTCCCTTGGTTGACGACTCGCACCAAAAGGCAGCAGAAGACAACGATAATAGCGGTAGCAGATATCCTATGATAGCAGCACAGAACGGTAGCGGAATAACTTCTGATTTTACTCTTGCTGCGTGCCGTCTTTTATTACGAATTAGTACGTGCATATGCTTAGGGCGTTAACGAAACGTATTTCCTGTGCTTAAGCGCATTTCCTAGAGGTAAAACCCACAACATGAGATCTGCGTGAAAAAATACAAATTATTTATGGAATGTTTTATCCAAACAAGAGGCTAGCTGGTAGCCTGTACTCATGCGCTTGTATAAGAACGTTTCATGGTTTATTTTAACTGGGTCACGCACCCCTTCACTCTAAACGAATTTTGCGTGACATGTAAGTCTTGTTTTGTTTACATAACATCAGATATCATTTATTACGACTGAATTTACAACTGAATTTAAACACGTTTTATTAGCATTTCTTCAAAACTAGCGACAACACAAAGAAAAATTCAATCACAAATTGATATCAACATAAATTCTCATCGAAAAATGTAATTTCTTTTCCGGTGAAGTCCAAATGCTAGTGGCTTCACTATATTTGAAAACAAGAACGTGATTACGGGCACGCCGAAATCAAGAAGTCGCGTGTCAACCAATCAGACCAGTGAAGTCGTCCCGCGGGATACGGGGAACTTTAAAAAAACTAGGCAAACGCGGGACGAAAAGAAACCTTACCGAAACCTTGACTCATGCCGCTATGCGCATGAGTAATAACGTATCTTAAACTTAATGTAAAGCTAAATACTATCATCAGGAACTTGCGTAGCAAAACGGAATTAACAGAGACTTAGGTAATCACGCGTGCTAGCAAAAGTCACGCGACCTATGGTGACTTTTGCCCCCGCGTGTTTCGATTACCCTGCTGGAACTGCAAGTAGTCTAATCCATTTACTAAAAAAAAAAACCGCTTATAAAAGGCTTTTAAAAAATTCCGCGTCGGTCATGACACACTACAATACACCTAGATTACCTCCCTGCGGTGTCAGCTCATGACGTTCTATATCCGCACTGTATTTGTGGACACAAAATTGCAAATTTGAGGCTTCCGACGATGTCCCGAGTGAAATACGAGTGCGCTTGTCAAAGCTATAATAAATCCATCAAATTATGGTGATTATGGTAATTTCAATGTACGAGGTATTGTTACAATTCGGAAAAGAAGTATTCCATGTTTTACGAAGATGTTCACGCAACTTGGTTTGAATCATGCACCAGTAGTTACCATAGCAAACATATTTTACGATAAACTTCTGTCATGTATATTTCTCGTATTGTCATTATTAGCCGTCCTTACGTACATAAACTCTGCAAAATCTACTTCTAATTAAGTCTTGCAAACGTCAGACGTCAGTGATTTCGACATGTATATGAAAACCAATTATTGGAAATGAAGACATCAAGTTAACTACTTCAGGATAACAACAAATGTTACTAAAACGATGACTCAGCTGCTTTGCGCCTCGCTATACATTGACCTGCAGTGACACTGCATATATAGACTATATAGATTACTTGCCTCCTGAATCAAATGTAAGAACCTTCTGTTTTAATAGTAGCCGTGTCCTGTGAAAAAAGGAACCCTTAACTGATTTGCAAATATATGATAAATATATAAGTGGTTTGCTCTTCACCTTCTGGAGTTTCTGTCGAAGCAAGCAGATTATTCCGAAATACTAATCACATTCGTTTGTTCGCTCGCATCAGACTACCACCGTAACAATATTACAAGGAGAACACAAGAGAGAAAAACAGTACAACATAAATACCTTCTAAAATGAAGTTGGAGAAAGAATGAAACTGTCACACAGACGACGAAATCGCGGCATCTGAACGCTGCCGTCCAGAAAAAATTAAATTTTCCCTACGATTACAAAATGTAACCAGACGCTCTAAAAATACCTACTTGTTATTATACCACTATTGCGCCATTTTACCGTATAAGGGCAAGAGAACACGCAAAATATGCCAGCGTATTACACTGTAAAATCCCGGTTTGACCGGTTTTAGCTAAAGGAGGACGGAGAAAAAAATGGCCGGACTGGACGAACCAAACTTCGACTTGTTTACAACTTTTCAACTTGACTTTTTAGACGACGAACTTATTGCAGCAGCCGACTCTCTAACTGAACATACAGAAAACACTGAAACAACCCAAACTGGTATAACTACTGAGGAAAGTGAACAAACGGAACAAACTGAAGACAGACAACTTAACGATACTGATATTAAAACATTTATTGAACAGAACAGAAACAAAAATACAACCAAAAAGACAGCAAGTGACCTTAACGTGTTTTACAGATGGGCCAAATCCGTAAACGAAACTAGACGACTGGATGACATACAGCCACAAGAACTGGACAAGATTTTAGCTCACTTTGTTTTAAAAGTACGTAAACAAAACGGAGACGAGTTTGAGCCTGGCACGCTAACTTCACTGTTTAGAAGCATTGACCGTCTTTTACGTGAACGAGGAAAAAAGTACAGTATACTTAAAGACATACAATTTTCCACGACCAGAGAAGCTTTGTCTTCCAAAAGAAAACAGCTACGTTGCGCAGGCAAAGGGCAAAGGCCAAATAAAGCCGTCGGACTGAGCGAGGATGAAATCCAGCAGTTGTGGGAAGAACAACAGTTGGGAGACCATTCTCCGCAAAGCCTTTTGCGTACTATCTGGTTAACAACACTATGTTCTTTGGCTGGCGGGCTTGCGATGAACACCACCGAGTTAAGTTTGGCGACTTTAAGATTAAACGAGAAAACGGTCCCCACGGAAAAGAGTACGTTGAGTGGATTACCGAGCGTGGAAGCAAAACCCGCACTGGTGAACATGAATTTGTTCCCGACCGCTCTTTCAACCCCAAAATGTACGCTACAGAGGGATCACGGTGTCCAGTGAGAATCTTCCGAGAATATCTGTCCAGGCGACCACTTGAAATGAACAGTGAAGACGCCCCCTTTTACCTGGAAGCCATTACTAAGCCTGCTTCTACGATCTGGTACAAGAAACAGCCACTTGACAAGAACTCGCTTGGTTCATATATGAAGTCTATGAGCAAGGCCGCAGGATTGACCGGACGACACACCAACCACTCCGTACGAAGAACCATGATCTCAACTCTTCGGAAAGAGAACGTCGAGCCTTTAAACATCATTGCACTTGCTGGACAAAGAAATCTGAAGTCCTTAGACAGCTATTCCAGCACTTCCACAGAGCAGCAAAAGGACATGTCAGCAAAACTCAGCAACGACATTGAAGATTCCAAAACAAGCAAGTCTCCAGTTGAAAGCAACATCCTGAAGCCTCAGATTGCTTCAAACGGCCAGCACGATGATGGAGCCGAAAATATGTTCACTGGAGCAGTCTTCAACAATTGTCAGTTCACCTTTGCCGTCGATGCACATGGCTTCCAAACTGGCGAGCAATTCAGCTTATTTCAGAGGAAAAAATTTAAGAGAATCTTGCCTCTTTCTGATAGTGACGATGAACTTTAAAGAAACTTTGTAGTGTTGTTTAGCCGATTTAGAACATAACTTTCACGGCCGCTAGAACTATTTACGGAGTTTTTTTGAAAACGTATTTCAGTTTTTGTCAAAATGAATGAATGAAAAATCTGACACGACGCAAAGCTATTTTTAATCGTCGTGTGTCAAAAACATGTCATTTGTCAAATAAAATGCATTTTACTAGCTTTTTGTTTGCTCACGTCACTCACGCGCGCCATACGAAGAATGAGAAAATTGCCGCTTTCTGTACTCTAGCTGAAAAAATAGATGATTGATAACAGAAAAAATTCAGTGGTATAATAAACCTCTTATTCGATGTTTTGGGAGATAATACGCGCTGACATGTTACTCATTGCTCGCATTTTTCCTCGCCCCCGGGGGGCTCAGAAAAATACTACGCAACTCGTAAAATATCCGCGCGTATTATCTCCCAAAACATCGAATAAGGGGTATATTAGCCTGTTCCAGGCTCCGTGATAGTGGAGAACGCGCGAATTAAAAAAAGAGAGAAAATCACGGGAGAACTGGGAGAGGGAGGTCGGCGGAGCCTGTAAACATTTCTTTACCGACGCTCTTCCGCCCTCTTTTGGCAAGTTTTGCGATAATCCAATTTTCTGTCGTCAAAATGTCAAAATGTCAATTAACAGAAATAGCCGCATGCATTGCAAGACGCGTACGCCGACGAAAATACTGTACTCGAATCTCGAAGTCCACCCTTCAAAGTGCTGCAGATGTTGTAGAAAAAACGTAGCATGTAGAGGAACCAAGGTGCCAAGAGTTTCTTTGTTCAGTGTAGTGAGAAATAAGGAATTTCTGGCGTTTTCTCGAACCGAGATGCTGGAGATTCAAATATTTTAAATCGGATGCAACAATCCCGGCGTAGCTAATCGAACGTTCGGTAATCGAACCTAATCGAACTCAATCGCTCGATTGGGTTCGATTGGGTTCGGTAATCGAACTTAATCGAACTCACCGAAAAATTTTGCCAATCGAACGCAATCGAACGTTCGGTAATCGAACGCTTCAACAATCGAACGTAATCGAACTCATCGAACATAATCGAACACTTCAACAATCGGAAATATAAAACTAGTTTAATCTGGTCTGAAACAAAGCATTGCGGTCAAGTAAGTTATTTTTTGGCTTCTATTTCAAACACGAGTACAAGATGTCGGACAGGGCAACAGACGTCAAACTTACCATTCTGGAAGCGGTGGTAAAGGGCTACCACGAGTGCTCTTTATATTATATTGTGAATTAATCAATTTCGAATCACCGTAACAATAAAGATTTTAGTTAATTGAAATGTGTTAATATCTCTCACAATTGCTCCGCTAGTAAAGGATCAGTTAAAGAGTGAAATTCTTCCACCGAACAAAATCGAACCAATCGCCTCGATTGGGTTCGACTGGATTCGGTAATCGAACTTAATCGAACTCACCCAAAAGTTCCAGTTCGATTATGTTCGATTCCCGAACCAATCGAACTCCAATCGAACGATTTAGTTCGATTGGGTTCGATTGGTTTTTGGTTCGGATTCGTCCGATTAGCTACGCCGGGAACAATTGACGCCATACGTCTGACAATGGAGGTACATGTACTGCCTAGCTCCGAGAAAAACGTCAACTTAAACGCAGAATAAACTCTGAGGAACAAAAACAAGTGAAAGATGCCACTATTCCAACATAGACCGTGACTATCGCATAAGACTTCAAGGATCTTAGACTCTTTTAGCCGTGACGAAGAAACACTATCTCGCAAGTTATGCTAACCGCAGACGCGCTCACATTAAATCACGGACTGAGAAATGAACTGATCCTGAGCATATTATTCTAAAGCTGGGCTAAAATGCTTTTAGCGACGAGCAGGATTTGTGTTAGGCCTGTCACCTTTTATAAAAACCGCTTTTTCAGTTTTGTTCGACTTGATCTCGCATCACTGAAACCAATGGAGAAACGACTATTATCGTCGATTTCTAAGTCAGAGCCCGGGGGGGGGGGGGGGGTACTCCCTATAATGGGCTATACGGGGATGCTCCGCCCGAAAGGGGTACCTTTTTGAGGCTGGAGGTATATGAAAGGGTAGGGATTTCACGTGTTGAAGTATATGAAAGGGTAGGGATTTCAAGAAGTATAGGGAAGGGTAGGGAAAACACAAGTTGAAGTATAAAAAAGGGTAGGGAAATCTGCCATTTAAGTATTATAAAAAGCGCCTTTCAAAATACATCAAACAGACGCAAGTAAAGGCTATATGAAAGGGGTACCATTTTCAATGAAAGGTATATGAAGGGGGTACCATTTTCATTGAAAGGTATATGAAAGGGGTACCTTTTCCTGTCAAAATCGGTATGTGAAAGGGTAAGGGTTTGAACCTTGGGGCGGAGCATCCCCGTACAAAACTTTGTTGGGTACCCCTTCCCCCCCCCCCCCCCCGGGTGTCAGAGCTGCTTTCGCCAGGCGTAGAAAGAGCTGAAATATCAAGCTTTTCCCGAAACCGGTCGGCAGAATCGCGAAGACATCTTTACCACGCGCCAAGTTTACAAGACATTCTTGTTTCCCTTTCCTGAGCGCTTCATATTAGGAAAATCGCGCAGGCATTCGTCCAAAATATTACATAACTTTGATTCCTCTTTATCACGCGCGAGGATCACGTACGCCATCGTTACGATTGACAAGTATAATGTGCATAGCGAGGTGTTGACATTACCTGTCAAAACGGACCAATCAGAGGGTATACCAGGAGCTGGTATACCGGAAAGAGCTTTACAGCTTTACAGCTTTACAGGCTCGCGCCGACAACATGTCCTCGAGACGAGATTATCTCATATCAATAATTGCTATTTGACACCGAATTAACGATTATAGTTAATTCCGAACACTGTTTCCCAGGACTTTTCAGAAAAGAAGAAATAAAAAAAATATGTTATTTGGACTGCGGGATTCGAACCCGGAACTACCGCTACTAGGATCGTCTTCTTACCACTAGACTACCGAACAACTAGGCGATAGAAAATTATATCTGCAAGATATTTATTTGAGTCTTGCATAGAATATCATTGATCTACAGTGATTAGGCCTAAGCGCTGATTTCAAATGGTTAGCTTTTTGTTGAGGTTTGGTGATCAAGCTTTTCCATTTACTTTCTAAAATTATTTTCAATGGAGTGATTTTATAGGCTTACTACAGGGTGTAGAATAAGCGCATGAATTTTATCATGTTAAAAAATTGATGTTTGCTCAACCAGCAGCTTGTGGTACAGTGGTTAGAAGAGAAGATAAGTCAGCGAAGGGTCGTAGGGTCATAGGTTCGAGTCCTGTCCGAACACTAGGGATTGTTCTTTTTCAACAAAAATGCTGATTTCCCAGAACTCCTTTCAGACTGTCAGTGTTCGGAATTAACTATAATCGTTAATTCGGTGTCAAATAGCAATTATTGATATGAGATAATCTCGTCTCGAGGACATGTTGGGCAAAATGGCGACAGAAAAGTCGGTAATTAAACACGAAGTTCCGGTATAAAAGGCTTAGCTCCTTCCTTCATTTCACACCTTTTGGGTGTGAAATTCAAATTTAGGCGTCTTTCAGTCACAAAACGTGGTTAACTTGCACGTCCTTTGAACATAATTTGCTTCAAAAATCTGATAAAACCAAGATTTTACCCAAGCTAAAAAAGAAATAGAAGTTCAAAAAGACTTGTGATATTGCTTTCATAAAGTTTTTCTAAATTGTGTTAGCAATGGTCTTAGTAATGACGCATCAGGGTTATTTGTCAGTTGTTTATGCTTCAGTGGTTGATTGACGACTGGAGGTGAGAATGGCCAGGCCAGGCTCCTTTTATATCGGAACTTCGTCTTTAAGCGACTTTCTCATATTTCTCTTGTATTCTGTTCCTTTTAGCCATCCTTCGCTTACATAGCGACTATATTTTTCAAACTGTAAATTCTGTGTTGTAAACAAACACTGAGGAGCAGGAGAACAGAGCTTTCATTATTGTCTTTCCATTGTTGTGTTGCATGCAAAAAATACATGTATTGCCAAACTTTACTTGTTTCTGATTACACCAAATTGAAGAAACATTGTCGGGTGAAAAGCATAAACCATGAACGATGCGACCCATAGGTTTACTGGGAAGTTGGGTAAATTAATCTTCGTCTGTGATAGAATACACATAATATTAACACACGATGCATAAATCATGCTCTAAAATGTCTCAAGCAAGAAAACATCTTGATTATCAAGAAATGGAATATTACTAGAAATAGTGTTCACTATAGCTGCCCCCGCTTTTGATAACCTGTTTATGGGATGTGTATTGAATATAAATACTGTGCATACGACTGTTGAAAAATTAAAGTTTCAAGCATTTTATTGAGGCTAACATCCATGTAAGGAGTCGACATATTTATCTGTAAATTTGACAATGAAATCTATTACAATCATATAGTATTGTATTTATATTCTGTTCAAACACTCATTAATAATTCATAAGCATATTAGCCTATCACACAACGTAAATCGACCACGTGCATGGACCTTTATACCTGGTAATCTATGGTCATTCTGAAAAGCCTGGTGGCGGATTTGATTTCAGTCCCAGGGGAGTGCGGGGCTGATTGTTTTTATACCTCATTAGTATTCTTTAATATATAAAAAATTTACTCTCATTAGTATTCTTTATATAAAGAATTCTAATAAGGATAAAAGACAATAGTTTTCTTTTCCTTATTAGTATTCTTTGTATAAAGAATACTAATGTTGGTAGTAATTATTCAGGATTCTTAGTACAACAAATGGTGACTTTAATATTTTCGTTCAGTACTGTTTTACGATATGTAGCCTTTTGCCATTTTATAAGGAATCTTCTCCAACAAAATTAGCAACCAACAGTTTAGCAAGTAAGCCGTTATTTGAATGACACCAGCGCCCACGTGTAAATTGGTAGGTAAGCGAATGGTATTTCTACTCGTTCGCTGCCACTGAATAGAAATTGTCAGACATTTTATCCACCGTACCTGTCAACTTTGGTGTAGCATTTTTCATGGATTATTTTTTCCTCAGAACTTTAAAATCCCAAAACTTTCGACAGAAGCCGGGAAGCCATGGTCACCTCGTCGAAGCCAGTGTGGCGCATGTGCTGTATGCTAATCAGTCTACTTGTTTTTCTCGTGTGCTAATATCCTCTTTGCACAAAAAGCACATTTGTTTAATCTCCGTAGGGACACGCGCGCTTTTGGCGGGTCGTGTTTGAAGCCGTTCAAAACACTCACAGCACGTGTTTTATCAAGTCTAAAAATTCTCGCGCTTCGCGCTCGAATTTTTAAACTTGATAAAACACTGCTGTTCGTGTTTTAAACATTACTGTAACAGCAACATATCGTATGTTATTAAATTCGTGTAATTTTTGAAAAAAAAATAGAAAAAGAAAACAGTTACAACAATAACCAAACTTGCAACAATGTATTTGTAGACAATATAATGATCTGACAATATCGATGCAACTCTGAGTATTCGGTGTTACAAACGTTTGAGTTGAGATTCATCATTCTGTTCTGAGATATTTGCGATCTGTTGGATCGAGTCTGTCGACCCCGTTGCTGATTTGTGTCTGACAAAAAACTCAGACCCCACGAAATTACAAAAGAAATATACTTCACTCATGATCAATTCTTTTCACCTCGCGTAAAATGTTTTATTGTCACCCATCAATATGCTGCCAGAACAATTGAACTGTAATTTAGTCGTCGACAGAATGCACTTCCTGTTAATTGGCAACTAAAATAACAAGATATTGAAAAAACAGCGAGATATTTATCTTGCCCGGGTCATCGTTGTCGATCAAGCAGGGAAAAACTATAAACATGGTTTAAAATAGCAGCCGGCACTTCGGTTACTTTTCACTGAAAAAAATTTAAAAAAAGAGTCGCGAAAATTTTAGTCAAATTTAGTCAGTTGTATTCATTCATAGTTATTCATAATGCTAGACTGAACGGATTTCCCGTGTTTGCGACTGTAGAAGCGCTCAGATTTGTCCAGACGAAGTTGCATATTTTACGCTTGAGCAAACACCTGAAGAGAGCGCCATTCAGGAATCGCAAAAAAACAGGCTAATTTAGATGAATTCCGAGGCTGATATTATTTTAGCACTTCAAAGCATGCGATGTGTCCAACAATCAGTTTTTTTAATATTATTTCAAGGTTTCTGGGAAGAAAACTTCTTGTAATCTCGTGGGGTCTGAGTTTTCCGCTGGGTCTGAGTTTTCCGCCGGGTCTGAGGTCTGAGTTTTCCGAGTCTGAGTTTTCCGCACACCTGCAAGATGCTGCTAGAAGATGGCGAAGTTCGAAGGTGACGAAACGCGACCTCGTGGTTGCAAGTACCCGACACCACCGTGCGCGCTTGCTAAAATATTACCCGAGACCACCGTGCGCGCCTAGTTTCGTCAAATCGAGAATGCTTCGCCCACTACAAACACATTTCTTACTTTTTCAACAAATATTCTTTGTCCTTGTATGTATACACCCGGGGAATCCTAGGGTGCCTCCTCGGGTTTTGGCCTCTGGGCCAAAACCCTGCGGGGGCAACTATGCTTACCAATGCTGCCTACCCAGAATCCCATTCGGTCTCATCGTTCATGGTTTATGCTTTTCACGGGTCAACGTTTCTTCAATTTGGTGTATATTTCAGCCAATTATATAAAGCATTTCAAAATATATTCAAGAAATCCTAGTTCTTCATTACCGGGAAACAAGAATATTCTCTCTTTTCCCATTCGATGACTTACAAGGTATTAAAGCTGAACCTCATCATGTGTAGAAAACAAGTGGAATAGCTTTCTTTGCTTATTTTTAATAGAACTTTTTTGAAAATTGCACCTTTTGACTTGGCAGAGCACACTTCTCTGCCCCTAGGGGAGGGGCATTATTAGTTTTTTGTTAAACAATCTTGGTTTAGGGGGGATTGGGTTAGGGGGGATTTGTGAACGTCGTTATGCAAATGCCCTGGGGCTCCCCGGGGTCACCCCCCCCCCGGGATGGCCGCTGATAAGTGCATTATGAGAGTCAAATATGAGAATATGAGAGTCAAATATAATGAAACGATGCATTTGGTGATTAATTAACCGCTTTTTCGAAAACGACTCGTAAAGAAGCTCAACTTACCAGTATGTTGCTGAACTGTACAGTTAACTGAAACCAGGCAACTTTATCCGAGACAACATACACTTGGATAAATTAGTGTATCGAGTGTTTTTATGCTTTTAATATTCACTTGAGAAGCAAGAAAAAGGAACATGCTGATTACCTCGTCACGTTGGTAAATAATAATTCCGAATGAAGCGTGTGACGTAGCTTCTACAGGGCATGAGACCAAAACAAACGAGTGATCAGTCTTCTTATAAACACAAGTTTTCTTGTCAGCTACAACACTCCACCGGATATAACAATGCCCGACAGTAATATATATATATATATATATATATATATATATATATATATATATATATATATATATATATATATAGATAGCCCAAGGCTAACAGCGTCGCACTTTGAACAAGCTTAACTAAGGTGAAACTTAACTAAGGTGAAACTTAACTAAGGTGAAAGGTTGGAAGCACAAGAATTAAGATTGACGAACGGGCTATTTTCAATTTTAGCAATTCTCAAAAACAGTATTACGCGTTCGTCTGTACAGTACATTTTTATAGACCGTACAAAAGTTCACAAAACAACTTTTCTCTGTCTAGAATAACAAGTACCACTAGTTTCCGAATAAAATACAGTTTTTGTTTGTCAAAAATTGCCCGAGAAACTGATTTGAAAATCAAAAATTGCAAAAATACACAAACATATTTGCATAAGGCGATGCGAGTGAAGATAGAACTGTACTATAAAATCAAGTCGTTTTGTTTACATAAAATCGCTTTTCAATCTATCTAATGAATGAACAAACACATAAAAATGGACAACACAATCTTCTTTCGAAAAAAATTATTCAAATCTCCATTAGTTTACGTTTAAAAGCAAAACGCGTACCATTTAATTATAGCTCATCGAGTTCAAGCTTTCTTCGATGAAATTCAAGAGATCGATACAACTGAATTTAAGCACGTTTTAAAATCAATTCTCCAAAACTAACAATAACACCAATAAAAAGTCACTCACAGATTGATATCAACATAAATTCTCATCGAAAACTGTAATCTGTTTTACCTTTAAGTCCCTCGCTTGCTTGGAAATTCAAATCTCCGCTTCTGATTCTGAAATCCGTAGAAAACAAATATCTCCCGCATTTGATAAAAACGTAATACATGAAGTTCCTCGAAGCAAGATTTTATCCCTGAAAGCTCGTCTTTTTCCACTAAAGCGGCTTCTGAGTATCCCTTAATTAGTATCCTTGTCTTGAGTAGCAAACCGCGAAATATTCAGGGAAATAACGCCTTTAATTTAAACGGTTTTCTCCACTTAGTAAATTCACAGCAAAACATCAAAGTGTTTTTCTAGCTGACGTGACATTCGGTCGTGTAACCGCGCGAAAAACAAAGCCTCGCTTTGGTTTCAACATGACGTCGTACGCGCATGTTTTGCGACGTCATACGCGCCCGCGAGCTAGTCCTGCTCGACGGCGGAGCTAGTCCGGTCCTGCGCGACGGCGGGCGGATGAAGGGCGGGCACACGCGCGCCCGCGAAACATTCCGCTAGCCATGACCATGAAAAATGACGGGCACAGGTTCTGGTTCTATGAGTATGGGGCTGCGCAGCCAGGCCTTCGGCCTGGCAAGTGCTCCGCTATAAACAATGTGCCATTTACTGTAAAAATGCTAAGGACTAAGTTTAGACTGGGTCTAATAAAACTGCGGTCTATAAAAAACGGTTTCAATATGACTAATATGGCCAAATGGAATATTTAAACATCGTTTACACTACATATAAACATTGCCAAGATGACATTAACACAATAAAATTACATTTATCTACTAACCTGTTTAGAGCTCTATGAAATACTCTTAAACAAGGAGTTTACGAGAGTCAAATATAAGGAAACGTTCATGCAAAACGGTGCGTCCTAATTCGCGACAATTTGTTCCCGCGAGACGCCAAAAAAAACCGGCAATCAGAGAGATTAAACTCCCGCCAGAAGAATATTTCATGCCGCACGCTTATTATAAAGTATGCGACGACTTTATGTGTGATTTGTTAAATTACATAAAAAAAAATAGTAAAATAAAGCCTAAATAATAAATTTACCGCAAACGGCGCCCATACACGGTAGGTCAAAAGCAACGGAACATGGCCGACAAAACCTGAAGAGGAAAGGAGGGACATTTGTCAGTTTTGCTCTCCTTGGATCAGGATGATTACCGGCAGTAAAACGAAGAAATGAATATTTGACTTCTAAAAGTGGTCTAGTCCACAACTGAAAAAAAAAACGGTAATCTGTTTTCTAAAAGTTATTTTTTACCAAAAAAAACTGCGACGGGAAACCGCATGCAGTCTTGGTAATGCTCCTGAGATGTTCGCCAAAGTGTTCTCCAAGAGTGCGTCCAGTTAGAGTTCCTAGAGTTCCTTAAGAGTTCGCCCAATTAGAGTTCTTAACGATCCCTAAGAGTTCGTCCAGTAGGAGTTCCCTAAGAGTGCCCCCTACAGTTAGAGTTCTTAGCGTTCCCTTAGAGTGCCCCCTGCAGTTAGAGTTCTTACTGCTCCCCAAGAGTTTGCCCAGTTAGAGTTCTTAGCATTCCCTAGGGTGCGTCTTCTTTCATATCCGCTTTGGCCATCTGCAGAGAATTTCAATCACTATATCGGGTCCTCCTATCAATAAGTTTATTGAAGGGTTCTCATCCAATATGTCGCGAACATGGACTTACATTGGCGTTACGCAAATACAACAGATCAGTCCTGAGATCAGCACATCAAATGATGTCACTTTATTTTATTTTTGTTCACCTAACATCTACAAAATTAACCAGTGAACGCAAAACAACGTTTTATGACGCTCTTGGGCTGTTGTTGATAAGCTGACCCTCATCTTAGTATTCAGACACAGTGCGCCCGTTCAGCGGTTGCGTGGGCCGGAAGTTGTTACACATGGGCAGTCCCTCGGCATCGCGAAGATATCTCATGGATTCCAACTGAAAGAAAAATGTTTGACATGATGTCATATAATTATCGTGTTGCACAACCAAACTAAAGAATGTCTTTTTTGAGAATATGCGTGTCAGAATGGAGATTTTAAAAGGCATTTATGCAGTTAACATAAGATAATCTTATAGCGTTAGCTCACAAAAATTGCGCGGCAGGTGATTACGCGCTCCGGCATGCATTGCGCGTTTCCCTTTTGCCTTTTCCTTTTTCCCTTGCTGACTTTCCCAAAGAGAACAGAGGGAATACATAGATACCTACATGGTCTAATATACAAAAAGGTATGTTAATAACCTTTATGGAGGGCCCTAGGAAGAGGAGGGGGTGGGGGCGATTCGTTGGCACGCGTGAAGCGCGTGAAAAGAGCGCGGAGGAAGACGCCTCCACGGTTTGCGTGCGTAACCGAATCCTCCTTTCCCCCCTTTATATCACTTGCTACGCAAGCGAGCTAGTTTAGAAACGCACGGAGTAAAATAAGAAAAGTGCCCTGAAAGCGTCAGTAGACCGTACAAAAAGAGAATCTGAATAAAAGGCCCTGAAGCCTCTAAATTTCTCATCTTTCTCAAAATAATGACCTTCTTTTCGTTGAAAACTAACTAAGACGCTTCGTGCCTGAGCAAAATTGTGTTGGCAAATGGCGCCGACAATTCTGCAGTTCATAGTTTTCAAACGCTGAGAACTTTTTTAGTAAACTTTCAAAACGTTTACTAAATTGACAGTGTATTTTTTTTTATTTTTTTTTTCAATACAGTGTATTGGTAATATATTAAACTTTAAACATTGAAAATGACAACCTTAACTTTGAATTACTTTGCTTAACTTTTGCAAATTTCTCTCGTTTGACTGCGGTGGAATGTTTTGCAGGCCTCACTGATATGTTTTACTTGGAGCCTTACATCTTTGTTCCCGGGGTCCAGGAGCCCTAAAACCCTTAGGAACCCAGATTTATTTGCAATAACATTAAAATAAAAAAAAGTGAATCTGGCTAAAAGTTCTAAAGAGAATAGGGATAGTTTCTTGGTGTTGCGAAAGTTATGATCACCAAATGATGTAACACAAAACATGAAAAGACAATGATCAATATTAAAATCACAACACAATAGCTAATGAACAATAGTTTCCACAAGGACCAAGAAGCACCCAGAATATGAAAAAATTATGAAAAGCGATATAAAGACAAACTAACATTCTTGCAGGTTTAATAGTTCTTAAGATAAACTTACATTCTTGCAGGCTGGCAAACTTAAGCAAGCATGTATATAGTACAGTCAAGAGAAAATGATTTTCTTTTGCTACAGTGTACAACGGTTTTCAATTCATTGTGTAGTAAAACCAAAAACAAAGTAGTCACTCTGACCAATCACAACAGACGCACACAATCCAATCCACCAATCAGAACAGACGCACACAATCCAATCAACCAATCACAACAGACGCACACAATCCAATCAACCAATCACAACAGACGCATACAATCCAATCAACCAATCAGAACAGACGCACACAATCCAATAAACCAATCAGAACAGACGCACACAATCCAATCAACCAATCACAACAGACGCACATAATCCAATCCACCAATCAGAACAGACGCACACAATCCAATCCACCAATCAGAACAGACGCACACAAAACAATCAACCAATCACAACAGACGAACACAATCCAATCCACCAATCAGAACAGACGCACACAATCCAATCAACCAATCAGAACAGACGCACACAATCCAATCAACCAATCGCAACAGACGCACACAATGCAATCAACCAATCAGAACAGACGCACTTAATCCAATCAACCAATCACAACAGACACACACAATCCAATCAACCAATCACAACAGGCTCACACAATCCAATCAACCAATCACAACAGACGCACACAATCTAATCAACCAATCACAACAGACGCACACAATCCAATCAACCAATCAGTAGGTCATTTTCATGATGGCGTCACTTACTACTACCACCAGAATCCTGTTAATTAAGGCTTTTGTTATTTAAGCTCCACTGGAATTACAAAGTTGAAATAACAAAGGGAAAAAGAATTGAATTCTGGTAATTGCAGTGAAATGACGCCATCGTGAAAGTCGCCTGTAATCAAAGCGCGGGAAAACGCGTGGAAGCATGTCACGATTGGTTTTGGTTTTACTTCTGATTGGTCGAGAAAGTGGCGCAAGATTTTTTAGCCAATCAATAACGTAGCGTGGGCGGCACGGTGGTCTAGTGGTTAGCGCGTCGGACTTTCAACCTGAAGGTCGGTGGTTCGAGTCTGGTCTCTGCCGTCGTGTTGTTTCCTTAGACAAGAAACTTTACTCCACACTGTCTCCCTCCACCCAGGTGTATAAATGGGTACCGGCGACAAAATGCTAGGGGTAACCCTGCGATGGACTAGCATCCCATCCAGGGGGGAGTAGCAATATTCCTAGTTGCTTCATGCTACGGAAACCGGGTTAAGCTCCGGCCGTGTGGGCCATCGTGGCCCGAGTGCGAGTGCGACTTTACAAAGCTTAGCAATGCGAAACCAAAGCAATTAAGAAATTACTTTCGATACTCAATTGAAAATTGCTTTAGTTCGTGTGGTAACTTGGGAAGGTAGCTTTTGGAGATCTGTTATCTTGTCAAATTTTGCTCTCGGAGTATTTTAACCATAGTTAATCTATTAAAAACGTTTAGAAGGAAACAAAAGCAAGTTAATGCGAAAATGATAAGTAATGCTGACATAACTTTCAGGCTGCTAAAATGTTTATCCTACTGTTTCGTGCCAGTCTCAGCCTTAAAAACACAAACAATTTTATTCCTTGAAGAGACAGTTAATAAAATAAGTAAGGTTCTTACAGCGTAATTGCTTGCATGAATTGGTTTTTTCAGCACAATCCAACTCACAGACTGGTAGCAGGGAGGGGTGGTCAGTGATCCCTTGTATGAGTAGAAATGTGCTCTCGACAAATCTTTCAACTCAGGCACCAGTTTATACAGGAACAGTTGCTCCACTTGTACTGCCGTACCTGTAAAACGACAATTTGATAAACAGTTGAATTTGTTTACTGCTGTATACACCTAATTGAAGAAAAGTTGTCGAAAAAAAAGCACAAAACCATAAAATATAAGACAAAGGAATTCTGGGAAAAAAGACTCGCTAACATTCCATTTATTGATGTTTAGATCAGTATTACACGTCTTTTTAATCGTTTTACACGTTTTTACAATCGTTTTAAACGTTTTACAATCGTTTTACACGTTTGTAAAGTCGCCATTCAAGTGTTCACAATCGTTGTTACATGTTTTTACAATCGTTTTACACGTTTTTACAATTTTATCGCTATTCACGTGTTAACAATCGTTTTTAAACGTTTTTACAATTTTATCGTTATTCGCGTTTTTACAATCGTTATTCACTTTTTAACTATCGTTTTGCACGTTTTTAAAATCGTTATTACACGTTTTTACAATCGTTATTACACGTTTTCTCAATCATTATTAACATTTTTACAATCGTTATTCATGTTTTTACAATCGTTATTCACGTTTTACAATTGTTATTACACGTTTTTACAATCAGTTGTATCTTGTCTATAATAAATATCGATTCCACTTGAAATGTTCTGAGCCGTGAATAATACTTTGAATTTTAAAACAATACATTAAAAAGAAAGCGCGTCTAGATTATATAGGCCACCGCGCTCGACCTCGGTTTAAAACACACACAAAAATTAATTGTGAAAACGATTTTTGACCAAGCTTGCCGGCCTTTGCAACTCTGAAACGTAAACAAAATTTACATTTATTACAGGCTGGTTAATATGTTGTTCATATATATATGTTATTTACCGGCCGGGAGGTCCGTATAGGAAAAAACTGTGCCAGAGGTCTCGAGTACGGCCCGAGGCCGCAGGCCGAGGGCCGTACTCGAGACCGAGGGCACAGTTTTTTCCTATACGGACCGACCAAGGCCGGTAAATAACTTATTTATTTTTTTCCTACTTCAATTCTGTGATTTGCCGAGAAAATCTTGATATACTTGTAAGTAATTTCTTTACGCGCCGCGTAAAGCAAAACTGACACAACGCGTGCAAAGTAACTCGGTAATCTTCACAACTTTTTCATTCAGAAACAAAAAAACTTACTTTACAAAGTGAACTAATTTCTATCAGTTTATTTCTCTCGGTAGAATAAACGGCTGTTGTGTTTGTCTGCGGTGAGGATCGAGAAATGTTCTAGCCTACAGCGAAGCCGTGGAAAGCTGAAGATTAACTTTAAAAACTTTTCAAATTTTTCTACAAATGGAAAGTCGAGCGTAATTCATTCATAACAGTGCGAAAGCTTAAACTGAGCTATTCTTATTTAAAAATCATATCTTCTTGAATGAAAAATTACAGAATTTAGATAAAAGAAGGCAAAAACTGTGGAATATAAGCATACTAACCGAGCAATGTAGTGAAAGTACGAATTATCTCGTAAAATCCGATCGCGAAAATGCGTATAAATTAAGGTTACAGTGTACCTTCGGGGGTGTCTCCAGTATAACAGCTCTAGCGTCTTTAGATTACACTTAATATACCTAAACCCAGATATCAAATTAAAGCTTATAGAGCTGGCTATCTAAATATGGAAACCATTTGCTAATAAAATGAATTGTCAAATTTTTTACGACGTCGAAATTCGAACGTCCGAATCAGCTTTCAAACGCTATAACTCAAAGCGATTATTGTATTTTGCTAATTTTATTTGTTCTTGGATTTCCGGACACGAAGCGCTAAAAACACGTGTCGGCGATTTACCATTTTCAATTGCAGTGAAAAGTTACAGAATATTTTCGAAAAAGGGAGAAAAAAAATTGGAATGATCGCACGGAAATGGATCTTGACGAAAAAGTTTTCGGAAATAAGAAATTCGCCGACACATTTTTGTTGACTATATGTTAGCCTAGCTTCTGTCCAAATTTGAGGAAAATCGAACAAATCCCCTTTGAGTTGTAGCTCTTTAAAGTGTCCCCAACAAGCGAAAAATTAACTTTGAGAAAACAGCGCTTAAAAAAACATATCGCTTCATAAACAAACTCCGCCCACAAAAGTTATACCGTCATTTCTCCGTCAATTTTCATTATTTTTCGATAATTTTTTTTTGGATGAAAGTTCATTCTGTAAACTTTATTTTAACGCCAAAAAAAAAATTTCGATAAATTTTCGATCTGAAGGTACACTGTAACCTTAACTGAAAACAAGCCAGTACAAAACTAGAATGACAAATTTAAGCAACACTAAGCAATGAAATTTCACAGAATCTCGGTTAGAAGAAAAAACAAAACCGGAAAAATCAGAACACTTAAATCAAATGCAGTCAAAACCTTTGTAAACAAGCGCTAGATTGTCTAATCACTGATTTTTTAAGCCACAAACTGTGTCGCTTTGTAAAAAACAACATCAAACGCCGAACAAACTATAAAATCAACAAATTATAAAATCCAAACTTGTACTCGCCTTTTCGAGGAATAACATTGGCCTTTAATTTTACGGCTGATTTCTCTATCCACTTAGTTTAATCTCTTTCTTCATTGCGTCTTTCTGATACCTCGTTGAAGCGTTAAGAGCTTTAGCGTGTTTTCGGATCTTTGTCAGCCAATGTCAGCCATGCATGGTGAAACTTTGCGGGTTTTCTTCATTGTTTTCTTCATTTGTGTCGTTAAATATTTTATCTAGCTAATAAAATTCGCTTTCGCTTTGGTAGCTTTCGTCTGGGTCCATATTTGACGAGAAAATTCAATAATACCAGGGCTCACAAGCTTAAAACAACGGAGTCACAAATTATTGTGATTATGCAACTACGCAACCCGGGCGGAATCGTTGAGTGAGCGGGCAAGATCGTAAATTTCCGCCCGCTCCCGGAACCAATCATATTGCAGGATTCTCAGAATTCCGCCCGCTCGCGCTCTGAGAAAAAAATAAATTTCCTTATTTCTTTATGTATTTTATTTATTTGGTTGTGAAAGTTTAAGGTAGCCATTAAGGCGGGACTCAACCTAAATTTGAATGAAATTTTAAGAGGTTTAAAGAAGGGATAGAAGAAAGAAAATGATTTTTGGAACACCAACAGACAGTAGGGTAGGCTCCTGCAGACAGTTGATACCCACGCAAGAGCACCCCAGGTTGCTAGTGGACTAACTTGGTGTCCGTCTATTAATTATTAACTACAGAAAAATGGCGCCTAGGTTTAGTCCCGCCTAAATTATAGTTTCATTTTTTGTGCTAAATGTGTCTGTTATGTAAGTAGTTAATAATCCTCAGTTATAAGTAGCGAATAACTACGTAACTATGTTGTTTTCATGTAAGTAATCAGTTAGTTTGTTTTATCTGTAACTTAGTTAGTATGAAGTACTTTGTAATGTTCTTAATAAATAATAAAACGTCAAGTCAACAGAGAAGTGTTTTCCGTCAGTTTTCCTCTAGTGACCGATTAGAGCAAGTTCTCAACAAAGTTCTCGTCAGAAATGGAGCGAGGTTTCTTTGAGGTCGAAAACACGAGGAACGTAAAGGGGGGGGGGGGGCCGAGGAAGGGGGGAGGATGTGCATTGCTGAAATAGGCCATTTGCACGATGACGTCATATGACTACAATTACCACAATCCTTCAGTTTTTTTGTTTTGTAGTGCAAATTAGAGGGCCATTGTTATTTAAACCTCACTGGGATTACAAAATTTAAATAAGAAAGGAAAAACGAAATTAATTCTGGTAGTTGTAGTCAAATGACTCCATCGTGCAAATGGCCTATTGACTGATGCATTACAGTCAAAATACTTGTAGATTTGTTGTGAAATTAAAGAATGGGAATGGCTTTCGTTCATCGAGAACGGATTGCATTAGTGAAATCAAAATTCAGGTTTTAAATTGATTATTGTAGTTCCAACGGTAGCCTTATTCGAAATAACGATTGTTGATTGGTTTATTTGCTAAAAGTTCACAGGCGAAAAACGCAACCGTTGGTCGCTGTTGATTTCAGAGAATTCAGTCGCTTGGACTTCAAAGGAAATTTTCTTCACTTCCGGTGAAAATTTCTCTTCCAGTATCAGCACACTAGCATTTTAAGAATTCTTTTTCGGAGTTTTGCAGTTGAAATGCAGAGCTTCTTTACGTCAAAAAGTACTCAGTGCCCGGGGGGGGGGGGGGGGGTACTCCCTATAATGGGCTATACGGGGATGCTCCGCCCGAAAGGGGTACCTTTTTGAGGCTGGAGGTATATGAAAGGGTCGGGATTTCACGAGTTGAAGTATATGAAAGGGTAGGGATTTCACGAAGAATAGGAAAGGGAAGTGAAACCACGCCGTTGAAACATAAAAAAGGTAGGCAAAACTGCCATTTAAGTATTATAAAAATGGCCTTTCAAAATATGTCAAACAGACGCACGTAAAGGCTCTGAAAGGGGTACCATTTTCATTGAAAGGTATATGAAAGGGGT
Source organism: Cladopsammia gracilis (assembly GCA_022457155.1). Lineage (NCBI taxonomy): Eukaryota > Metazoa > Cnidaria > Anthozoa > Scleractinia > Dendrophylliidae > Cladopsammia > Cladopsammia gracilis. The sequence continues at coordinate 1,313,256 of JAJGOT010000139.1, read as the reverse complement.
ACCATTTTCAATGAAAGGTATATGAAAGGGGTACCTTTTCTGTCAAAAATCGGTATATGAAAGGGTAAGGGTTTGGACCTCGGGGCGGAGCATCCCCGTACAAAACTTTGTTCAGTACCCCACCCCCCCCCCCCCGGGACTCAGTGGTGAATTTTTGTTGAGCCAACACAAATAGGTCAGATGTGTCAAGCCACCAACTGTTGCCTGCTTTGCACGTGAACATTTGCCTAATGTCAATATCCGTTCAATCTGTTCCCGATTAAGGTTACAGTGTACCTTCAGATCGAAAATTTATCGAATTTTTTTTTTTTTTTTTGGCGTCAAAATAAAGTTTACAGAATGAACTTTCATCCAAAAAAAAATTATCGAAAAATAGTCAAAATTGACGGAGAAATGACAGTATAACTTTTGTGGGCGGAGTTTGTTTATTACGCAATATGTTTTTTTAAGTGCTGTTTTCTCAAAGTTAATTTTTCGCTTGTTGGGGACACTTTAAAGAGCTACAGCTCAAAGGGAATTTGTTCGATTTTCCTCAAATTTGGACAGAAGCTAGGCTAACATATAATCAACAAAAACGTGTCGGCTAATTTTTTTATTTCCGAAAACTTTTTCGTCCAGAGCCATTTCCGTGCGATCATTCCAATTTTTTTTTCTCCCTTTTTCGAAAATATTCTGTAACTTTTCACTGCAATTGAATATGGGAAATCGCCGACACGTTTTTTTAGCGCTTCGTGTCCGGAAATCCGAGAACAAATCAAATTAGCAAAATACAATAATCGCTTTGAGTTATAGCGTTTTAAAGCTGATTCGGACGTTCGAATTTAGACGTCGTAAAAAATTCGACAATTCACTTTATTACCAAATGGTTTCCATATTTAGATAGCCAGCTCTATAAGCTTTAATTTGATATCTGGGTTTAGGTATGTTAAGTGTAATCTTAAGACACTAGAGCTGTTATACTGGAGACACCCCCGAAGGTACACTGTAACCTTAATGAAAGTCATTCCCAAATAATAAGCGGAACGCGCTAAGTATTTTGACTGTAAAAGTGACTTCAGCGATCATGATGCGCATTCTTACTCCGCAATAGGGGAATACAACCGCGCCGCCTTACTCTTACCAGACTTGCTTATCTGACGTATTTTCCTGGATAACTTGTCCAACTCCAGGTTGTGACTGCGTAACGCCTTCTACATTGAAAATACGACGCAAAATTAAGGCCGCGTCCACACGTGTCCGGATATTTTTGAATCCGCAACTTTTTTGTTGCGGATTGGCCTTCCGTCCACACGTATCCGGCGAATTCGGGTAAATACGATTCGAATACGCTACGTGTGGACGCGAATATTTTCTAATCCGTAACAAAAAAGTTGCGGATTCAAAAATATCCGCATACGTGTGGACGGGGCCTAAATCACCAATGTTTACTGCTATGGGTACTTAATTAAATAAATAACAATAATAATAAAACGATATCTTCCTATTTAGAAAAATATGAAGTAATACACCTTACACAAAGTAAGTCTCGATTGTCTACAGCGAAATTTTATGTTTAGAGTTGCAAGAGAGCAATTCTCGTCTTCTATTTTTGGAGCATGTAGCAAATATTTTGCAACTTGACTCGCAATGCTTTCATGAATTGATCAGCGTTGCATTCAAGGCACGCACTTGCAAGCTGCACGAAAAGAATGCGTCGTATAACGACACCTTTTGCTCGTACAAGTGGTTTCATGTCATACTATTGTGCTTTTTCTAAACTTCGTTTATTTCTGAAGCTCTTTGATGCAGAATCACTAGAGACATAAATGCATGCATCTATTTATTTGTCTCTTTTTCATTATTTGTTTACATAGAGCTCGAATTGTTGTAGGATACATAACAAGAACCAAGTTACGCTAGTTATTATAACTTAAGGCGGGGGTAAACCTGAATTTTAATGAAATTTTAAGAGGTTTTAAGAAGGGATAGGAGAAAGAAAATGATTTTTCGAACACCAACAGACAGTTGATACCCACACAAGAGCACCCTAGGTTGCTAGTGGACTAACTTGGTATCCGTCTATTAATTATTAACTACAAATTCTAATTTTTAAAATTCACTAAATCTTCAATATTTTTTTTATTTCTCTAAATTTTACCAATCCTTTGAGAAAAACTATTTCCTCCCAAACATACCCAAAAATCACCTCAAAATTTTCAAAACATCCCATAACATAGGTTTCTGTTTTAAGCATAGGGTTTTTAGATTGCTTGAAACGTGAACGAGATATTCCATTAAAGCCATGTTAAGTGGCGGAAAAATGGCATTCAGGTTTACCCCCGCCTTAATTCGCCTGCATAATACGATGCGATGCTTCTTTGGTGATCCTTTTATGAACTGTATCTGCAATTTAAGTACTAGTAAAGTATAATAGTGATATTTTTGAAAAATTGTTTCCCTACCGTTAAGAATACGCCAATAACAGACAGTCCATCTGGCTTGTCTTTGGCAGAATCAAAATCTGGGTACTTTGTGTTGTAAGTCACCAAATGGAGCTTCAAAAGGAAAAAATTCTAATATTAAATTTTGTTACATGTGTTGGTTTACCAACGTGGTAGGTTAACGTGGTGACCGAACTTCTTTATAATCGTTTCTGTCCAGTCTAAAGATTTAAAAGATCTTCGATTTGCATCCACGAACTCAAAAGAAAATCCCTGTTTGGAGTAAAATCCCTGACTCGAGTAATAGTTGATGCTCCCCTTAACATGAATTGCTAATACTTCAGCACCTTTCCCTCTTTTTCTATAAAATCATAGTCGTTTCAATGTTCTTTTAGGATCATTAAGCAAGTTATAGACTAGTTATGGTAACACGAGTCTCATGTATTTTAATCAAGGGAGTCACTGCTGAAAGCAGGATGCTGAAGCTGTGAACACCGAAACTGACAATCCCATGTTACCCCTTTTAAGTGTTGGTAATGCGTTTATGTATCATCGTGTAATATAGTCCGCTTTGCTACCGATACAGAAGGACAAATGGGTGTTTCAAGGGCCTCAAGACCATGTGGTCGCCTGTTCGTTCCCAGTCCCTTAGTAGATAACACCACATACTGCTAGATGTTCAGTAAGTACGCTGGTTAAGGTTACACTTAATATCATGCAACTACTGGTAGTTTCATGGAGCGAAATGGCAGCGCGGGTAATTCGCGTTTATAAAAATCGGTCATTTTGCGTTTAAAGTGCCATTTCGCGTTGCTCTGTTGAAGAAAATATAATTTATGTGTTTTTTCATTGATATATAGATTTGAGTACTTTCTATTAAAACTGAGCGTTACACGGCCAAATTCCTTGAGTGTAACCTTAAACTGAGTCACAATGTTCTATTTCACTACACCCTTACCTCTCCCGAATACGCGTTGTAATCCACAGTGTGTTCAGATCCTTTGTTGTCGTCACAGCCAAAATGAAAGTGAAGTTGCTGAAGCTTATAGACACTTTTCCCGAGGAGACCCCCGGTTAGTTTAGCCGTGCCGCTGGGTTTGTCGATACTCAAAGTAGGAGCGTGGCCATTGTTAGTTAGGTTTCCCTTGACTTTCCCAGTTTTGGAATCACACACAAAGCTGAGTCCATTCAAGCCTGGATTCTGCTGAGTCGAGCAGGTCTCAATATTTACGGGGGACTGGGCCCTTTCCGCGCAATGTTCCGAAACCTCTTTCCATTCATCTGGACCGTAGCCTAGAAAAATGTTAAAATCAGTTCCCTCTTTTCTTAGCCTTAGGGCTCCAGAACGGTCCGATTGTAACTAGAATGCGGATTTTTGAAGACCTGTTGCTACAAATCCATCAAAGGCCGTGCCGATACTATTTCCGAATTGACCAGTCTGGCCCACCAGTTCTGACAAATAATGGCATAATATGTACAGTATTTGATTCTATCCGATGGGTTTATAATACTTTAGCAAGTGATGATTAGTCATTATCTGTGCGTGACACGTGTTTTCCTAATAGATCCAAGAGATCGTATCATCTGTATCATAACTCAGCAGATCTTAGCCCCGTATCATTTAGACTATTTACGAGTTTGAGCGGTCCGTATACAGATGTAAATGAAGTGTACATTTACATCGGTAAAGTCAGTAAGAGCGGTGTCGTTTTATCTAACAACGGCGCTTAAATGTTTCATCATAAATTAGGTGACAGGTATAACTCACTTAAAGATTTGCATTTTCCAAATCAATACTTGCCAAACAAAAGCATGGTTTTGCAGGTTTGTTGGAAGTTGAACTTGGTTAATTGTTATTCATTTCTACTAACATCCCCAACTAGTCAATATAAGCGATTTTAGCCACCCTATCAATTTACTGCAGTGCACCCTTTTGACCTGCCGAAGTGATGAAACGTTACCGCTTTTATCCAAGGAAGACGTAAATTCATCTTTCTTAATTGTGAATCCGGCATAAAAAATTCGAAAGTATTCTAAAAAAGAACCAGTAAGGTAAAGGCTCTATTATCAGGTCAAATATCTCCATATAACTAATTGGAACATACCAGTTTCTCCGTATTTCCAGTGAGATCCTATACAGATAGTCAAAGATGAAAAAAAGACAAGATAATTATTGTATAAACTTCAGTGAAATACAAGGATTTCGTCCACCGCGGAAAAGTCATATCTTGACACAATGTTATCTTAACCATGAAGAGTAAAGGTATCAATATCTTATGGTTATCTGCCATATTTGCTCTAATTGTTTACACTGGTCAAACGAGCTAAAAGGCGTTGTCTACAATCGAAACATCTTCCTGCCTCGGAAATATTCGTCAATCTTCGGAAACTTCGGAAACGTTCGTACAACTTTCGGATAGTAAAATAACCATCTGAAAGCAATGGGTCACACGACAAATCTCCACGGTATGGTCCGCGGTATGGCCAATACCTTACGCATGTGCACAGCCATATCACCCCTGCAGTGGCAGCCATGGACAGCTGTTTCGAAAATCTTCGGAAAATTGCTCAAAACATCTTATTTAAGCAATAAACATAATAATTTAAATCTTCTATTTATCAAACTGTTTTAGTGCTGTTTATCGCATCGAAACAGGAAGGAGAGTTTGGTCATATGGAGTGCAGAACCTAACAGTACTATAGTAAAATGCCTTAGCTTTCTCCTAGTCTGCGTTGGCTGTAATGATTGGTGTACTTTATGTGCAGTTAATTGTGTGCATAGCCGTTGCTTTTCTCTTGTTTTTTTTTTTGTTTATTCGCTTGTGTATTTGTTTATTAATTACAGCTTAAAATATATATATATATATATATATATATATATATTTGTGTGTTTTTTTTGTGTATCTGTCTATTTATAACAACTTTGATATCTAGTTACTCTTCCACATGGCCCAGCCACTCAGCACGATTAGCTTTTGCTATTTGAGTGGCTGTGCCCTTTTTCTTTCACAGTTATTTCCTTTTAATGATTTCTGTACTTTTGTATTAAGAGCACAATAAAGATTGTTGTTATTGTTGTTGTTGTTGGAACTCCAATCTTTTTCTTTGTTTACGCATGGGACACATGATGATCACTTTCATCTTGTCAATTGTAATAGGCCAATTTCGATGTATCAGAATTCTAACTTGGCTCCGAGGCTTAGGGGAATAAAACAAAATAAATATTATTATTCGCTTAGGGAAGGAGATTCAAGACATTAATCAGCCTACTTGGGTCATAAACGACTTAGTTACCTTCCGAAGCCATAGGTATGGCTAAGAAAATGAACAATATTGCAGCCCGAAACATCTTCACTCTGGAAAATGAACAATTATAATGGTAACAATATTAATAGTGAAAATGTGCTAATCATTAATTTATTGGAGTTTGTTTTACTATTCAGCTGCATTGTTTTTCTGTCCCAAATTACGCTTTTACTTTAACATTAATTACACTGGATCTACACCTGTTCAAGACATCATGATAGAAGGAGCAAATGGCACTAAAAAATATGAGGTAAAAGTCGTGTCGGACTGCCACCTCCATTTCACAAAATTCGACAGAGATGTGCTCACAAGTCGAACGGAAGCAAACGGATGAATTATAGTCCATTGCATTAAAGAAAAACGTTTCAGCTACTTGCATCGAACCGTTCAAAGTTTTCCGTATCCTTGACGGCCAAACGCAACAATTTGGTAGACAATTATCATAAAGCGTTTAATCGTAGATCTTAAAGCTGTGATCTTCAGATGGGCAGAAATTTACGTTAACAATAATGAAGTTTATTAAAATTCCGACGGGACATGACAAAATTCTTAAATTGCGCCTTGACTTAGTTTTGAAATCCGTACGGCGTCAATGCATAAACCAGTATTAAGTAATTGATAGAGTATTACTTACCTGTACAATCAAGGGTTGATCCTTTCTATTAAAATTCCCGTTTTACTGAGAAGGAAATTTAAGACTGAGAGTGCATGCGATAATAGTACATATATAGTCTCATGACACGCTTGGAATAGTTATGCCCGCCGGCAGTGCACGTGAACCTTGATTGCTTTGATGCTCACAGTTATGCTCGTATCGTGCTTGTAAATATAAACTGGAATAACTGGAAAACGGAAACGTCGAGAGCATTGTTTAGTCAGTGAAAAAGATATCCTTTCTACCGATTTGCACTAATTACAAATCGCTCTTAGTTTAGACCATGCAATATTCTTTGGCCTTCCATAGAAAATCAGAGTGAAAAAAGAGAAAAGCTGTTACAGCTGTAAAATTTGCCTAACTGATCATGAGTGAATGACTTGCCGTTCTTGTGACATCACAATGATGTTATGTTGTCTTGACAGTTTGTGGGTAGAAATGTAGCAGGAAGGATGTATTAACGAAATAGGGAGGAATCAATGGTAAAGCAAACAGTCCGGAAGGATGTCCCAATTAAGATAACAATGGGTTATAAACAAAGGTGTATCTTTAAAATAGCCGGGTAGTGGGGAATCGGGTAATAAAGAACGGCGAAAGAATAAAGGAAATCTTTAAAACGGCTATACATCAAAATGGAAAAAACCATTCCACTTTCTCCGATTTCTTCCCTCCCTGTTGTAAGTTGACAAAATTTCAGCATATTTGACTAAGACAGCAATGGGTTATAAAATAATTAAGGTGTATCTCTAAAATGGCTGGAGGGCGAGGAATCGGGCAATGAGCTAGAAACGGCAAAAGGATAAAGGAAAATCTTTAAAACGAGTAAACATCAAAATGGGGAAACTATTCCACGTTCTCCGATTTCCCCACTCTCTGTTGTAAAAGAACAGAATTGACTCTCACTGTTCTTGTAAAAACGTTTGTTGTAAATATAATAGACACAAGGGAGTTTTTTATTTACGCTTTGTTCAGTTTGTTAATGTTGGACACAAGAGACAATATCAGTTCTGATGTTCTGCTCCCGAGCACAAGTTTGGAATGGAATGTTATAATTACTATTTTTAATTGCAGTGACAGCAATGAAGGGGCTACATTGTAATTTTATTTACGTTCTGTAAGTCATAAGACCTTAAATTTTGACTAATCTCAGGCTCAAAGTTCGTTTACATTAAAGTTTCTTAATTTTTAGGAAACAAAGGCATATTTAATTTTCGCTCTGTCAGTTTTAAACACATGACACAAAACGTTTTGTTGTTCTGTTTTTAGTATAACATCGGAATGACATGTCGCTCCTCTTTTAATATATAGGTCATGCGTAACTTACGCAAATACACAGTTTTGAGACTGAGAAAAGGCTACAACTTGTTTCCTTTAAAGTGACCGATTTTTTTGATAGAATTGTTTATTTATCCTTCCGCTACCAAAATCAGCTCTTTGATAGTTGAAAAACTACGTCCATAACTGCGAAATGACAATCTTCGTCAGCCTACTTCACCAAATTCAAGCCTTTTGTCTCTTATTGTGATGCTTCAGTTATTAGCAGCAGTTTCTTTTTGATAAAAGCATTGCATTTCTGTACACAGATGATGCTTTGATCCACTTTTATCCATGCAGTGTTGCATAAATATTCATTTCCTTCGTTTCAGGCGCGAAATTGTCACTGCGAGCATGAATCGACATACTTCACTAAGGAAAAATGAAAACAAAAGTTAACATGTTCAATGTTCTCATGTTCGTGCAGACCACATTATGGCTCCTACTGCCCGAAGGCAACAAATCGAAAAACAGATTAAGGATAAAAACGTCCGTAAGGAATATTAAAAAAAAACCCGAGCGTTTCAGCTCTATCTTACGAAAATCCAGGAAGACCGAGAAAAACAAAGAATAGACATCGCACGATCCACTATATATTCTGTTTTGTTTTGTTTTTGTCGTTGGTCGGACGAGCCCGCAACATCAAAAGTAGTGGTTGCTCTTGTGAATTGGCGCGAAAAAAGGGCGCGCTTTTCAGTTAATTTGTTTCTTAGGGCCAACCATTTTACTTTTGAGGGGGGGGGGGGGGGGGATGGGTGATTTTGAAAAAAAAATATCCTGCAAGTGCATATGCGTAAGAAAAAAATTCCTGCACAAGACCATCGTCCCAAAAAAAATTCACACACGTACAGTAGGCTGGAAAAAAAATTCTGGCAAGATGTTCCCTGGGCTGACACATTGAACTTTTGTATCAGCAAACTGTTGAAAGATTTTAGCATCTGGACTTGGGTATTTTGCATAAAAGAGGTATTCATAACACAATAATGTGTCCCCCTCGGATTGTTTTTTCTTTAAATTTATAGCACCCGTGGTTACCAATCTTGGTACATTTTTGTCAAATTCAAGATCACGGCTGGTGTTGTGATCTAAAGAACAATGTTTTAAGTGCACTCTAAATCAAGGAATGAAGTAAACTTTATTATTAAAATATCTAGTTGATACAAATATGCAAATATAAAGTTCTCTATTCTATTAATATAAACTATTTCAACTGTAGACAACTTGTGATTTTGCAAAGACTATGAAACAATCTCTTAAATTTGTCAGTCTCTAATAGTCTGATAGACGCAAAATAACATATAAATTAAAGTGTAATAACTGCTATTACGCTAAATATCTATTCCAAAAAATCACTCTATATGTCCTTTATTTTAATACATATCCTCTATCGTCTATAGGACAATTGTGAAATTTGGTCTTCTTCATAATAAATAATTATATAAAAAATTAATAATACATTTCTTCAAAGATTCTTTTACAGGTCCTTTATAATTTGATTATTGATGGATGCCTTTTTACCAACCTATCCACCAAAAAAAATTTCATGCAGAATGTTCGAGGGAGAAAAAAATATTCTGCAAGCACATACCCCAAGAAAAAAAATCAGCGTGAATTAAGCGGTTGAAAAAAAAATTCATGCCCATACCAAATCACCCATCCCGCCCTCAAAAGTAAAATGGTTGGCCCCTTAAGTCATTCCTCAAAAATTATATTCCGCATAGTTATGCCATTCCGGAAGTTATGCAACATGCCTGTTCGCAAACGAATACAAGCTTTCGCTTGCGATAAAATATCATGATATGGAAACAGAATACAATTCCGTACTTATTAATTGCATAGAAAGCTAAAACGATAAGAAATAATGCTGCAATAAACCATTGAGTGGTTCCACAAAAACTAAACTCTGTGTTTCGTCTTTTGAGACGCATAACAAGGTAACAATGTTCCTACTGAGATATTCATGTATCGAATGACTGAGATTTAACTCAACCTCGTTCCCAGCGCTTTTTCCAGCGCTTTTCCCTTCCAATAATAGAAATACGGTTTGCACACGCACGGCCAAACTTCTGGAAATTAAGTAATGCTCCACATATATGAGAGAACTATAGCAAACTTCATTGTTCTGCGTCATCGGTTCTTTCCTACATAGAATATCTTTGATTTTAAGAATAGAGGAGGAGCTGATGGTTAATAATTATATTTCATTATAAAAATAAAGAAAATCCATTTGCGTCAAATAAATTTTAGGAAATGTTCGTGCTTAACCCATCAGAATAGCAGAAGACAATAGCTAATAATTTTGCTTTTTTGACGAAGTTTTACGTTCCCCAAATACATGTACAATATCTTTTAAAAATTGCATGTTGTGCGATTGGGTCTCCAATTACTTGAAACCTTAAAAATATTAGACAAAATGCACCTTGAACCTTAACTTTTTAGCGGTTATTGAGTCTAGGCCAATTAGATCACTAGTTGTAACAATGAAAAAAGTTGACATTCATCGTGCATGGCCGTTGGCGCTATCCTTCTTATGCGGATCATTACTTAAACTTGATCAGATGAACACCAGTGCAGATACAAAAACTGTTGGCTAACTGTATCAGCTACTGTCACAGTAGCGTCTACTCTAGAACTGATTTTACTAGCTGAGAAAGTATTATAGCGGAGCTCTGGCGGGCCGAAGGCCCGCTGCGGAGTCCCACACTCATAGAACCTATGCCCGTCATTTTTCATGGTCATGACTAGCGGAATGTTTCGAGCGTTGGGCAGGGCTAATTCGCGGGCGCGTATGACATCGCAAAACATGCGCGTATGACGCCACACAACACCAGGGATCTTAGCAATTTTAAAACCAAAGCGAGGCTTTGTTTTTCGCGCGGCTACACGGCCGAATGTCACGTCAGCTCGATAAACACTTTGTTTAGCGGAGAAAACCAGTTCAAATTACGTCGTTATTTCCCTGCATTTTTCGCGGCCTTGCTACTCAAGACAGGGATACTAATTAAGGGATACTCAGAAGCCGCTATAGTGGGAAAAGAAGAGCTTTCAGGGATAAAATCTTGCTTCGAGGAACTTCATATGTTTTAATCAATGCGGGAGCAATGCAGGGGAGATGTTTCTCACTTTCGGATTTCAGAACTGAAGAAGCGGAGATGTAAAGAATTTCTTAAAGGTAAAACAAATTACATTTTTCGATGGGAATTTATGTTGATATCAATCTGTGATTGACTTTTTCTTTGTGTTCTTGTTAGTTTTGGAGAATTGTTTATAAAACGTGCTCAAATTCAGTCGTTTCATGATTTCTTTCATCGAAGACAGGTTCGCGTTTTGCTTTTAAACATAAACTTATAGAGATTTGAATAAACTTTTTCGAAAGAAGATTGTGTTGTCCATTTTTATGTGTTCGTTCATTCATTACATAGGTTGAAAAGCGATTTTATGTAAACAAAACAAGACTTGGATTTTATAGTTCTAACTTCACTCGCGTGGCCTTATGCAAATATGTTTGTGTATATTTTGCAATTTTGATTTCCAAATCAGTTTCTCGGGCAATTTTTGATAAGCAACAAGTGCATGTTATTCGGAAATTAGTCGTACTAGTTGTTCTAGACGGAGAAAATATGTTTTTGTACGGTCTAAATGTACTGTGCAGACGGTCGCGTAATTTTGTTTGTGAGAATTGCTAAAATTGAAAAATAGCCCGGTCGTCAATCTTAATTCTTGTGCTTCCGACCTTTCACCTCAGTTAAGTCTATCATAGGCTTTCTGTTCAGAGAGCGACGCTGTTAGGCTCAGCCTATCTATATATATATATTACTATTACACCTATGAAAACGTGATTGATGGACAGAACAGGTCAAGGGCAGGACAGACGTGTGGGATTTACCCGCGCTGTAAACGTGATTCACATTAAACAAGAAAAAGCCGAATTCTCAAAGGATTGTTTTTCTGTTATGACATGTAATCTTGCCGACAGCGGAAAATAGTTAGTGATGCCTCGATGGCAGTTCTGTTGTTCTGCTCCTAAGTATAGGATTTGAGGAATGAATAGTACGTTATAATTACTTTTTGGAGAAAACCGATTCTTGCCGTTTTTGGGCGTAGCTGAATTATGACAATCTGGTAAGTACCCTGGCTGTGAAACCCCCCCTTTGGAAAAACCTAGCTACGCCCTTGGGTTGCTCAAAAACTTGGCTGATAAATAATAAAAAAATCCAGGGGAAATGTTCACTTTCTAGAATTCAGTTAGTTCCAGCCTCTATCTTGAGCGTTTTTTAATGTATATGACTCAAACAACCTGGAATGGTAACAAAATGAATGAAATAACTGTTTATTTAATTAAAATTTTAACTCCAAATATTACGGGAGGTTAGAAGGTATTTTTCTAAACATGTTTTAAACTAAACAACATTTAAACATGTTTAAGCGTCGGTGTGAATAGGGTTTTAGTTCCTGATTTAAAACCAAAAGCCGCCACGTTCTCCTTGACATTTGTAAATATTTGCGTTTTAAGAAGTCGCATGCAAAGGTTAGAAGTCTGAACATATTCAGCTTAAGCTATCTTAGTGTAGCGAGGTTGTCGGCGGGATGTAATAAACCATTGAAATCTAGGCCTATAGGAGAGAGCACAACTTGCTTCCTTGCTTGCAAGCACCCAACCCCGGTTTTTTTTACTACCGACATAAATCAAGTGTAAAGAAACTTGTAATGACGTAAATAATTTAGTTTCTAAATAAATCGTAACAACTCAGAATCTTCAAATACGTTTTCATTATGATTATTCTTTTTTTGTAGGACTGTTATGTCTATACTCTTGATCTTATTTGTGGTGTATTGTTAATGGCAAGCAGAACTTGACTCTCATTGTCTATACGCCTCAACAAAAATAAATCATTTTTACAATGTCAAATAAGCCATACTGTTAGGTCTAGTATGATTCACATTAGAAACAAGAGAAAGCCGAATTCTAAACCGGGTTTTTTTTTTCTGTTATGACATTATTCTCTGACCGACAGCCGAAAATAGTTAGTGATGCCTCAATGGCAGCAGTTGTGTTGTTCTGCTCCTAAGCATGAATGTGAGGAATGAATAGCTTGTTATAATTACTTTTTGAAGGAAACGGATTCTTGCATTTTGGGCTTGATTTTTTATTTAATTTAGCTCATTGTAAAAGTAAAAGAACAATTTTTTACATATAAAATAACGAAATGGGTTTTTTATTATTTACGCCGGCGTTGTAAGTGTTGGATGCAAGGTATAATACCAATTTCTGATGTTCTGCTCTCGAGCATACGTTTGGAATGACATGTTTTAATTATATTTTAATGGTAGTTTCTTGGTGTTACGGATGGTGTGATCACCAATTGACGTAAAACAAAAGATTCAAAAGACACTGAACAATACCCACACCACAACACAAAAGCTAACCAACAATGGCTTCCGCAACACCAAGAAACACCCATTTTAATGGAGGCGGATTCCATTTTTAATTGATCATTACGATAATTATAAAACGTGGAATATAATAGTGCCAAAAATTTTGCTTTGCAAAACAAAGCATCTTCGGGGGCTAACACTATAAATGATTACAACTGTAAAGCGTTATAGTTTAACCTTCGAACGTACAAGGGGGGGGGGGAGATGGTTGCCACCCCCCCCCCCTCCCCTTGAGATTTTTCTCAGATATTGTCAAGACCATTTACAATTAGCACATGCCGCTTTCAGTAGCTGTTCATTAATTCTATCGTTAAGACACATTTTGATCAAGTTAAGTTTGGCGACAACGAGATATGACGTCATAAGTAACATGTGGTCAAGCCATTTTTGAATAAAAATGCGTGTTTTTCACCTACGTTCAGTGAAAAAACATATAAAATGCTACCCAAAGCACCGAAATGTTTAATTTGAATTTTTATTAAAATCCAAGATGGCGGCCGTCTTGGCGGCCATTTTGGATGACATTACGGACCCCCAGCAGCCTCACAACCCATAATATTTACCTTATCTTGTAGAGCTGTAGAGCACATCGCGGGCTATCTATTTATAGATGTAAAATATTCCCGAAATATTGCAACATCGCAACCCCCCCCCCCCCCCCCCTTGTACCACGGTTGGAGGTACAAGTTTGCGTGTACATCCGAGGGTTAAAACTAATGAAATACAAAAATAATGAATATGATTGCCTGCGTTTGACGGGTGACAAACTAAACTAACTAGTGATGAAAAAAAGCTAATGAAGTTCGTCGCGTCTGTTGATTCCAAGTGGTTCTAACGTTTTTACTGCGAGGTATGCTTCACGCGCTTTTCGTACAGAAACTCTGTTATTGCGTATAAATTCCAGCGGTATAATTAAAGTGTTCTGATATAGGCCGAGGGCAGCTGAGATGATGCGGATTTTCTACAGCTGGAGCGGCGATACTCACCAAAGCGTTCATTAACTTTGCGTTTCGTTTCTCTGATGTATTGACACGGTAAATTACGTTTTAAGTATTTTTTACATTGGAATCATATAAATTAGGTTTTTAGATTATAGGTGCAACGTTCCTCGTTTGCAGTGAAACAGGTGTATTTCTTTTGACCTTGTTCAATAAACAGACAAGACAAACAGCAGGAATCGGTTGCATCTGTAAGCTCCTGCTGGAAACACTGTCTGATCCAGTCTCGATAGTTGGTTTCCACTACATAGCAACAAATACAAATCAGCAACTAATATAACACCTGGCGATTTTCGATCATCGCCGCGGCCAGCAAACTGCAAAGTACATCGCTGGCTGAAGCAAAATCTGAGTGAGCACGCGCTACATTTGGGTCACATTTGCAAACATCAAACCACACATGGGGAGCACGCTGATCTAAGTGCTATTATTGCATGTTGAACGCACATCTTGGTCCTTTCACTCCTGAAGTAAAAACGTGAGTCAGTTTATGTAGGTTTAAAAAAATGTTGGTATACCTTTCGTGTCAGGATTAAATCCTAAAGCTTAAGGGTGACTATTCAAATGAAAGCTATTCACACGTTCGTATATGGTGCTGCCATGCTTTTCCAATAATTTACGAAACAGAAGTTGTAACTTTTTTAATTTTGAACTTGGCAGCCTATTGCAGCAATAAATTCAATTGACGTGTATTTCGTATTAAAATTCAACACATTGATACACTGCTCAAATATGGTCATAAAGCTCTCGATATCCGTAGGTCTACATGACGTATATCAAGCGATGGTGGTAAATTTCGCATTTTTGAGGGAAGGGAAATTGAAATCTAAACATTATCATAATCAAATATAACTGTTTTCCATGAATGCCGTGTCTCTAATTCATAAAATTAAGATTCACTAATCTCTTAAATTGATTGAGAGATTTTGTCTCCCTAAGGGGCGGACCATTAGAAATCTTGGGAGGGGGGGGGGGGGGGGGGGGACAATTACCAAAAAAAAAATCCTGCAAAGGAAAACTGTCTCAAAAAAAATTCCTGCAAGCAGTTGACCATAAAAAAATAAATTCCTGCAAGCTAACTGGATATATACATATATATTTATTTATTTATTTTAAACTGGAACATATGAGAGTATGACATGCTCTCTGCAGGTGTAAAATTAATCAAAAAGCAACTTCAGGTTGAGTCAAATGCTGTCAAAAATTACCTGCCTCAAAGGTCTATCTGGTACATGTACCAATATCTTAATATAACGAAAACCTTGTTAATGTACATATTTGAAAACACTGTAAACATCATGAAATATGTAACCTGCTCTACTACACGCAAGTATTTTATTAAATACATTACAGATTGTCCAACCGTCCCGATTTCGTCGAGATTATCCCGATTTTGCTTGAAAATCCCGAATCCCGACCAATATGTGATCGGGATAGGAAAAATCCCGATTTTGACATCTGTTCTGTCATTTTCGTCAAATTCTCATAATACTTACTATACAAAAAGATGAAATTGTTTATACTTAACTCTGATATCCAGATAAACTAAATAAACAGCAAGAAATATAAAATGAAATCGAATACTTGTATGTGGAGCCACAGAAAGAGACGCAAAGCGACAAGAAGCCACATCAATTTGCCAAACATTTTTGACAGAAATTGCTGTCTCAGAACACTAGAAATGGAGTTCCAGAGCATCAAGATTTTAAAATTTTCTGGGTGGGGGGGGCATGCCCCCAGACCCCCCGAGGACCACCCCTAGCGGCTAGCGCCTTCGGCGCTCGCTCGGCTACCCTGTAATTTAGGGGTGGACCATTAGAAATCCTGGGAGGGGGGTCAAAAATTTTTCAGTGTATGAATTATTTTTTTCGGACCGAGTTTCCTGCAGGATTGTTTTTTTTGGGGGGGGAGGTACAAGCCTGCAGGGTTTTTTTTCTCAGATCTTCTTTATAAATGCGTGCAAGCTCCAATTTTTTATACTTTTTTTTGTATTATTAGTTTTTTTTATTCATAATACAGATATGTATTAACCTATAAGTGTTTTTTATACTTGGCCCATTTTTGGTATTAAACGCTGGAGAGTAGATTTAAGTCAGACTGTCGAATCTGTTTGTGTGTATTGGACAACCCTCACCCCATCACTCACATTCAACCACTCACTTACTTAGAGGAGGAGGATTTCAGCTGACGTAATAGGGAACTTAAAGACTGATTTCCAAATAATCGCAAGGATCGCAGCGATCGCAGAAAAAAGTGTTGTGCGACCCTTTGCGATCATATGGAAACCAAAAACTTTGCGATCCTTGCGATTGCGATCGCCGCAGAGATAGAAAAATTTCTATCTCTGCGATCCTTGCGATCCTTGCGATCGAGAGGTTTTTATAAGGAAACCACTCTTGCGATCCTTGCGATCCAAAATGTCCCAGAAAGCATTGCACCCCAAAGCCTAGTATCCCATAATGCACTTAAAGTTATGGAAACCTGAGGTCTCAGCGATCGTAACGATCGTTGTGATTTTATGGAAACCAGGCTTAAGCAACCACGACGGCGATGGCAGCGAGAACGGCACAAAATAATAGGTTATTATGCAAAGCAATTATAAGAGAAGTCTAATGCTTGTACTAGTATTTATTCATCTATTTTTACCGAGGCAAGCGCCTCGGTTCGGGATCGCCTCATGCTATCTACGCCGGGCCCTGGAGATGTTTTTTTTTCTGAGTTTGTAGGGGGTCGGTAAGAATTTTCGTCTGACTATGGCCCTATTGATGGTCTAAATGGTGGTTCTATGTTTGTGAAAGGGCTTGTTCCGGCCTGTTAATGACGTCGAAGTGGCAAATTGGCTGCTCCGAATAATTCTGCTAAGCCCGTTCGAAAGCCTTGCATCCTCATGGCATATATTATTGGATTGGCCAACGAATTGGTCAAGAAAAACACTAAAACAACCATTCTAATGTGAAAGTATGGCTGTAAGGAGATGGTAAAATTATCTACAATAATATATGTAATTGCTGGTAACAAAGTTAGTACAGATACAACCGTTACGGCAAACAAGGTAACTGTTAGCTGTCGTTCTCGACTGCTCACGCCACTGCACTGGGGTTGTGAAAGAGGACTGGATCGGATTTTAATAAAAATCGAAATATATGACACGCAAATAAGGAAAAGACAAATTGAATAATAGGGTATATATAGGGTGACACCGAGTAATATTTTCGATTTTAGATGGAGATGATAAAGTTCTAATAATGCAATTTGAGTAGATTCCCTGATACAAGCCGTTAACCAAATGATAGCTATTATAACTTTATAAACCCGTTTCTTCATGAAAAGATGTTTGGACGGAGATAGTATCGCGTGCATTCGCTCTAACGAAATAGCAGCGAGGTTGCCTAGAGAGGCCATGGAAAATAAATGGAGCAATGCAAATTTTAGATGATATTTCCAATCAAAAGTCGTACTATATTCCCATACATCACAATCCTCTCCCACCCGTTCGACTTGCAGGGAACCCGAGATTGCCCCAGCCAAGAGGTCGACTATCGCCAGATTTCGGAATAGTAAGTATGTACTCCGGCGTTGAAGCTGACGATGTGTTGCAAAAACAATAACCGTGACCAAATTAAGAATGACTATTAATAGAGATTCAGTTATCAGCACAACAATCCATGGAATGCATTGTGACGCAGGGATGTAAAGGGAGGTACCGTTACTGGTGTTGGCAGCCATTGGTAGTATCCAAATCACCTAAAATGTAAGGGCAAAAGTTAATTTATAGAGTAATAACCATGCATATGAAGTAATTTACACACCGAAGTGAACTACGACTGATAGAATTCAAGAGAAAACATATTGCACCATCTAGCGACTGAAAATCAGTTTCAGGTTGAAAAGAGTGCCAGAAGATTTTGTCGTGCTAATCAGTGTCTCTCGTAGTGCACGCCACCTCAATCAGTAAAATCCGATTGTCTACAGCAAATTGCACGTGGTGATGACCTCAGATGAGCTTAAATTTAAATTTTTCGTTCGCGGTCTTTTGCCACTTATTCACTTTTATCCTCTTTAACAGGCTGAACCTGTCTTTCCTGACTGAGAAAACTAGCAAAGGTAAACAGGTTTTTTAATAGGGCCGTGATCAACACGTCTTCATCGGGTTGTTTTGGGAAACTCGCGACAGTCACGTCAGCAGGAAGTTCGTGCAGAGCTTTTTAGTCGTTTGCTCTTCAGCCAGTTCGTTACAAATTAATGCCAACTTTGACCTTAAAGTGTCTTCTGGGTCGAATTCCGCCGTGACTTCGATCCGGAAAACCACCAAACACAAAACGCGACTTGTTCGAATCCCTCCACCCCTCCCCTAAGGTATCAAATTTCCCACCCCCTAAACAGATGCGAAAGTCAAATTCCCGCCTACCCGGGCATTAAAATTGAACAAATACCCCGGTCTCCCCCCCCCCTCCCCCCCCGGGAGAGGAGAGAGGAGGATGAGGATGGCGTTAAAGGCTCGATTTGACCAGTACATAACTCATCAGTGTAAAATACAAAAAATATTAAAGTTACCGTTCTTTTTGGTTTTTGCTTCACTATGTTGCCGTGTTTGATTCAAAAAATATGTTGGTGCTGCTTATGGCCACGTTCTGAAAGAAGGAAGAAAATACAAGACTGAAATTATTCAATCCCGGACGTATTCCATAATGGCCCATGAAGTAAATGATTCTCTTGAAGTGATAGACATAACATATGGAACACTGAAAATTTATTCGCAAACACAATGCCTCCGCTACGATGACGATGAAATGTCAATCAAAAGAGAACATGCAGTCCCTAGTGCTAATAGACAGTGACAGTGAAGGAATCGTAATGAAATGTCGAATCAGCCTTGTTTTTTTTCGTTTATTGCTATTATTTATAGCTGATTAGATCCTCAATTTGGATCCGGTGCTACTGTTTTGTTACGTTGGTCCTTTCCTTCAAAATTGCAGTCTCTAGTGCGCATGCTTGGACTTTGCTTATGTTTTTAGTTTATTTTGATTTTGACGATACGTTACATTCTGTGATTACTTACATGACGCAAATTTCAAGTTTTATCAGAATCAGTGTGCCCGTTATACAATAATATTGTGAGGTGTCCACAAGGCGCAGCAAGACGAGAGATGATTATTATCCCGATGGGATTATTATACCATGAGCAGTCAGACTCAATAAAATATCACTTAAATTTTGACTTACCGTGTTTGTTATTTTTGCTTCACGTTGTAGTGAAGTGTTACTTCCGTGCACAAACCCTGCGAAATGGAAGAAAATGCAAAGCTGAAACACTGCTTGTGCTTGAAATTACGGATGAAGTGAAATACGTGGTTCTTCATGCAACATGACTGATCGCATGATCTCCGCGTCAAAACTGTAGTCTCCCAAGCAGCCGTTATTTGTCTCGAGGAGCTTTGCGTGACGAGACAAATAACGGCTGTGTGGGAGTGATTACGTCAAAACACAAAGATGTACAACATCTTACTATTAAAACCCGTGAAACAGATTGTTAAAGAAGCCACTTTTAAAACTAATCAACGAACATTTTGTTTACTTTCACAGTACATGCAAACAACGGTGGAAGCCTGAATTGCCTCAGTACCTGAGTCATGACTCTGAATTCGCTTACCTCTTTTACGGGGTTCATTTGAGTAATCTTTTGTCCTGCGGTTGTCAGTGAGAGATCACGCTATAGTCTTTTGACATGTGATAAGAAAAAAAAATGATTGGTGTTTAAATGGTGTTTTCGATACAGACTTTCAAATAAAGTTCAGTCTGATATCTTCCAATCAAACTGTTTCTCGTAATATTTTTTTGCGTGATTTGCTTGTACCTGTCTTTTTAATTCATCACTTTTTTCACTTGTTCAATTAGTCCTTATCTGATCGTATCATATGTAAGCTCTCTCGATGACTATCTAATGTTCTTAGAGCAAATGTTGAGACTAAATTGTGTTTCAATAAAAATATATATGTATGTTGTGGTGCAATTTTGTCCTTGATGTAAATATTATTTCCCTTTGTTTAAAACTCATTATCATACATTATCATACATTACCATACCCCAAAACAAAGAAATATAAAATTGCACTACAACATGTACAACTAAATGTAGAAACGTTGTCGAAAAAAAAAGCATAAACCGTAAACGATACGACACCGTGGAATTCTGGGAACATATACACTAGATTGAAAAAAGTTGTCGGGAAAAATAGTATAAACCATGATCGATACGACCGAATGGTTTTCTGGGAAGCGGCAAATTATTATAACGCAGTATGCCCAAAATGATCCTCTGAAAATATTTCATGAAAGAATAAATCTCAAATATCAATATATAGCATGTTAACAAGCCCTATTTGCCTTGTTTCCATAATTTAATTGCATCGTATCGTTTAGTATACGTTCCATATCTTTTCCCGACGTTTCTGCATTTATCAATATAGGTGTATATGAACATATATATAAATCACCCGAGAGAACAAAAGAAAACGAGCCATGCGGAAAATAAGATGCGATAAAACGTGATAGACAAGGATGCTTTATCAGGCCCGACATAAACATAAGCATAAAGCGCGCGCAAGCATAATGATCAATGCCATTCTCTATTTTCGAATTGTCCATAATACACTTTGTTTGCCCCCCAAATTTTTGCATAAACTATTGTTTTGAAATGCTCTTGGGAATATGCAGTCCTCCCAAGAGTATTTAAAAACAATAGTTTATGCAAAATTTTGGGGGCAAACAAATTGTATTATGGGCAATTCGAAAATAGAGAAGACTTTCGTCAATGATCCGGTTTCAACTTCACGCCAATTTTTATGCTTACGTATGCTTATCCCTATGTTAAAATCCTTAAAATTAAGTTAGAGATTACAAAACGTGCGTTATTCTATGAGGGTGCGGCAATTTTTAATTCTTAAATTCTAATCCGCAGCAAGTTTAATATAGTGTTTTTAGATCAAAATTTATAAATTTTTATCTGTAATTATACATGTAAATTTTCTGTAAATTTCTTGTTTTAGTTTTATTTTACAGGGCCCACACTGATAACAGTTGTATAACTGAAGTGGCTACTCTGTTTAAATATTTATTATTATTATTATTATTATTATTATTATTATGTCGCTAGTGAAAACCAGGCTCAAAGGGGCATTGTCACGCAGATTTCGCTGTGTTTTGGTCAAAATACACTAAATATATGACAAAGTACCTTTGCTCAAACATAAAGCAAGAACAAACCACAATAAGTTTTTCTGCGATTTTTTCACGACTCTTGGGAGGAACTTGAAAAAATTGGCCAATTTTTTCAAGTTGCAATCCATTTCCATCCTGGCCATCCGCAGCCAAAGGTAACAAATACTAGTTTCTGTGCACTGATAGAGTATTTGTTAACACAACTGGACCGTTATTTTAAGGTTTCCATTGAAACAAATATGTTTTTTGGCTTTTCAGTGTCCTTTTAAGATATATCCTTTATAGCTTGTACTTGAGCTTATGCTTATGCCTATGTCGGGCTCGTTTCCACTGGACATAAGCGCTGTTATTCTTTTGCTTATGCTTATCGGCTTATGCACTGGACATATAAGCGCTGTTATGCTTCCGCTTATGCTTATCGGCTTATGCACTGGACATAAGCGCTGTTATGCTTCCGCTTATGCTTATCGGTTTATGCACTGGACATAAGCGCTGTTATGCTTCCGCTTATGCTTATGCTAAGATGCAAAAGTGTCGTGTAGCCTGTGAATACAAACACCCCTCGCTCTGTCACGAACACCCGGGATAGGTATGTGCCGCCCGATAGGGTAGGGTTTTTGAGGTGCTCAGTCCTTAAATAGGGTATCCTTTTTGGTATTTTTGGTATTGTGATCCTTAGATATTCCTTAGATAGGGTCACTAAATTGCAGTATCCACCCCAACGCGCAAAACGAAAAAGATATGGTTTGTTAAAACTGTACTACACGCCTGAATTAGGCCTTAAAAAGGGTATCAAATCTCGATTTTCTACCCTTAAATAGGGTCAGGGTTTGAGAACCTTGGCGGCACACACCTATCCTTAATTGTCGGGAGTACCCCCCCCCCCCCCCCCCCCGGACACGAACACCCCTGGCGGCTGAAAGTGATTAAGGTGTCTGTATTCGCAGGCTATGAATCCATCATTTAAAATTGTTAAACTTATCGGCATATCTTGGTAGTCCAGTGGAATCTCAGTTCTTACATTCATTTGGTTTTAGAAAATAGAAAGCAATTTACAGTTTTAAAATTATTAATTCAGTTAATTCATCAACAGGGTCAGTAGAAATCCATGTTGGTGGTGAGTTGCATTCAATTGAAAGCCGCGTCGATCACTTCGCTCGGATAAGTGTCTAATGTGTCCAATGCTTACCTGAGTATAAGTTTACCCTTGACTTGTACTCCTAGGGGAAAATATGAAATATACTGGGAGTGGAATCCTTTTTTGCTGCTGCAAGCTTCGCAACCGGCTGATCAATGATTCAAACGACACACTGAATATTTAAGTAGTTAAAATGTTTTGGGAAAAAAAATACAAATTCAGTACTTATCAAAAATCAAATTCAGTACTTGTCGAGCATAATTTGGAGCATAATAGTCCGTTTTGAGGGCAATGCCAAAAAGCATAATACTCGATTTTAGGAACATAATGCGTCAACCCCTATCATTTGGTTGAGCTCAACTTTGCGAGAAGGCGTGCCCGTCAACTGAATTCGCACTCTCTGATTGGCTAATTGTAAAGACGTTTGTCGGGTGCTTACGGTAAGGCGCGTCGCACTGTAAATACCGTGATCGATTTCATTGATACGATCTATATCTACATCTAATATATTAACTGATAAAGCAGTATAAAACCCCATCATATCACTATATAAATAAATACGATCATACGATCCAATTTTCTTTGACAGTTTCTTTCACAAAGTTGTTTTGCTCGTGTATATGAGAATATTTGCCAAATTCGTCTGACAAATGTCTTTGCTGAAAAACTGACGTGCTTGTTTTTTGATGTCAAAGACAATTTGTCATCCGGCTATCTCAATGAAATTTGCTCGTGTCAATGGCTCGATAAAGAAAACTCGGAAGGCAGTTAACCATGTGTTTTAGTTCAGGATATTTTTCTGTTTTTTTTTTTATATTTTTCTACCACGACGCGTTTATGAATAAAAAATAATAACTTTTATTAATGCTCTACATTATTTTATCCTCATACAAGGGTTTTTGCTGTGTTACAATATTTTGCAAAGATTTTGTATTTATAATTGGATTTTTTTTTTGCTAGACTTGGAAGATATGATATAACTGAAGCACTTTTCTGCTTTTTGCTAGCATTTTATTTTTTTTTTTACCAAAAAGGTCAAAAACGCGTTTTTATTCAAAAATGGCTTCACCTGATGCTACCTATGACGTCATCTCCCGTAACCATAGCAACCCACTAACTGAGAGCTATGCTCGATCATGCACTGATTATTTTCTTCTTGGGCGTATTTCTCGGACGAATGTGATCGTTTAATAACAATATTCTAACGGTTGAAGTACCCACAACAAGTGACTAATTCTACTTGCCAACTCTTTCGCCAACCTTTTTGAGTTGGCAAACTCGCACTGGACATGAGAACGTTTTGCTGCGACTTCAGTATGTACAGCCTCGTTTCACAGAGTCCTCTCTTGTTATTCCCTGATGCTGTGTTCACACTAGGGCGAAACATGTTTAGTCTGATCACGAATGAAACATGTTTCACTAGGAAATTTGTTCACATCAGGCGGCACATTGCGCGAATCATGATCGAAACATATTTATTCTGAGCATGATAGAAACCACTTCACGAGGTAGTTTCGATCTAAGCCAGACGAAACACGTTAGCGCAGTCGTCTCCTTGTTGAACGCTGCAATACCCTTCGTTCTTGAAGGGCTCAGTTGAGAAGTGAAATTAAACGACAATCCTTGCAGCAGCGAGTTTAAGTTCTATTTCATTTCGGCTCATGTTCTTTATATTATAATATGCCACATACGTTTTGATGCGTATCTACCTTTAAATAACAAAATGTAGTCTTAATTGAGCACCGTCAACTATCAAACATAATATATATATATATATATATATATATATATATATAGATAGATAGATAGATAGATAGATAGATAGATAGATAGATAGATAGATAGATAGGCTGAGCCTAAAAGCGTCGCTCTTTGAACTGAAAGCCGAAAATGTCAAATGATCAACGTCAAATCTCTGCTCCCAGCCCCCCAATCAAGGAACACCAGACTCATTAATAACAATAACTGAAATCATCCTACAAGTCCGTCAAACATAGGTTGAAGATTTTAGCGTCATAAGAGTAATCATGCACCAAGCTTAAAAAAATAAATGAAGATGAAATGTAACAAACGTTATTTTCAAAATGCCATCATGCTTTTTTGTATCGTCAACTATCCAACATAATACAGCTATTTCAATTTACGTTGTCGGATAAAAGCTTAAAGCCAAGACCGCAAGGCAGTATGGGTTAGGGTAAATAGCATTGCTTAAAAATCCCATACTACCTTTCGGTCTTGGCTTTTCGCCTTTTTCATCCGACAACGTTAATTGAAATAGCTGTATATAGATAGGCTGAGCCTAAAAGCGTCGCTCTTTGAACAGAAAGCCGATGATAAGCTAAACTAAGGTGAAAGGTCGGAAGCACAAGAATTAAGATTGACGACCGGGCTATTTTTCAATTTTAGCAATTGTCAAAAACAGAATTACGCGACCGTCTGCACAGCACATTTAGACCATACAAACGTTCACAAAAACAACTTTTTCTGGGTCTAGAATAACTAGTATGACTAATTTCGGAATAAAATACACCTGTTACGTATCAAAAAATTGCCTGAGAAACCGATTTCGAAATCAAAATTGCAAAAAAATACACAAACAAATTTGCATAAGGCGACGCGAGTGAAGTGAAGTAACACACAGTTACTTAAACGGATTCCACTCCCAATATATTTCATAGTTTCTCCTAGGAGTACAAGTCAAGGGTAAACTTATACTCAGGTAAGCATTGAAAACTGTTCTACATTAGACACTTATCCGAGCGAAGTGATCGACGCGGCTTTCAATTGAATGCAACTCACCACCAACTTGGATTTCTACTGACCCTGTTGATGAATTAACTGAATTATTCTATATTATTTTATAATCATTTTTAAACAGTAACTGTTCTAACGTGAAGTTAGAACAGTTACTGTGAAATCGAAGTCTTGTCTTGTTTACATAAAATCGCTTTTCAACCTATGTAATGAATGAACAAACACATGAAATTGCACAACACAATCTTCTTTCGAAAGATGTTATTGAAATCTCAATAAGCTTATGTTTAAAAGCAAAACGCGTACCAATTAAACTGAATTTAAGCACGTTTTATAAACAATTCTCCAAACTAACGATAGCACAAAGAAAAAGTCAATCAGAGATTGATATCAACACAAATTCCCATCGAAAAATTATAAATGTAGTTATTTTACCTTGGAAATCCTTGAAAATTCTTTAAATCTCCGCTAATCCGTAAAACAAACATCTTCCCTGCATTGACAACACTGCTTGTTGTTGTTGTTGTATTGATAAAAACGTATGAAGTTTCTCGAAGCAAGATTTTATCCTTGAAAACTCTTCTTTTTCCACTAAAGCGGCTTCTGAGAATCCCTTAATTAGTATCCCTGTCTTGAGTAGTAAACCGCGAAAAAGTGCAGGAAAATAACGACTTTAATTCTCCGCTAAACACAACAATCTAAATAAAGTGTTTACCGAGCTCACGGCTGTGTGGCCGCGCGAAAAACAAAGCCTCGGTACGCCTCGGTTGGCTTTCAAAACTGCTAAAATCCCGCCTGCGAAACATTCCGCTAGCCATGACCATGAAAAATGACGGGCATAGGTTTAGTTCTACGAGTATGGGGTTTCGCGCGCGTCTTCGGCCCGCAGAGCTCCGCTATAACCCCATTAAGACCCCGTATTGTGCTGTGTTCACACTAGGGCGAAACATGTTTAGTCTAAACACGAATGACATATGTTTCACTGTGAAAAGTGTTCACACCAATCGGCGTATTGCGCGAATCATGATCCATGGAAACATGTTTACTCTGAGCATGATTGATTTCGATCAAAGTCAGACGAAACACGTTAGCGCAGATATCGTCTCCTGGTTAAACACTTAATTAAATCCATTTTGAAATCACTGGTGATCCTTGGAATCTGATTGGTCCAAAATGGTGCAATTTATTTCCAAATTGCACCATTTTGGACTCTAAATCGCATCATTTTAAAATGGTGCAATTTATTTCCAAATTGCACCATTTGAAATCACTGGTGATCCTCTTATTACAATATTACACTTTTTTGTGCAATATTGGGGGATTTCAAAATGGATGTAATTAAGTGGTAATTGAACTTCGTGTCGTGCAATTTTGGTCTGAAATCATACTTGTGATTTCAAATCAAACTCGCGCTATCGCGCTCGTTTGATTTTGAAATCACGCGTATGATTTCAGACCAAATTGCACTCCACTCAGTTCAATTACCAATATGTATTGTCCTTCGTTCCCAAAGAGCTTGACAATTAAGAATAAACCAGAAAATCATGCAACAACAAGTTCTATTTTTCCGTTCATGTCTAATTGGAAAGATTTTATACGACCTTATGCTGCTTCGTAAAACAGCATAAATTATAGAACCAGGCGTAAAACGTGTTTTAAAAATTAACAATTAATGTGAACAATGAAATTGCAAACATGTTTACGGAAAACGTGTTTTATTAAAGCACGTGAACATAGCATTAGTTGTCAGTTTACGTTTCTTAGCTGACCAGTACAATTTTGCTCGTCGCTTCATAGCTCTCTGTCTTAAAGGGAGGGTTTCACGGTTCGGTGCATGTTCAAGCTATGACGTAACGCATTTAATTTCATTGTTTAGACCAATCGGAAGCGAGCAGATAACTCTGGCGGGAAATTTGCCCGTGAAAATGTCGCGGTCGGTCAGCTGATTGAATGGATGATTAAACATACCCATGTGCGCCATGAAAGCCACCAGAGCGTAGAATAAATCCTTCGGGTCAAAGGTTTTATTCAGTGTTGACTTTGTCGATGTAATCCGTTAAAATTTTCTGTGAAATTGGGTCATCCTTCCTTTTTTTGATTAATTAAAGTATGTGATTATTGAAGTAAATGTGAGTGGTGTTTTAACCAATAAAATTGGTAACAAAGCGAATAAAGTATTTTAATCTGTGCACATGCGCCGAACTGTGAAACTGTCCCCTTAAGGTGGCTCCATATAGTTTTCGGCGCGAGAGTGCGCGTTTGTTTTTTGATGACGTCACGAAAATAAAAAGTTTTTTACGGTAGCTAAAACGTCTATTGCGCGCGTTTCACATGCATGATAAATTTTCATAATATTGGCAAATAGGCCATTTGCACGATGACGTCATTTGACTACTACCAGAATTCATTTCGTTTTTCCTTTCTTATTTAAATTTTGTAATCCCAGTGCGGTCTAAATAACAATAGCCCTAATTTGCACTACAAACAAAAAACTGAAGGATTCTGGTAGTAGCAGTTAAATGACGTCATCGTGTAAATGGCCTATTGTTAGGATTTTCTTAGTTCTTGATCACACAAAAAAGACAACAGTTTTTGTACATACACAAACCCAATAAACGTAAGAAAAGACAAAAGGTGAGTAAATTGCCGAAAATAATGTACCGATTTTTTTATGGCTTTGTCAGATGAGACCTAAAGAATGTTTATTCTGTTTCACCAAAAATCCTGAATATTTACCGTGTAAAAACCGCGAAAAGCCGTCTAGAGGTTTGCTAGCCTTGAACGAGCTAAACAACTCAATCAGTGGCTGCCATGGTAATGCATGCGACAAGACTGCCGAATTAGACTTCTCCGTAAAGGAGAAAGCCTAAGCTACGTGTATGTGTATTTTATGCCTAGTATCGTGAAACAAAACTCTCGAAAGACACCATTAAGATCATGTACTTTGGAAGACTGACCAATAACTA
This sequence comes from Cladopsammia gracilis, assembly GCA_022457155.1. Taxonomy (NCBI): domain Eukaryota; kingdom Metazoa; phylum Cnidaria; class Anthozoa; order Scleractinia; family Dendrophylliidae; genus Cladopsammia; species Cladopsammia gracilis. Next base: position 1,285,052 of record JAJGOT010000139.1, on the reverse strand, counting down.
GATGGAGCCACCTTAACAATTTAAAATGCGGCAATGCAAGTTATAAAAATTATTTATTTTCTGCCTCGTGTTTTTTTTAACGTATTCTATATACGACATATAATTACTTTTAAATTGGGGGTAGATATTCCGAAGATTTAACTACAGCGGTCTTTGCCACTTGATTAATAAATACATTATATCGTTTTCCTTAAATATATCTTCCTGAAATATATCGCTTTTGTTTTTAGTCTATGTCATTAAGATCCTCGACATACAAGACATGGACATGTTCCAATTTGGAAAAATCAGTTAAAATACAGGTTTATTTGACAACTAAAATGTGTCTGTTACTGTTCTGAAAATGTTATACTGAAGACCTGTTGTGGATTTAAATACTTCAGAGGACCTAGAACAGGGTCTTTGTTTGTTTAAATTGTAGTCACAACAGGCATAATATATGTTTGTTACACAGATGCAAGGTACCACAGGTACCACACCCATATTTTTTGACCAGCAACCAGCACTTTCTCCCCTACTAAAAAAATTTGAACCTATTTTAAAGAACCAAAATAGCTTAATTTCGCATTAGACACCAATTACATAAAAATGCTGGTTCTTATATGCGGGTGTTTACGTACTGCATGGCAAATCTTGCGGCATTATGGCGTTCCAGGAAAGATCATCAACATGATTCTCTGTTTCCTAGTGTCTCTGAGAACACAAATTTGCGATTTATAAAAAAAACGGTTTTCAGATGTATTTGTTTTAATTTTTTCCATTTTCAGAAACTAAGTTTTTCACTGAAGAATTATTGGACATCAGATTCTCTTACAAACATTGATCAGGTGCGTAATGGGCCTTTATCATGCACGCGGCGGCCATGTTTACTCCGCGGAGAATAAAATGCTTTGTTTTTTGCCCGCCCAACCTCGTTTTCAACTTTTTCACTGCGAGGCTGGACGGCGTAAATCTTTTGTTTCTATACAAAATGGCGGGGTGTGATAAAGGCCTATAGCAAGAGGCGAACCGAAACAATAGCCCTTATCGTAGATGAGTACGCCGCGCCAACATATCAGCGGTTTCTCGCTTTCTTGACCCTATAGTCTCGTTTTGATGTTTACGAGAACCTCTGAGAACGATAAGTGTAAACATCAAAACGAGACTATAGGGTCAAGAAAGCGAGAAACCGCTGATATGATGGCGTGGCGTACTCATCTACGATAAGGGCTATTGCCGCGGTAAAAATAAATGTAGAAATAGTAGTACAAGTATTAGATCTCTCTTGCATTTAAGAGGCTATGCATAAAAAAAGAAATAAATCTTCTTTCAATTTTTTTATTATGCAAAGCACTTATAACAGAGGTCCAATGCTTGTACTAGTATTTCTACATCTATATTGTTACCGGTTCGGGATCGCCTTAAGCTATCCACGCCGGACCCTGGAAGTGTTTTCTTCTTCTGATTTTGCCTCGGTAGAATTTTCGTCTTTTCATGTTTGTGAAAGGGCTTGTTCCGGCCGTGTTAATGACGTCGAAGTGGCAAATTTTCTGCATCTACATGATTTTGAGTCCTTCCGAATAATTCTGCTAAGCCCGTTCGAAAGCCTTGCATCCTCATGGCATATATAATTGGATTGGCCAACGAATTGGTCAAGAAAAACACTACCACAACCATTCTAACGTGAAAGTATGGCTGTAAGGGGATGGTAAAAGTATCTACAATAATATATATAAGTGCTGGTAACAAAGTTAGTACAGATACAACCGTTACGGCAAACAAGGTAACTGTTAGCTGTCGTTCTCGACTGCTCACGCCACTGCACTGGGGTTGTGAAAGAGGACTGGATCGGATTTTAATAAAAATCGAAATATATGATACGCAAATAAGGAAAAGACAAACTGAATAATAGGGTATATATAGCGTGGCAGCGAGTAATATTTTTGATTTTGGATGTTGACTATAAATGTCTAATAATGCAATTTGAGCTGCTTCCCTGATACAAGCCGTTAACCAAATGACAGCTATTATAACTTTATAAATCCGTTTCTTCATGAAAAGATGTTTGGAAGGACATAGTGTCGCGTGCATTCGTTCTAACGAAATAGCAGCGAGGTTGCCAAGAGAGGCCATGGAAAATAAATGGAGCAATGCAAATTTTAGATAAAATTTCCAACTGTTAGTCGTACTATATTCCCATACATCACAATCCTCTCCCACCCGTTCGACTTGCAGGGAACCCGAGGTTGCCCCAGCCAAGAGGTCGACTATCGCCAGATTTCGGAATAGTAAGTATGTACCCCGGCGTTGAAGCTGACGATGTGTTGCAAAAACAATAACCGTGACCAAATTAAGAATGACTATTAATAGAGATTCAGTTATCAGCACAACAATCCATGGAGTGCATTGTGACGCAGGGAGGTTAAGTGACACGTAGGTACCGCTACTGGTGTTGGCAGCCATTCGTAGTATCCAAATCACCTAAAATGTTAAGACAAAAGTTAATTTATAGAGTAATAACCGTACATATGAAGTAATTTACACACAGAAGTGAACTACGACTGATAGAATTCAAGAGAAAACATATTGCACCATCTAGCGACTGTAAATCAGTTTCGGGTTGAAAAGAGTGCCAGAAGGTTCTGTCGGGCTAATCGGTGTTTCTCGTATTACACGACGCCTCAATCAGTAAAATCCGATTGTCTAGCAATTTTAAATTTTTCGTTCGCGGTCTTTTGCCACTTATTCACTTTTATCCTCTTTAACAAACTGAACCTGTCTTTCCTGACTGAGAAAACTAACACGTTTTTTTAATAGGACCGTGATCAACACAGGGGCACCCAACGAATCTGTTCCTCACTTTATCTGTTCTCCAGAGGAATTTCTATACTTTTTTCAATTACCATTTTTGCGCTGGTTGACTTGAGAAAGGAGTCGCAAGAACAAACTATGCATTCTAATTTGAACAGATCAAAAAGAGAGTTCAGCTTCGCAGTGACAAATTTAAGGAGTACTTACAGATACCCGAACATGTTAAGTTTGAGACGGCAGTAAATGTACAAAACAATAAACAAAAAGCTTCAAATATTTTTCCATTAATGTTTCATTATTTCCGAAGCCCCTGTTATTGTTTTTTTTTTTTTTTTTTTTTTTTTCATCTATTCATTTTTTAATTGCTGGCTGCTCAAGCATATTAATGCATGGTTCGTCACTTGGTGTAGACCCCCCGCGAAGTATATTCTTTTCCCCTTTGGAAGTAATGTTTTTTAGCCCTAACAATCACAAAAAGTATACGTCAAACTGGATTTAGCGTCCTTAAATTCCTTAAGGTTTAATTATTGTGGTCACGTGTCTGATGACGTCATAATTTGGGGTAAAATGGGGTAAGGATGGTTAACTTTGGCTAAGAGAAAATCATGCGCATTTTTTTTGCCTTTATCCATAAAGACTATCCGTGCCCGGAATGGACAACTTTTTTATTTCATTAACAAGATATTAAGAGAAAAAATATGTCACGTGATCTCTTTTACGAAATAACTTTTAAACTGTAAATCATAGTCAACCATTCCGGCCAGATTCATATAAGGGAGAACCATACAAATACATTAGCGGTTCAATTTATATCCATCATATGCCATCTCGGCACCCCATTTTCAATTTTCTTTTTGTGTAATAAAACAATGATAACAGGTCACGTGATGCAAATATTCGACATTTAAAGTAAACAGTGGTTAAAGGCTATCAAGTTTTATGCTGCTGCTAAGTTTGAGCCTGTTTAAGTAAATCACCTCAAAGTTACAATCGTTTTCCGATTTTATGCAAATTAGGCTCTGAACCATGCCTTAACATGCTTGAGTGGGAAATAGACATTTGTTTATCCAGCTGGCTGGGAATTTCCGTATGTGTTATGTTGGGGAAAAGGAAGAGATATATTCTTCCCAGCAACGTAGAAGAACACTTGGAAATGCTTTCATACCATTTATTTTAATTTTTTTGAGTAAAATAATACATTTTACCAAAGATTGTTCGTTGGGTGCACACGTCTTCATCGGATTTTTCTGGGAAACTCGCGACATTCACGTCAGCAGGAAGTTCGTGCAGAGCTTTGTAGTAGTTTGCTCTTCAGCCAGTTGGTTACAAAAGCCAACTTTGATCTTAAAATACTTTTAACGTGTCTTCTGGGTCGAATTCCGCCGTGACTTCGATCCGGAAAACCACCCAACAGAAAACGCGACTTGTTAAAATCCCCCCACCCCTCCCCTAAGGCCATCAAATTCCCCACCCCCTAAACAGATGCTAAAGACAAATTCCCGCCAACCCGGGCATTAAAATTGAACAAATTTTAAAGGTTAAAGGCTCGATTTGACCAGTACATAACTCATCAGTGTAAAATACAAAAAGTATAAGTTACCGTTCTTTTTGCTCTCTGCTTTACTATGTTGCCGTGTTTGATTCAGAAAATATGTTGGTGCTGCTTGGCCACGTTCTGAAAGAAGGAAGAAAATACAAGACTGAAATTATTCAATCCCGGAGGTATTCCATAATGGCCCATGAAGTAAATGATTCTCTTGAAGTGATAGACATAACATATGGAACACAGAAAATGTATTCGCAAACACAATGCCAAAAATGTCAATCAAATGAGAACGTGCAGTCCCTAGTGCGCATGCTTGGGCTTTGTTGTTTATTTTTTTGTTTGTTTTGATTTTGACGATATGTTACATTCTGTGATTACTTACATGACGCAAATTTCAAGTTTTATCAGAATCTGGATATCCTCCATTATGGATTGGAAAGCTTGCAAAAGTAAGCTTCTGATCTTTTGCCTTCAATCTTCTACGGTAACGAAAGCTGGTAAGCTATTCTTTTCTCACGGCTCCAAACATAGTAAAGGTGTGCGCATTCTAATTAACCCCTTTGTGAAACTTTCAGTTGATTATTATTATGCCAACAATACAGGTAGGATAGTGCTAATTACTATTACCCTGAACGGTTTAAAACGTACACCTTGCAATATCTACGCACCTAATGATCAGGCTAATCAACTTGAATTTATGCAAGAGCTCAATAACTGTATTATTGATAAAATGGAACTGACATCACTTATTGTCGGTGGAGACTGGAACTGTACATTGTCCAAAAAAGACAAAATAGGAGGAACACCTCGGAAACCAACTAATTATAGTAATCTTGTTTTGACAACTATGGAAATGTTTGACTTAGTAGATATTCAAAGAGTACGCCATCCTGGTACGGATTTGATTTGTACGGTTTACGTACAAATCAAAATCTTTGAAACTAAAATCCAGAATTGATTTTTCATAGTGGCAAAAAATCTTACGAGTAATGTTAAAAACACACAGATTTATTCTGCGATAGCACCTGATCATGACGCAATCTACATCTCATTTTCTTGGGCCAATAAATCCTCTAGGGGGCCTGGACTTTGGAAATTCAATAACACCCTTTTAAATGATGAGAAATATGTCGGTCAAGTTCGAGACACCTATTCACAAACTTATGCCTACTATGGTCACAACCGATAAACGGCTTTTTTGGGAGATGATAAAGATGGAGATTAGATCCATGACTTCTACATATACCAAAAGTAAGGCTAAGTCTATCAGTTATCGAGAACAAGAAATTAGGCGTAAACTAGATAATCTTGATGACATCATTTGCAATAATTTTTTCTCCCCTAATATTAATGGAGCTCTACAAGGGTATGATAACCTTAAAACTGAACTAAAGTTAATGTACGAAGAAAAAGGAAAGCAGGCTATGTTTAGGGCAAAATGCCGTTGGGTGGAAAAGGGAGAACGCCCGACAAAATATTTCTTTAATCTAGAAAAACGTAATTTCAACAAAAAACTATCAGTGAACTTCGCTTAAAAGATGACTCAACCACGAACAATGAAAAGGTGATTCTGGAAGAAATTGAAAACTACTACAAAAATCTATACACATCGGAGAATACCTTTCCAAATGATAAGTATGATACTTTTATTCAGAATGTAGAAATCCCTAAGCTATCCGATGAGGATCGAGACAGTTTGGAAGGTCCGAAGGTATTAGAAACTCTTTCGAATGATAAATCGCCAGGAGAAGACGGATTTACGGCTGAATTTTATAAGTTTTTCTATGAATTAGTAGGTAGTGATTTAATAGCGTGTTTTAATGAAGCGCATAAAAGCGGTGAGCTTACGATCTCTCATCGAAGGGGAATAATTACCTTAATTCCAAAAGAAGATGGCTCGTTATTAGAATTGTCACATTGGAGACCAATTACACTACTAAATGTGGACTTTAAGATAGCCGCAAAAGCAATAGCTCACCGATTAGAACCTATTCTTCCAAATTTAATTCATTCGGACCAGACGGGTTTCGTGAAAGGGAGATACTAGTACTTAGGAGAAAATATTCGTCTTATGAACGACGTAATGGAATTTACGAAACTGCAGAAGATACCAGGCATATTGACATCTTTAGATTTTCTTAAAGCTTTCGACTCTCTTGAATGGCCCTTTATTATAAAGACACTAGAATGTTTTAAAGGCCCACTGTCATCCAAGATGCATTGCGAATTTAACGCAGTCCGCGAAAATTCCCAAAAGAGCCAATCACGAGCGAGCTCGTCAATTGAGAACAAAAACAAACGACCGCGAAGCCGAATGGGTGATAGTGGTCCTTTAATTTTGGAAATGACATCAAACGCTGGGTTAGTACATTCTACACGAACATAGAAAGCGCTGTGCTTAATAACGGATTTACAACTAATTGGTTTAAGCCGTCTAAAGGAGTAAACAAAATCCGTCAAGACCCGACTGTGAGTGGAATCAAAGTTAATGGAAGTGAAATCAAGCTGTCGCAGTTTGCAGATGATACTACCCTCTTCAACGCCGATTTGGCTTCGTTGGAAAATGCTCTGAAAATAGTAGAAGACGTTGGTAAAATAGCTGGTTAATGTCTCAATATGAAGAAAACAAAGGCGATTTGGTTAGGGAAGTGGGCAAATAATAGAGAGAATAACCACTCAGTATAAAATGGCTACACAGCCTAGATAATGGTGGAATACGCATGGCTGATATCAATTTAATGTTCAAAGCCTTAAAACTATCTTGGATCCCAAGACTTATGTCCCCGGGAAAAAAAAAATGGTGTACCATTCCAAACTATTTCTTCCAAAAAATGGGAGGACTAAATTTTTTTCTCAGATGTAATTATGACACGAAACATTTTGTCGATCTACCGGATTTTTATAAGAATATTCTCCACAATTTCAATGAATTAAAAACTCACTATGACTATGACCAAGAACAGGATATAATATTATTCAACAATACGGAAATACACATTGGCGGGAAACCGATATTTCTTAATGAATGGTTTAAGAAAGGCATTATTTCAATTAAAGATCTGCTAAATGACCATGGCAATTTATTAACATTCAAGGAGTTCGGTGATAAATATTCATGCAAAACTAACTTTCTACAATACTGTCAAATTATTGGTGCTGTACCGAAATTGTTGTTGACCAAAGTCAAAATGTCTGACTCCTTCAATAAATGCTTTTTTACCGGAGGAGATATTGTCTTTCAATTCAATAATACTGTTCAAATCAATTTAGGTAAGGCTAGGTCGAGGGACTTCTATAAATTGCTTAATGATAAAATTCATACGGAAACCCAAACCGGTCCGAAACGATGGAGTAAAAATCTATCCATAGGTAAAGACTCATGGAGTGGAATTTTTAAGTCTCAGAGACATGTCTGAAAGGAACTTAAGCTAAAAGAATTTCAATTTAAATTCATACATAGAATTGTAGTCACTAAAAGAGAATTATGTAAATTTGGTATTAAGGCTGATGATGAATGTTTATATTGTGGAGATGAAGACTCTATTGAGCACACTTTTATAGTTGAATGCGTTTTTACTAAGATCTTTGGCAAAAGGTTGTCCAATGGTTTAATGAAGCAAACTTGTGTCAGATCTCCCCTACTTTACAGGAAATCTTGTTCGGTATCATCTCAAGCTCCTATGAAGAAGGAGTAAAAAACAAATTTAACTACACCACCTTATATATGCGCCATTACATATATTGTTGTAAATTAAATAACAAAGCCACCTCGCTTCCCGAATTTATCACCAAGCTCTTTTCAGAATGTAAGCATGAAAACATACATTAAATATCTCTCTATCAAAAAATGTTTCTCCTTCTCGATACGAACCCCCGACTAGATCTTAAGTTTAATGTATTTGTTTTGCTGCCTGTTTAGTCAATGTTAGTAGTCATTAGCATTAAAAAAAGTAGTGTAAGTATGTGTTTTAATTAGTGTGAGTAAGTGATGTAATTTAGTGTAAGTAAATGATATAAGTAGTTTAAGTAGTAATTTAATGTAAGTGATGTGTAAGCAAGTGATGTAATTAGTGTAAGCAAGTGACGTAATTAGTGTAAGTTAGTGATGTAATTAGTGTAAGTTAGTAATGTAAGTGATGTAGATATATTAATTAAATAAAAAAAGAGAAAGAAAGCTTTAAATGGCAATAGGGTTCTCATTTTCTGCGAAAGCCACGGAAAAGGCTGCCTCAGGTCTGTACACTAGGGGGGGATTCGATGGGTTCGGACGAAACCCAGCACTGCTTATAAAAGACCAGGAGAACAATTGAAAACCTACCCTCAGTTCGCAAATCAAAATAACAGTTTATTTTGGCTTTCCTTCTAAGCTCCTTGTCACTTATAGATTTGCCAATTTTTCTAATCCGCCAATCCAATACAAAAGCCAATACAAAATACATGACTTCAGTACCTGTACGTAATAAATAACAGTGTACCTGTTATAATATTGTGAGGTGTCCACAAGGCGCAGGAAGACAGGAGGTGATTATAGTCCCGGTGGGATTATTATACTATGAGATCAAACTGAATAAAATATCAGTTAAATTTTGACTTACCGTGTTTGTTATTTTTGCTTGACGTTGTAGTGAAGTGTTGCTTCCGTATGTGCACAAGCCCTGAGAATAGGAAGAAAATACAAAGTTGAAACAATGTCTGTGCTTGAAATTATGGTTGAAGAGAAACACGAGGTCCTTCATGCAACATGACTGATCGCATGAACTCCGCGTCAGAACCCGTGATACAGATTGGTAAGAAGCCAGTAGTATAGGGCCATTAGATTTAAGCCTTGCGAATGTATAGGTAGGTATAGTTTGGTATAGGTATAGGTAAATCATTAATTATGTATTAATCATGACGTCAATTACCTATACCTTTTGTCTTGTTGTATACTAATTTGGATTTCCTGCATATGTAATAAACTACCTTTACCTATACCTATTCCTTTTGTGTTATTCTGAAACAATAGTAACAATAGACCGGACCAAACTTGCCCGCTCTATCCCAACTCACTTCAAAACAAAACAAAACACAACTGACACAGATAACTTTACAGACATATAGAGTAAAACAACATGCCTTGACCAGGACTCGAACCTGGGTTACTGCGGCCACAACGCAGTGTCTTAACCACTAGACCATCAAAGCTGTGATCGATATTATAACCAAATAAAACTTATAAGAGGGTTCCGAAACATTCAAGTTTAGAAGCAATAAAATTGCACAGTATAAAAAATCGCTTTTTACTTTACTAAGATCCGCAACATTCTTATAACCGCTTTATCGCTAGACTCTATATCGATTTTCAGTTTCCCAGCCATCACCCACTTTAAGTTTTAATTTCTTTTCCGGTAGCTTCAATGTTCAAACTTTTAATTATGCGAACTTACACTGAACTAAATTTGCATGGAAAATTAGCACCTCGGAAAAATAAACAAAGCAACCAATTACACGCGTTACTAAAACAATAAAACCACACTTTATTAAGTTCAAACTATATTTATTGATAACAAACAATTTCATAATTATACAGACAATTTAAAAGCTTAGTTGGAAAGGAACAGACAGAGTCGATTTATTCTTTTTCATCGGGTTTATACAAAGTACTCTTTGATTCCCTTGGTTTTCTGTATCTCACCGCACTGCAATCATCGTTTCGGGTGAAATTAATCCTCTTGATTCTTAGAATACTTGTAAGGTTCAGCTCTAAATCTATAACGCCGGGATCGCCTTTTAGGTTTATCGTCACCATCGTCTAAGTAATTTATCAATTGGATTCGAGGTCGTTTGCGCTTCGGCGCTGGCGAGGGTGTTTGTACTGTGGGGGGAGGGGTCAAGACGGCTGCATTTAAAGGTAGTGGCGTTACTGCGGAAGTTTCTTGTATGGTGGGCGCTGGAGAGGGTGTCGCGATAAATGGATTTAAGGGTGTAGAGGTTGTCACCGCTGTCACTGCTGTAGGTTCTTGCATAATGGTGGGTAAATTATCTTCCGGATGACTTGCAAAACTTCTTTTCATTTCATCAGACTGTTGACGTCTTCCATTCAATTGATGTTTAAACGTCAGATATCTGTTTTGAAGCTCAAGGTACTGTTTGGCTTTGTCATATTCCCCAAGGTCTGTACGAGAGAGAAGGCTGTCCATTCTGTCCTGTAGTCCCTGCATAGCTGAGACAACTGGAGACGTCGAAAGGTTCTGTAGTCTGAGATACTTTAGTAGCTCCTGAGAAATATTGTCTTGTACCCCTGTTTGATTAAATTGTTCTTCACCAGGAAGTACATTCGTTCGCAGTCTACAATTATCTTGTGTGGTTGTTTTTAAATCCACCAGGAGATAACCATAGGGTCTTCGTACAGCCTCTTCGTACTGGTTTATAAAGAAAGCCGTTTGCCCAGGATACATTTGCTTAGCTAGAGTCAAAATTTGAAGTTTGTCTCTGGGGTTCTTGAAAAGGACCAAGTAGTGACTGTTTAAACTGATACTTCGGCTTTCCTTCCCCTGATGAAATAAATTCTGTACGATATAAATGACACTCAGGTTGCGGTGATGAGAACCTCGTGTAAAAAGGTTTACTATTCGCTTGTCTTTGCCGGCGTCAATCATTTGATCGTCAAAGACAATTAAGTTCCGTTTGTTGACATCGAAATAGGAATCGTGTTCCAACGCAGAAGGAATACCCTTGACAAATTCAATTTGTGGTATTGTGACTAGCATTTGAATGTACGCGGGCTGCCATTGGGAATAACACCAGACAATCCTCTCGGGTGGTGGATTTATTACGTCTGGGGCCTGTTGTAACAGTGATTGAACCCAAAACGTTTTCCCCGAACCGGTCATCCCTGCAACCATACAAGTAAAAGGGTGCTCGAAGTGAAACCGCTGACACTTTTGTGTAGAAATCGGCATTGCATTAAATGGAGTGAAAGTAGGACTGGTGTGTTTGTTGGTCATATGTCTTTGCATATTATCTTTCCTGCTAAATGTCTTCTCACAAACGGGACAGGACAAATTCATGTCAACTCAATGAAAGCTCAATGTGAACTGAGAAAGAGACGAATGTTGCTCGCTTATATAGGCTAGCTCCTCCTCCTCCTCCTCCTCAATTCTATTGTTTTCTCCTCCTCCTCCTCCTCCTCCTCAATTCTATTGTTTTCGCGTCCTTCCTCCTCCTCCTCCTCCTCCTCCTCAATTCTATTGTTTTCACCACCACCACCACAACTCTATTGTGTTTTCCCTTCTATTCCACAATAAAAGACAACAACTCACTATTCTTAGCTCATTCGACAGTTATGTCTCAAGTAGTGAAGAACAACCGGGGTTTTCTACAGCTCTTAGCTAATGGTCCCGATCATCAGCGCCAATTTCTCTTAAGGACAGCTTCTCCACAACAGGTTCACGCCTTGTTACATATTCTTTATAATGTTCTTAAGGAAATCATTCCCTGTCCTGAAACAAATAAGCGTGTTTTGCTCCGATACAAGGATGCTCTTATCAATCTGGCCGATCAAGACGTTCCCTACAAGACAAAGAAGCAAATACTTGTACAAGAGGGTGGTGGCTTTATACAAGACTTATTGGCCCCCGTTGTTTCAAGCTTGGGCGTTTTGATGCTATAAAAGAAACTTTACATCATTGCACTGATCATTTGAAGCTTGTCTTTAACGAGTACGGATCGATATGAAGAGAAAAGTAGACTGGGATGAAGAAGAAATGGAGAGCGGTATGGAAGACACTATAACCTCCGATGAGGACAACGATGACGAGGAAGACAACGAGGAGCCAAGAATTAAAGATGTTTTGGGCAATCTTTCCAAAGCGGTGTCAAAAGAACGTGCTTCTGATTTGTTGCATAGCATGGCCGCTTCCAAAGATATCCTGTTTTGGGCACCTAGAGGCCAATTACTCCGAAATCAGCGCATAATACCCGTCACAAACATCGCAGAGCTGGTTGAGTATGTGCTACTTCCCCATAACGATGATGTAGCCCGACCCCGTGCGCTAAATACCTTTTTAGATGGACTCGCAGAGTTGGGAATTGATAAGCGTTTAATCAAGAATAAAAAACTGTTAAGCGATCTTTTAGAGAAAGAAAAAATCTATCAAGAACAAAAAGAATCAGACAACGAGACATATGAAGGAGATTCAACTGACAGCGAAGGAGAGGAAAGCGCTTCTGAGAACAGTCCGGCCGATGGGTCTGAAGAGAGCGACCAAGAAATTCAAATAGATGAAGAGGATGCAGGAAATTCAACCGACAACGAAGAAGAGGAAAGCGCTTCTGAAAGCGGGAAAATAATTCAGGCAAAAAGTCAAATCCCATGTCATTATTGCGAGAGTTCAAATGTGTATGTAACTGTCATAAGATTCGAGTCTCCAAAGCCACGAGCATGCGAGCGATTCCAAAGTTCAATGTATAAAGTTCTAATGAGCATGCGTGTCACGCGTCACGCATAACATCCTAACGTGACATCTCCTCTTCTAAGACAGTTCGAAAATAAACGAGGTTCTAACAATTAAACAAGGTTCTAACAGTCCAAAGGTTTTGGGCGTGTAACTACAAAATCACCCAAAGGTTCTTTTAGTTTAAACTTGTAGTCAGCTTGACGGTATCACTATACAGTTTCAATAAGACGCTGTGGTGGTCTTCGGACCCGTAGACTTCTTCTGACGGGTTGATTCGTTTGCGGGATATCAAGCTGTGATTCCATCTCTGGCGTTTCGATACCAGCATCAGTGCTTGGTTGCATACAAGGATTTGACTCATCACTGGCTATTGCTTCCCATGCTGGGCTTGGGGCTGGCAATGCCTCTTCCTTGGTCGGCTGAAGATGGAAACGGTTTCGACGCATCTGCGTTCCATCTGGGGTCACCACAATGTACGAACGAGGAGTCTGGTGTTGTTGGACAACCACCGCAGGTGTCCAATCCCGTCCCCGCTTCATTCGCACAGGTTCGCCTTCGTGTAGTTTGGAAAGTGGCCGAGTGCCACGGTCATAGAACGCTTTCTGACGTTGTTGACGTGTCAGCAGATTGTGACGAATCTGAGAAGTAGACCTAGGCTGTGGTTCAAGGAGGCCCTTGGAAGTTGGCAGTCGTGTTCTAAGCTTTCTACTCATAAGTAGTTCTGCTGGGGATTCATCCATTCCGCTGATAGGGGAATTACGGAACTCTAATAACGCGAGGAATGCATCCTGTTTGGACTCATCAGCTTTCCTTAGTAACTGCTTAACGGTCTGCACGTTTCTTTCCACGAGACCATTAGACTTTGGGTAGTGTGGACTTGAGGTTACCACTTCTATCTCCCACTTGCTGGCAAAGTCCTTAAAATTCGCACTGTTGAAAGGCATGTTGTCTGCGATTAGCCTCTCAGGGATTCCATGACGCGCAAACATATCTTTCATTGCCAAGATAACTGCTTCACTATTCTTACTGGAAAGGCGAGCTACTTCAGGATACTTTGAGAAATAGTCAACTACAAGCAGGTAGTCTCTCCCTTTATAGTAGAAAATGTCTGCTGCAACTGTCGCCCAAGGTCTCTCAGGGACCTCTTGAGGAATCAAAGGCTCTCTCTGGTTGCTTCCCTGGTGTTGCTGACAGGTACTACACTTGGATACCAACTCGTCAATTGCACTATTGATACCTGGCCAAAACACTGCTCCTCTGGCTCGCGCTTTGCACTTCTCTATTCCCAAGTGGGCGGCGTGTATGCGTTGTAGGATTTCGGGTCGCAGGCTGTGGGGAACAATTATGCGATCACCCTTGAACATTAAACCCTCATAGCAGCTTATTTCATCTCTGTAGTTCCAGTAAGGTCTTGTCTCAACTGGTGTCTCTACTTTGGTCTGCGGCCAGCCACTCATGACAACTTTCTGCAACTGTTGAAGTTCAGGGTCACTCTTAGTCTCGTCCCTCAACTTGTAAAACATCATCTCAGACAACTGTCCAGAGTCCAGGACATGAATTTCAAACTCATCAGGTTGGTCTGTAGCTTTGCTGGGTAAGTATGCTCTGGAGAGCGTATCAGCTAAAATCAGTTGGCTGCCAGGTAGGTACTTAACATTAACTGCATAAGGCTTGATCCTGAGAATCATCCTTTGAAGACGGAGGGGTGCTTGATGAATGGGCTTCTTCAGGATTGCTTCCAACGGTTTGTGATCACTTTCAACTGTAATCTCTCGTTGCCCGTACAAATAATCATGAAAGCGTTCACAGCCAAAGACAATGGCCAGCATTTCTTTTTCTATCTGCGCATAATTTTCCTGGCTTGGAGTCAGGGCTTTGGATGCGTAAGCAACTGGGCGGTCATTTTGCAGAAGGACTGCACCAACACCTTTTGAGCTTGCATCAACAGACAGGGTCACTGGTTCTTTCGCGTCAAAGAACTTGAGGACTGGAGCTGACGAGATTGCAGTTTTCAGGCTTGTAAATGCGTTATCTTCTACTTGTCCCCAGGACCATTCAACATCTTTCTGGAGTAGCTGGCGGAGTGGAGCGCTCTTCTGAGACATGTTTGGGATGAACTTAGATAAATAGGTGACCACACCCAGGAATCTCTGTAAGCCTTCTCGATTGGCTGGGGTTGGCATAGCAAGGATTGCTTCAACTTTCTTAGGGTCTGGTTTGACACCATCTGCACTCAACACGTGGCCCACATAATGAACTTCGGATACTCGAAAATGGCATTTCTCCCTGTTAAGCTTGAGGTTACGCTCACGACAGCGGTCCAACACCTGTCTCAGCCTCTCATCATGCTGCTCCACATCTTCCCCCCACACAACAAGATCATCCACAATTACCTCAACACCTTCAATGTCCTGAAACAAATGGGACATAACATTCTGGAACACCTCTGGGGCCGATGCTATCCCAAAGGGCAAACGTGTGTAACTATACCGGCCAAATGGGGTGTTAAAGGTAGCTAGCTTGCTACTGTCGTTGGCTAGTTTAACCTGCCAAAAGCCATGGTTAGCATCAAGGACACTGAACACTTTTGCACTGGGCATCCTGCTAATCACATCTTCCACGGTCTGCATGGGAAAGTGTTCCCGCCTGACGGCACGATTGAGGTCGCTAGGATCCATGCACACTCTGAGCTTGTTATTCTTCTTCTTGGCAACCACAAGACTGTGTACCCAGGCAGTGGGCTCTGTACATTTCTTAATGACTCCCAGCTTCTCCATTCTCTGAAGCTCCTCTTTAAGAGGTTCACGAAGGGCCACAGGAACCCGACGGGGAGGGTGCACAACAGGGGTGGCATTGGGATCAATTTGAATTTTGTGCTGGACGCCTTTTATCTCACCCAGGCCCTCAAACACGTCTGCATACTCGGATTCTAGGTTCTCTTCTTCAAGGCGGTAAATTCTCTTTATCAGGCCTAAATCAAGACAGGACTTCAGTCCAAGAATGGATGGTAGATCTTGCTCAACAAGTATGAAGTCCATCACTGTGAATTTTCCTTTGTAATCGCAAGTTAGGCTAATCTTGCCGCTGGGTGTGATTCGACGTCCGTCATACACTTTCAGCTTGGCTTTGCAATGGCGGGACTGTTTGGGATCCACTGGAAGTCGATCGAGCAGCGACTTGGAAATGACATTACAATCAGCCCCCGAA
Organism: Cladopsammia gracilis; assembly: GCA_022457155.1. Lineage (NCBI taxonomy): Eukaryota > Metazoa > Cnidaria > Anthozoa > Scleractinia > Dendrophylliidae > Cladopsammia > Cladopsammia gracilis. The sequence continues at coordinate 1,269,071 of JAJGOT010000139.1, read as the reverse complement.
TCTATTTTAAAAGTCACATTTGTATCAGCGATCTTGAGTGAGACGTGCCACTCATCTTGAGAACGGCATTCATCATTGGACTCCACTGCAAAGGTCAGTAAATCGGCTTCGTTATCACTGCCCTCCGATTCAGCGACTGTGTGCACTGTTTTCCCGCCAAAATCCCGCAGTCTCTTTCGGCAAACATTCGCAAAATGATCCTTCTTCTGGCAGTAATCACATATTTTGCCGAAAGCAGGGCAAGATCCCCACGGGTGAGAAGAACCACAAAACGTGCACTTTCCTTTTTGTGAGCCCGAACCTGGTCTCGGTCGACGCGAAGGATTTTTCTTCTGTCTGTCACCGCCGCCTGCTCGAATTTCATTCACGGTCGGATTTTCAATGTTTTGCTCCTTTGGGCCCATCGCTTTAATTTGTTCTTTGGAAGCCTCGGACGATCTTGCCATAGAAATTGCTTTTCCCAGTGTAAGCTTCCCTCCCTCAGTAATCGTTCCTTCACTTGTAGATCTCGTATACTAAACACGAACTTGTCTCGCAGCATGTCATCAACCGGCGGCGGGTACTCGCAAGATTTTACCTTGTTTTTCAAACGTGTCACGAACTGATCTACGGTTTCGGAATCTTTCTGCTGTATTTGCCAGAACTGGTGTCTCTCAAACACTACTTTCTTTCTGGGGTTACAGTACTGTTCGAATTGCTCAAGGACTTTGTCCAGCTTTTTTTCGTCGCCTTCGGCAAACTGAAATGTGTTGAAGACCTCAATGGCGTCTTCTCCTGCAAAGTTTAACAATATAGCAATCTTGACCTCATCGCCTTTCTTTTCGCTTCCCGAAGCAGTTATGTAGATATCAAACTGTTGTTTAAATCTCCGCCAATTTTCTGATGTGTTTCCGTCGAAACTCAAAGCGCTAGGCTTGTGAAAACTATCCATGTTTACTCTCTGACACCATGTCATAAGATTCGAGTCTCCAAAGCCACGAGCATGCGAGCGATTCCAAAGTTCAATGTATAAAGTTCTAATGAGCATGCGTGTCACGCGTCACGCATAACATCCTAACGTGACAGTAACCGGAGTCGTGAAATGTCCCAAATGCTTTTGGCATGATAATAAAAAGATTTGCCCCATATGCGAGCACAAGATTCCTTTGGACAAGACTAAACTCGTGAAAGAGACCCTTGCTCGTTGCGATGATTGCAGTGCGGTGAGATACAGAAAACCAAGGGAATCAAAGAGTACTTTGTATAAACCCGATGAAAAAGAATAAATCGACTCTGTCTGTTCCTTTCCAACTAAGCTTTTAAATTGTCTGTATAATTATGAAATTGTTTGTTATCAATAAATATAGTTTGAACTTAATAAAGTGTGGTTTTATTGTTTTAGTAACGCATGTAATTGGTTGCTTTGTTTATTTTTCCGAGGTGCTAATTTTCCATGCAAATTTAGTTCAGTGTAAGTTCGCATAATTAAAAGTTTGAAGATTTAAGCTACCGGAAAAGAAATTAAAACTTAAAGTGGGTGATGGATGGGAAACTGAAAATCGATATAGAGTCTAGCGATAAAGCGGTTATAAGAATGTTGCGGATCTTAGTAAAGTAAAAAGCGATTTTTTTATACTGTGCAATTTTATTGCTTCTAAACTTGAATGTTTCGGAACCCTCTTATAAGTTTTATTTGGTTATAATATCGATCACAGCTTTGATGGTCTAGTGGTTAAGACACTGCGTTGTGGCCGCAGTAACCCAGGTTCGAGTCCTGGTCAAGGCATGTTGTTTTACTCTATATGTCTGTAAAGTTATCTGTGTCAGTTGTGTTTTGTTTTGTTTTGAAGTGAGTTGGGATAGAGCGGGCAAGTTTGGGCCGGTCTATTGTTACTATTGTTTCAGAATAACACAAAAGGAATAGGTATAGGTAAAGGTAGTTTATTACATATGCAGGAAATCCAAATTAGTATACAACAAGACAAAAGGTATAGGTAATGACGTCATGATTAAGCATAGCTAATGATTTACCTATACCTATACCAAACTATACCTACCTATACATTCGCAAGGCTTAAATCTAATGGCCCTATACTACTGAAGCCACTTTTAAAACTAATCAACGAACGATTTGTTTACTTTCGCAGTACATGCAAACAACGGTGGAAGCTGGAATTGCCTCAGTACCTGAGTCATGACTCTGAATTGGCTTACCTCTTTTACGGGGTTTATTTGAGTAATCTTTGTCCTGCGGTTGTCAGTGAGAGATCACGCTATAGTCTTTTGACATGTGATAAGAAAAAAATGGATTGGTTTTTAATGTTATTTTCGATATAGACTTTCAAATAAAGTTCAGCCTGTTATCTCCCAATTAAACCGTTTCTCTTAATATTTTTTGTGTAATTTGCTTGTACCTATCTTTTTAATTCTTTACTTTTTTCACTTGTTAAATTAGTCCTTATCTGATCGCATTATATATAAGCTCTCTCGATGAGCATCTAATGTTCTAAGAGCAAATGTTGAGACTAAATTTTGTTTCAATAAAAATATATATGTACACCTAAATGCAGAAACTTTGTCGAAAAAAAAATAAACCGTAAACGATACGACTCTAGGAATTCTGGGAACATATATACACATGCATATACACTAGATTGAAAAAACGTTGTCGGGAAATATAGTATGAACCATGATCGATACGACCGAATGGTTTTCTGGGAAGCGGCAAATTATTATAACACAGTATGCTCAAAATCATCCTCTGAAAATATTTATGAAGGAATAGATCTCAAATATCAATATATGGCATGTGAACAAGCCCTATTTGCCTTGTTCCCATAATTTCATTGCATCGTATCGTTTAGTATACGTATATAGTTTGAGCACTCTATATATAGTTTGAGCACTCTCGTGCAATCCAACAATGTGTAACCGTACATCCTGTGCCCAAGTTCAGGAGTTGCCATAAAGCCATTATGGTAACAACCGGGAGGGCACATTGTATACATAATTGTATATATATATATACGTTTTGAAGACTTGTGATTGGTCCCTCAAACAATGCCCCTCTGAGCCCTGGAATGGAGGATCACTTGCGCGATCTTGGAGTATTGAAAGTCTTTGTAGAATTTTCACTTGTAAAACAATAAGCTCCGACTCCAGTCAAGACTTTTGACTTTTATACCTGGATTTTTGAAAAGGGGGTCAACGAAAATTACAGCAATTTCACTACAAATAGCCAAAAAAAGTGTTTTTTTTCACCCCAATCAGCCCGAAAATTACAGTGTTTTCTTCTCTCGCCCACGCAACCCTTTCCCATCTTCCCTCTCTTCTCTGTGATTTTCGGGCTGATTGGGTTCATAAAAACCCTTGTTTGGGCTAGTTGTAGTGGAATTACTGTAATTTTCGCTGACCACCTTTTCAAAAATCCAGGTATATATATATATATTAGAAGACAGTCTGATCAACTGATTCGACTTTGCATTTTATTACTAACTAGTTTCGTATCGCACAACTTGTACGGCACTCATCAGACAAAATTGCCGAATACAAAGATTAAAACGTTACACGGATGAGAAGGAAAGTATAAAATTACAACGGTTTTTTCGGAAGAATGGAACATTTAAAATCTGCGTGACAATAAAAATTGAAATGTAACGAGTATGCGTGATGATATAAGTTATGAAATTTTTTAGCAGGAACTTCTTTGCGTGCCTACAGGAAGTTATCAGTTCATTTCGCTTATTGAGCGAAGCCAGATCAGGTCGTTATAAAATACTTCTCCCATAGGCACAAGTTACAGCGGTTCGAAGCGGGGTTGTATGGAGCAGCTTGCTTTAGAATCGTCCAAGATATTTTAAAATTTGTTTTGGCGTCTATATATGTATATATAGACGTAACTTGTGTTTGACGTAACTTGTAACTTGTGTCACCCGAGAGAACAAAAGAAAACGAGCCATGTGGAAAATAAGGTGCGATAAGAAGTGATATGCAAGGACGCTTTATCAGGCCCGACATAAACATAAGCATAATGCGCGCGCAAGCAAAATGATCAATGTTATACTTAGGTCAATGATCGTTTCCACTTCACGCCAATTTTTATGCTTATGCTTATCCTTGTGTCGCTAGTGAAAAAAGGCTTAAGATTGATCCTTTATAGCTAGTACTTGTGCTTATGCTTATGCCTATATCGGGCTCGTTTCCACTGTACATAAACGCTGTTATTCTTCCGCTTATGCTTATCGGCTTATCCACTGGACATAAGCGCTGTTATTCTTCCGTTTATGCTTATCGGCTTATCCACTGGACATAAGCGCTGTTATGTTTCCGCTTATGCTTATGCTAAGATGCAAAAATTTCGAGTAGCCTGTGAATACAAACACCCCTCGCTCTGCCATGAACGACCCTGGCGGCTGGAAGTGATTAAGACGTCTGTATTCGCAGGCTATGAATCCATCATTTAAAATCGTTATCGGCATTTGTTTTTAGAAAATAGAAAGCATTTTACAGTTTAAAGATTGTTAATTCAGTTAATTCATCAACAGGGTCATCATGTAACGTAGAAATCTAAGATGGTGGCGAGTTGCATTCATTTGAATGCCGCGCCGATCACTTCGCTCGGATAAGTGTCTAATGTAGAACAGTTTTCAATGCTTACCTGAGTATAAGTTTACCCTTGACTTGTACACCTAGGGGAAAATATGAAATATACTGTGAAGTGGAATCCGTTTATACTGCTGCAAGCTTCACAACCGGCTGATCAATTAATATTCAAATGACACACTGAATATTTAAGTAGTTAAAATGTTTTGGAAAACAATTCAAATTCAGTACTTATCTGCCTTAAGGCCAGTTATTAATTGCTATATTTACCTTTGTTTTCATTTGCGATCATAATGATACACAATGTAAGATTAATTACCGTCAGACGTGGTGGTTTCATGAGACAAAAGTGAGCGGTAGTCACGAAAAGAGATACTCTCTGTTCGGCGATTTCCGGCATCAAACCAAAAACAAGTATTTTTTTTTTCTCCAATCTGTTTCACAGTTGAATTCCCTGTTAGATTTAAGATTCGTTTCAAACGATTTTAAGCTTTCTCTCTTTTTAAGAGTTCCTGTTTATGACAACTTGAGGCGCATTATAACTTTGCAATATGCATTTCATTATTTCGGTAGAAACATAAACCTTTCACAGAAGAAATCACCTGTTGCGATAGCCTTGCCGTGCGACGCGCCTTTCCGTGAGAACCCAGCAGAACATTTTTGGAAAAATCAGGCTTACATCAAGCACCACCCAAACCTGCACTTTAAAGAGTATTATGGTATTTTAGTTTCTGGAGTCGCCATTTCCGTACCCTGATCGATTTCATTGATACGATCTATATCTGTATCTAACACATTAACTGATAAAGCAGTATAAAACCGCATCAGAATAGACTATTTTGCTAATGTTGTGTTCCCAGTGCATCTTGGGTAGTTCCAGTCCTTTGTGGGGGCAAACGACCAGTTTGGCAGGTAATTTGAATTTTAATTTTGGCCGTTTGCCCCCACAAAGGACTAGAACTACCCAAGATGCACTGGGAACACAACATTAGCAAAACAGTCTATTGAGTAATTTTTTCATGTATATTATTAAAATAAATACGAAATAAATAATATTAATATAATGCACCACGCGATCCAATTTTCTTTGACAAAATTTATTTCACAAAGTTGTTTTGCTCGTGTATATGAGAATATTTGCCAAATTTGTCTGCCTCTTTGCTGAAAAACTGGCATGCTTGTGTTTAATGTCAAAGAAAATTTGTCATATCTCAATGAAATTTGCTCGTGTCAGATGGCTCGATAAAGAAAACACGGCAAATATCGTATAGCAGTACACTAGTTAACCGTGTGTTTTAGTTCAGGAAATTTTCCTTTTTTATTTTTTTATTTTTCTACCACAACGCAAAAAGGGCAAAAAGGCGTTTTTATTCAAAAATGGTTTGACCTGATCAGGGGATGACACATTATGCCGTCATAATCTGGAGCATAACACCACAGTTGGAGCATCGAGCATAATACCGGCATAAAAGTAGTATTTGGTGGGATAATAGTGCTAACTGTTGTATTCATGTTATGCTTTGTCCATTTTTGAGTAAACACTGTAAAATTTCAAGCTACAAAATAGAACGGCAACGCGAAAAAAAGGAAACAAATAATAAAAATGAAAACTTGAGTATGGTTTGGGGTAGAATTATTTGCAGCATAATTGCAAGCAGAATAGCTGTAGCCGGCCGAACATAATTTGGAGCATAATAGGGCCATTTATACGAGACCAAATAAGTCGCGACTTACATAAGTCGCGACTTACAGAAGACGCGAACCACTCGTATAAATGATACAAAAATGTGTTCGCATCTTATTTAGGTCGCGACTTATGCAAGCCTCACTCGTATAAATGGTCTAGTTCGCGTCTTTTGTAAGTCGCGACTTATGCAAGTCGCGACTTATTTGGTCTCGTATAAATGGCCCTAATGTGTCAACCCCAAGGAGGTATGTCTAGAAATGCACGCTAATGAGATTCATGCTCTTTATGATAGACATCATGAAGTGTCCCCTAGCCCTAATTCTATTCTGATGGTTCAAGTACTCACAACACGCGACTAATTCTTACTACTTGCCAACTCTTTCGCCAACCTTTTTGAGTTGGCAAACTCGCATTGGACATGAGAACGTTTGCTGCGACTTCAGTATGTACAGCCTCGTTTCACAGAGTCCTCTCTTGTTATTCCCTGATGCTGTGTCCACACTAGGGCGAAACATGTTTAGTCTGATCACGAATGAAACATGTTTCACTTGGAAATTTGTTCGCATCAGGCGGCAAATTGCGCGAATCATGATCGAAACATGTTTATTCTGAGCACGATAGAAACTACTTCACGAGGTACTTTCGATCTAAGCCAGACGAAACATGTTAGCGCAGATGTCGTCTCCTTGTTGAACGCTGCAATGCCCTTCGTTCCCGAAGGGCTCAGTTGAGAAGTGAAATTAAACGACAACAGTCATGCAACTGCGAGTTTAAGCTCTATTTTATTTCGGCTCATGTGTAATTGTAAAGATTTTATGCGAGCTTTATTATAATATGCTTGTTTTGTAAAACAGCATAAATTATAGAAGCAGGCGTGAAACGTGTTTTGAAATTAACAACAAATGTGAACAATGAAATTGCAAACATGTTTACGGGAAACGTGTTTCGTTGAAACATGTTTACTGTAAACATGTTTACTCTAAACATGTTTACTCTAAACATGTTTACTCTAAACATGTTTACTCCAAACATGTTTACTCCAAACATGTTTACTCTAAACATGTTTACTCCAAACATGTTTACTCCAAACATGTTTACTCTAAACATGTTTACTCCAAACATGTTTACTCTAAACATGTTTACTCTAAACATGTTTACTCTAAACATGTTTACTCTAAACATGTTTACTCTAAACATGTTTCGGTCCTGATGTGAACACAGCATGGGAAGAAAGAAATCCGAGAACAAGATTGAGTTTGCCAACACGAGCTTGCCAACACGAGTTTGCCAACATGAGTTTGCCAACATGAGTTTGCCAACACGAGTTTGCCAACACGAGTTTGCCAGCACGAGTTTGCCAACACGAGTTTACCAACATGAGTTTGCCAACATGAGTTTGCCAACACGAATTTGTCAACAGGAGTTTGCCAACAGGAGTTTGCCAACATGAGTTTGCCAACACGAGTTGCCAACACGAGATTGCCAACATGAGTTTGCCAACATGAGTTTGCCAACACCAGTTTGCCAACACGAGTTTGCCAACACGAGTTTGCCAACATGAGTTTGCCAACACGAATTTGCCAACACGAATTTGCCAACACGAGTTTGCCAACAAGAATTTGCCAACAAGAATTTGCCAACACGAGTTTGCCAACATGAGTTTGTCAATATGAGTTTGCCAACATAACTTTGCCAACATGAGTTTGCCATCATGAGTTTGCCAACATGAGTTTGTCTTCAGTTTGTCGTGTGAAGACACCTTTATAGTATTTTCCTTCAGTGTACTGCCGAGCCCGGGCCCTTTTTGGGGAGGTGAACTTTAACTACAGTTTTAGAGTCGTTGCTTGGAAATTAGTTCATGGTCAGCATTTTTCACGTGTCATAAACTGCTAACATGGTGGAAACTATAAAACCAAACACAAGACATCGCTCGATCGACATTGCCCATGCGCAACTAGTGCCAATCCCAACAGCGCGTAAGAATGATAAAGCGCAAAAATCCAAAGGAAAAGAGATAAAAAGCCATTTTTTTGGCGAATCATGAGCAATTCAACTTTTTTAACATTTGTAGCATGGAATTACCGTTTAGACGAAATAAAAAGGAAAGCTATTAAAGAAAATGTATGGAAATACACCTTTATGACGTCATAGCTTTTTTAATAACGTAAATTTTAACAAAACAGATTTTTTTATTGGGATGTTCTTAAGCCTTTAACTTTTTTCTTTTTTGGGAGGGGGATGTAAGATGTTTGAGTTTTAAGGGGTTTTATGTTCTTGTCACGTGACTTACCAAATATGGTTGTGACTCATACAATTTGATGGAGCTATTAAACAGAACGAACGTGACCAAACATCATAGTCGATTAAGTTAAGAAACCGATTATGTGACGTTTGGAACTCTTCCATAGCAACCACCTTGTAAAAACTCTTATTCTTCGGCCATTTCAACTTTAACAGAAATAAAATACACACTGCGGTTATAAACATGACAAAACAACGCATGTTGTAAAAAACTTTGATTAATGACTTGAGGTTTCGTATGTTTCAACATACATCTTCAAAGTGACGGTTGGATATAATACAATAAAATTTAAATGCTATGGAGAAAGACTGGAACCTAATTTAAAAGAAATGACAATAGTGAAAAAATGATAATATACAGACCTATCTTAAAGTCTGCTAGAAAATATAAACATATATTCAAGGCTAGTAAAGAAAAAGTTTCTCACTACCCACATTTTCATTTAAAGCTGGTTTTAAATCCTTAATCAATAATGTCTCCTTAATTCTACAATGGATATCCGATCGCCCAGTTGTTAAAATTTCAAAATGATCCCATTTAATGTTGTGGCCCCTTGAAGTCATATGATCTGCAATGGCTGATGCGTGACAACCCTTCGTGAGTGCTTTATAATGTTCAGTTTTTCTGTCATGTAATCGACGCTTTGTTTTTCCTATGTAAAAATCGTCACCTTGTAGTTAAGGTTAGGATGGAAATTGCTAGATACATAGCTCAGAAGGAGGTCGGACACCTTATTGAGACTTCTATAACGGAGTAACTGGTTAGCTTGCAGTTGAGGTTGGGGGTAGCAGTTTATATAGTGAAATTTAGAACTAAGCAATCCGAGAAGCTACGTGGTACAGTGGTACGGTAGGCTATGTAAGCCTAAGCCTAGCTGAGCTCACAGGTTCAATCCTGAGTGGGGATTTTAGATTTTCTTTTTTACACTTTAAAATTTATTGAAAATAAAATTCTAAGTGTCGACATTACGTTATATAATTCTCAGTAAGTGTCCGACCTCCTTCTGAGCTATAGAAGGTAGACTCTACCGGTTAGGATTGCGGTAGTGCCACTGCAGTCTTGCATGACTTTAGATCCGGAAAAACCGAACAAAAAATATAATCTAATCTCAAGCTTGTAGAAATGACAAATAGGGGTAAAAGGAGACAAGTAGATATTTTTAGGCGTCAAGAAAATGTTTAAAACAAACGAGAACGTAATACAGATTAAACTTCTTAAAATGAAATTACTGTGGTATTCTGATATCAGATGTATGAGCTTATCATGTTCGCAAAATGTCCGTAGCGGGAGTTGAAAAGTTAAAGTAAAGCAAAGTACTTAAAAGTTAAGGTTGTCATTTTCACTGTTTAACGTTTAATATATTGCCAATACACTGTTAATTTACCAAACGTTTTGAAAGTTTACCAAAAAAGTTCTAAGCGTTTAAAAACTGTGAACTGCAGAATTGTCGGCGCCATTTGCCAACATAATTTTGGTCAGGCGCAAAGAGTTTTGGTCAGTTTTCAACGGAAAAAAGCTCATCATTTTCAGAAAAATTAATAGATAGTAACGTCAACTAATTTTTTTTATACATCCTTGCCCATATTTCCATTTAATATTAAATAAAATCCCGCTAAATAAAACGAAAAACGTCTCGGACGTTTGACCGCGGTGGAGTAGCGGGGTTTCGAGCTGATTACTCAGTACAAGCATCTTATACAAAATGTTCCGCTGAAATCAATTGTAAACTTCAGAAACAAACATTACACGGTGAAAAATATTGTTTCAACCCAAACAACTCTGTAACCGCATATCGAGTATTCAGTTAATATGTGCAATCTTTCACCGAGTTTACTGATGAACTGCTCTCGCAGTGCTCTCGCTTACGAAGAACCATTGCAAAGCCACAGGAGTACCCAACGAAGCCGCTCTATAGGCTGTTATGGAGCTGGCTGGGAAACAACCTCGTTCCCAGGGTCTCTCATCTTCCCGCCCCCTGGAGGAACGAGGTTGGCTGGGAAATTAAACGCTGGAGAGTGATCTGGCTCCGATTTGACTCTAACCGCGTGTGGCTTGCTGAGAATATGATTAAGACATTGTTCCTGGCTGAATAAAAAAGCTCAGATTGTTTTTCCTGGCTATCAGACTTTTTAAAATTTTACTACTGACATAAACCTGATAAACTGCGTCAGATGACATTTGAAAAACAGTTTTTAGTGTATCTTCGAATCACACAATGATAGGAAGAGTCACACAAAACTTTGCTTTTAGCCTGTTTCTGGCTTCTAGCAAAATTCTACGACGATCTCGTCACGCAATGCAAGGAATCGCATATACAGTTCGTGGTCTGATAAAAGCTGACATAAAACAATAATTCCATTCAATTCAATTCAGTTCGACTTCAGTTAGCAGGCACAGTGCGTGGGCCGGAATGGTGCTCAGCGTGGTACTCGACTTGTAAACAACAACTTTTCGGGTTGTTTTGATTCTTTTACACCAGATCATTTTAAGCATTCCTTTTGTTTGTTTTTGCAGATATGTAAAAGATTCTTCATCACCAAAAACGTCCAACTCGAGGACATTAGATAATTTTCATTTTGGACTTTAATCCAACCATTCTTGCAATTTAGAGTTAAAACACAACTTTACGACTTGACACGAGAAGGAAAATTATGTTGTAGTATAGATGTTACTTACTGGCCGAGAGGTCTGTATAGGAAAAAAACTGTGAAGCCAAAAAACTAGCTAAAACGATTCTGGAAACAACTTAATAAAATAAGCAGTTGACGCGAAAAATCAGTTGTATTTTACATTGCGGACTTCAAATAGGCCATTTCCGAGTTGCCCTTAGCCTTTCTATCAAAGCGAAGCTAGGTGCGAAACCTTTCATATGAAAATGAGTTTTCATTCACATGCAAATAAGTTTTATTTGCATGTGAATGAAAACCTCGTTTTGATAGAGAGGCTAAAGGCAACTCGGAAATGGCCTATAGTGGACCTACCAAACACCCATTGCGGTCCTACATTCTTACTTACCTACCAACTTACTTAGTTACTGTAACAACAACAAAATGAGCGATTCATTCCAGTTGTAGCCACACAAAGAACGGGGACAAAAAAGTATAAACAATGGACTATAGTACAGTCTTTAGAAAGAAGCAGAGTTAATAAAAATAACGAATGGAGGTTTAAAAAGCCTTCAGTTATTGATGGAAGGTAAAACAGTAAGAATGAGTGTCCTGGCTGGCAAAATCAATAGGAAAATAATTTCCTGGCTAACTTTGCCAAAAAAGATATACCGCTGGCTGGGAAAACGGGATCTAACAAGAGGTCCTTGCTGGCACATTGAAATTCAAATCGTTTCCTTGCTGGCTTTGAAGAGCGGCTAAAGGTTTCCCTTCTGAAAGTAGATTATGAGCCAATAATAACGCGGAGAATACCACTTAAAAGCAATAACCAGACAATTTTAGAAAAGCATTCGTTGGATACTCCTGAAGCCATTTCAGCTTTGATGTGGTACATAATATAAAATGTAGATTTGTTATTTTGATTTATACTGTGCGTGATAGAAGTCTCGAGCTCATATCCTAATTGTTATATAGTCATGTTTTGAATAATTTATGATTACCTTGGCACTTAGTTATTACTTTATTATTAATAGTCTTGCTTTTGGAGGATAGCACTTTGGCACTTAGGTATTATTTTATTATGGTTTTGTTTTTGGAGGATTATATTTACAGGCACTTAAGCACTTAGTCTGGCTCTTCTTATTAATTTCTATTTGTTGTCCGTGTTTTAGGAACGTCTTTTGAATGAGCAAAAGCGTTTAATGGTAACTTTAGGAATTCAAAGTCTGAATGAAGAAAAGTAAAAGTATATGTCGTTCTAGAAACTCTTTTTTTTTTTCTCTTTTTTTTACCATGCATTCACTTGTTCGGTATAACTACGAACAGTGATCGAAATATCTCTCGGGAGCACCCGACGATTGATCGTTTCGGTGAAAAGCTGTTTAGAAGGCCTTACATTCACTTGTTCGGTATAACTACGAACAGTGATCAAAATATCTCTCGGGAGCACCCGACGATTGATCGTTTCGGTGTAAGGCTGTTCAGAAGGCCTTACATTCACCTGTTCGGTATAACTACGAACAGTGATCGAAATATCTCTCGAGAGCACCCGACGATTGATCGTTTCGGTGAAAAGCTGTTCAGAAGGCCTTACATTCACTTGTTCGGTATAACTACGAACAGTGATCGAATATCTCTCGGGAGTACTCGACGATTGATCGTTTCGGTGAAAGCTGTTCAGAAGGCCTTACATTCACTTGTTCGGTATAACTACGAACAGTGATCGAATATCTCTCGGGAGCACTCGACGATTGATCGTTTCGGTGTAAGGCTGTTCAGAAGGCCTTAGCATCCTTAAAATTCGTAATATATTAGTCAAGATTAAAAACTAGAGTTTTCTCAAGTAAAATGTCGCCCTAAACATTCGTAACAGCGCAAAAATTTAACGCCCTTTGTTTTCAGAGGAATAAAAAACCTTTTTTCTGGGTACGAAATAAGATCGGCTATGATTTTCGGAAAGGTAAAAAAAACAGCGAGTAAATTCGGAGGGTAAGATTTCTTTCCCGAAAATTTTCTGCCGCTGAGAAATTCAGCTAAAAGAACCGAAAAGCTCAAACTATACTTCATGTAGCTTTCACGTAGTTTCTTTTAAAGTCACTAAAATGCATGATATGAAAAAAAAAATAGCGAGTACAACGCCATTCTAAGCGTTTTCCTGAATATTCCTCGCTAGGTCGCTGTTAACGTACCTACCTTGGATAAATAACAAGGTCTAGCCGTCTTTTCCAAGTTTTGATTTTGCTAGCTTCCAAGCGATGTACAACGTGTTCAAATAGCATGAAACAGTTGCCAGACGTGCAAGTGGGTTATGTCTTCAGATATTACCGAAAGACTTAATGAAACAAAACACGGTTTTATAACCTGCATCCAGACGTCTTCTATTTCATTTCACTTTTCCTAAATAGGAATGGAATAGGAGACAGTGCGCAGGCAAATGTAATTGATTCACGTGCAACGTATATAGTAATTACAGGGTAGAATTCATGTCTCCATCTATAATTGTTTAAGGCGAAGTTACACGAGACAATTTATAACGACGATTTTTAACGCAACACGTCGATTTTAACGCGTTGCGTTAAAAATCGCGCTATGTAACACAACATGAGGGGCGATTTTTAATTGCGGCAAAATGTTGCAAGAGTCTGAACCACCTTCAAAAACTTTTAAGTCATTTAACATGTTGCCTCAAAAAAATATTGCGTAAAAAATCGTCCGCGCGCTGTTCCACGGTGTCAACTTTCAACGCAATAATGCTGCGTGAACAATCGTTCCGTGTAATATCACCTTTAGGCTTTACAGACAAGTTCTGCATATTTTTCTTTGTACGAAAATATATTAACTTATCAGTCATTAAAAATAAAGCCATTGTTAAAAAGAAAGAAAAAAAAGACAGAAGCAAGAAAATGGAAAAAAAATTAAAAATTAAAAAGATGCTGCATGAAAACAGCTGAAAACCTTGGGTAAATTTACAAATAATGGTTTTATAGCCCCGCTGAGTGCATATAGCTCCCATTTCCTTCTCTTTACGTCATAGAAATGATGGAAAAGAAATTTATCCGTGATCTATAAGCCGCATTCCTAACTTTAGCCTTTGCTTTTCTTTTAAAAAGGACGATCTATCTACGGATGAATACGGAAATGATATTTTTTGTGTGCTGCTTTAAAAGACCCGCAGTCATACAAACGTCTGTTAATTTGCCAATTTTCCGTATTTCCGTCATGACGCGCTATTTCTCTATATAATCACTGACATGTACCAATGTAAATTTCCCTCATTGTACCTGAAGAAGGCTGGTTTGGCCAACCGAAATATAGTACACAAAAAATCTAAAACTCTATACGTTGTATCGGTCTCTGCTTCTATAGTATATCTTCACTTGTTTAAGCCGATTAGATCATTAATTTGATCCAACGTACACCAGCAGGATTGCTAACACGGTAAGCTTATGATTTTATAAACACACTTCGATATTTTTAGAAAAGTGAACGGCTTCAAACGCAAAGAAAAAGCAACACATCACTTTCACAATGTCCATTTTGGAAAAAAAAAAGGAGAAGAAGAAGAAGAAAATAAAGTAAAAATAAAAAATTAATTGGACGTCCCGGCCAGGATTCAATCACGGGTTTATTGGCACAGGAGCGCAACTTAAAGCAATTTACCATACTGGAATAAGTACCTAATGAACGTTAGATACGGGTTAAAAGAAAAATTTACAGCCGAGTTATGAAGGGAGTGAGCGTGTGAGTGACTACTGATGAGTGGGTGAGTGATTGAGTGAGTGAGTGAAAATGTGCATATTTGTTGCCACCGTCCGCGTTAACCCGTTCGTTACGCTTCGGGTATTCACGAGTTGTAAATCAGTCTTTCCCAACTGTGCAAAAATCAGTTCTCGCAAAGCACAAAATCCCCCATCCGCAAAATTAAACTCCCGCAAAAATTTAGTGGCACACCGTGACTAGTTCTGTACAGAATTTATTCTCATATAAACAATTTTATAGATGGTCTGTAAATAGCCTTATGTTATAGTGAGTTATCTGATGGTTTCGCACATGTTATCAGCTGGACAAGATCACACACAATCAATTTGCTCACCTACCATTTTAAGTAAAATGTTTTAAATGATGTTTTAACTCCAATAATGCGAAGACGTACTAGAAAGGGTTATATTTCATGTTAACGT
This sequence comes from Cladopsammia gracilis, assembly GCA_022457155.1. Taxonomy (NCBI): domain Eukaryota; kingdom Metazoa; phylum Cnidaria; class Anthozoa; order Scleractinia; family Dendrophylliidae; genus Cladopsammia; species Cladopsammia gracilis. The sequence continues at coordinate 1,253,714 of JAJGOT010000139.1, read as the reverse complement.
TTAACAATGGTTTAACACATGTTATCAGCTGGACAAGATTGCACACAATATATCAATTTTATCACTTAGCATTTTAAGTAAAATGCTTTAAATGATTTTTTAACTCCAGTAATGCGAAGACGTACTAGAAAGGATTGTATTTCATGTCGCTGTATTTCATTTTCAAGTTATTTAAGCATAAAGCTTAATTAACCGGTTTTCGTGTTCAAAAACATTATTTTTTCCTCGCAGTCGTATTTTACTCGTGGCGTAGCCATCGAATATGTTTCACTCTCTGAGATTTCGTGGTTTTATTTGTGTTACATTAGAGCATGCAAATCAATACTGCAATGGGTTAAAGACGCCTTGAGTTTAAGCTGTGTACAGCTTCTTGTTTAGATTCACAGTGAACCAACCGACGGAAGATCAGAAAAATCGACATATAAATTGCCAAATAAAGTTTACCTTCCTTTACCCCAGTGATGTCCCTTTGTTTGTCCTGTCCAGTCTAAATGTCAATTTGTCGCTTTTCCCACTTGGAGGCTTCATCCACTATAGAAGAATACCGGCTAATCCAGATAAAAGGTACAAAAGTCAATAATAACTTACAGTTATAAAAATAATAGTAGTCAGGTATTCTTAGAATTAAACATGGGTAAATAGCAAAGATAAAGTGAGAAAAAAAAAATTCCGGTTCGAGCGGAGATGCGCGTCCTCAATATCAATATTATCCTCATCAACTTATTAATTGAAGTGATCGATCTATCGACCGCAATACTATAAGCTTAAATTTTGTACTTAAAGTTAAAGTAATCCATCAGTACTCACAAATTTTCCTTATCTCTTGCCCATAGTTATTTCCCCAGTAAGGGTGGTTTTTACTTATAACCGTGATGAATTTCCGACGATAAGAAACTCTCGAAGTAAGGCGCCTTTTCATGACAACCTAAAGTCGGTAATCTCGTGTTTTCATACGAAAAACTCCCACACACCTCAACCTCGTTTTCAGGATCTTGTGAACGAGGTTGCATATACCGGAAGTTTTTTTTGTATATACAGGAAGTTAGAACAAATGTTCATAGGTCAAATGCGAGTTTGGCAACTCGAAGAAGTTGGCGAAAAAGTTGGCAAGAATAGAAACATTTTACTAACACAAGGTTGAAGGGGCAAACTTTGTCGTGGGAGGGCGCCTTATAATTCATTCGTCAGGTAATGAATTTTTCTATAGAATATAACGAATGTCTGGGGTGCCTGTGTTATTACTGACAAAAAATAATGATATCACAATAATCCAAACATAACCGACAAACTGCAACGCTGATCTGACTACGTAAAAAAGTAGACTTTACGAGACACTAATACGACAGAAACCGATAAAGCAGGGTAGCAACCGTGGACAGCTGTTTCGCTCTGTTGGAGCTCGTCAGCGCGGTGTAGCTTGTATTAAACTAAAAACGACTACAAGAATGCAGTCGTAAATAGATTGCACTGATGACCCGTTCACAATATCAAGTTCCGTACCTTGGAACCAACTTGTCACCCGCATTACACGTGCTACATCACGTGTTTTCTTTCAGCATGGTTTTGTCCATGCGTTTTAATGTCTTCATTGGCTTGCCATGCACATTCTTGTTTCCGAGACACCATTGTGACATCTTGGGACGGCTTGTTCCACGCAACACGTGATGTGGCACGCGTGATGCAGGTGACAAGTTGGTTCGGAACTTGATATTGTGAACGGGTCAGACATTTTGAAATCTAGTTACGACTGCATTCTTGTAGTCGTTTTTAGTTTGATACAAGCCACACCGCGCTGACGAGCTCCAACAGAGCAAAATAGCTATCCGCAGTTGCTACCTTGCTTTATGTTTTCCTGTCGTAGTCAGATCAGCCTTGCAGTTTGTCGGTTATGTTTGTTCATTCTTGTGGCTGATTAGGTCTTTCGTAGATCCTACGTATCGTTTACAGCAGTATAGTTTGCGGTCTTTTGCAGCTTTTAGTTCTATTTACAATAATCCAGCAGCTGTGTATCTTGCATTACAACTGGGCCAAAGAGCTTTTAATAAAGAACTGCGAAAGAAACATGTATGAACATGATCTGACAGTGAGGGCAACTTTTTAGCTCGTGAATGCACGAGGCGTTGAACGAGTTATAGAAAACAGAGACAAATATGCAAATTTTCACTCCTTCCCTCCGTCCTTCTTTCTATCGATCGGTTGTGAACTTTTCTTGGTAATTTAGCTGACCTGTGCATAAGTCTTGAACTTCAAATGGATTTTTCAAGACTTAGGAAAACGCTACAGCACGGTAAATGCTAGTTGTTTTTAAATGTGAAGTTTTGCTGCCATTTGAGAAAGTTAAATAAGCCAAATTTTGTTTCGAGAACGATGAATCAAAAGCATGTCTCAGAGTGACACAAACACGCATTGTTTGATATAAGAGAGAGAACTAGATGATGTAATGTTTTAACTCTGTCTCATCAATTCTTTGAGTTCAAAAAATTCAGTATGGAAAATTAACACCGATCTGCGGACTTCAACTGATGGATTTTTCAAGACAAACGTTGTTTTTAAATGTGTACTGAGCCTGCCATTTACACCTCCTGTTTAGTGACTTCCGGATACTCTCACTTCCGGTAAAACAGCGTTACTGAAGTGTCACGACAGCGTCTCCTACAACCCTAGGTAACACTTAGAAGAATCACTGGCTTCATTGTGGTATAGCCTTCATTTACAAAACATTCAATAGTAAACAACGTGGTTTGCAGGAACGATGATTGAATGAAAGGAGTAACTCTTCTCTACGTCGGACATCTTCTTATCATGTTTTAAAATATATCATAAAGACTTTCTCACGCATGCGCATGAGTATAGGCTGCTTGGAGCCTCTTGAACATTTTGACAGCGTAACATTTTGACGGCGTATCGCAAAACGCATCTCACAACGTACGAGAACCATCCCTCTTGGCTCCGCAACAGATTCAAGAAAACATCACGCAAGTTAATATCTACCATTTTAATTTCATTTGCAATTTTCAAATAAGCGTAATATTCAGTTTACAAATATAATATGCGTTTGGGTTTCCTACGCCTGAATTAAAGGCCACAACAAACTTGACGCATTACTTCATCCAGTTCCAGCCCAGGTTCGAATCCCGCTCGGGTTGTTCTTTTTCTTTTCTTTTTCTTCGGGCTGAACATTATGAAAGTAATGTACTGTATTTTTCTTTTTGCGTTTGTCAAAAATCCTTAAGTTTAATTTTAAAAAGATTCCGCAATATTGCGTTACGCGTTACCATTTCTTATTCACGGGTTGGCTCTTAGGAGCCTTTGCACTTCTTGCAGAAACAAAACTACATCATATTTCTATTATTACTAATATCTATTTATGCATACCAAATAAGCGAAATTGATCTTTTTTTAAATCTAGATTTTGCTCTATTTTTAGAGAAAGTCACTTTTAAACCCCTTGGTTAGTCATTGTTGCAAAATTCAACATGTATATTTTTTTTCCATATACCCATAATCTTTGCTTAAGATTTAAAACACTATTTACACGGCTAAATTAAAAGTTAATAGTCAAAAAATAGAAAATAAAACCGAACGTTTTCGACTAATTATTAAAGTTATAAAAGACCGTCCGCTACATGTACATTTTATATGTTTTAAGTGATTCCCGATGGAATTAGTTTCGCTACGTAAGAATGAACTTGTTTGTTCAAACTGGGGCTCCATTGTTGGATCATTAGGCCTTCAATAATTCTGTGCTTGTGAAAAGATTGGGCTGTACAAAGGATTCGCCAACTAAAAGAATGGGACGGATTCTCACGTAGGTGACGGGCAGGTTCAGAGTCTTAATAAGGGTTTGAATGTTAGTCAATTCGCACCTCTACATTCCTCATGGTCTCACCGATGTAAATATCACCGCAAGAACAGTCCCTTTACATAGACAACATGCGATCTGTTAATGTTTTTGTCTTTAAAGGGGCAGTATCACGAGGTCGAAACTTGAAAACGTCGGCCCACGTTTTCAAGTTTGATTCCGCAAATTCAAAAAGGCCGTCGAGAAGTGGAGGTATTTGTTGAATTAAACAATCCCTTTTGATAGCCGGAAGAAAGAAAAAATCACTTTTAACAGTGATATGTCCAAACTTCCGGTGCAAGAATAGTGAACAGTGCCGCGCGTGGAACCTCGTGATACTGCCCCTTTAAGCTGGTCGAAAAGACTTTTAATTTGTCTTGTTTGCCAAAGGACGATGAATAAGTAACTATTTGAAACCAGTGAAATTGCTCAACTTGGAAATCGTTTTGCTAAGTCTTTCATTTCTGTTGCAGTTAGGGAGCTTGATGAACTTCTTACGCTCAGTCAAAAAGGAAACTCCGAATCAAGTTGATATCTTCGGGTGAATCTTTCAGAAAACTCCTCACTGTATGAGAAATAAAACGCTTGGGTATCCCGCGTTTAGAAAAGTTGTCACCAGTGTTTTGATGTCATTGTCAAAATTGGAAGCGATGCGATTAGTTCTCGGTGAAAAGCGCCATTGATAATACAATTCCAATGCGTTAGTAGTTTTCATGGTTTGTTGTAGACTCTGCAGTTGAACTTGTTATCATTAGTAAATGCAGTGTTGATCAGGAAATGGTCGGGGTTTTCTTCGACAGTGATATATGATATATGATATAAAAAGGTTTACATAAACGGTGAACTCTTTCAGCAGAAGGATCCAAGGATACGTCGCCACTACGTGAATTTGTAGATAAATATAGTGAAAAACGATGGGGCGAATTTCTTAATTACTAGTCCTGACTAAGCCTCCCTGGTGAGCAACAATGATGGTCAAGGTGAAGTGTATTTTGAAATGATCTAATTCGTTCGATAAGAATAAAAGCTAATTTGTGAAATGTCATGTTCAGAACTATTAAAATGTACCGCCAATTCACAAGTTCTCCTATTATTAAGCATGCTAGATTTGAGATTTCTGAATCGGACTTTAAAGCTGAATTACAGTCCGTATTGCGCAATCTCGGGGTTTGTTTTATTTTTTTGTTTTGAATTTGTTGATATGTTACACTTCGGTAATAGCATACATGGAGTAAATGGAAATAAACCGTCAGTCCGCCATTACGGTTTGGGAAAACAACGGTCCCAGCAACGATCTTCGTTGGAGACTATGCAGCAAAAAAGTAGTGGAAAATAGACGTCCTGGGATTCAAATATCACAGCAGTTTAAAAAGCATAGTGAAAAGATGATATATTTGTTCTCTTTTTCAGCACCTATTGAGAGTAGGTGTCAATAAGTAATTTAATCATTTCGTCGACGGACTCCATAGTTGGGAAATCCATATCAAACGTCTTAAATGGACGCTCAGTTTTGGGGTCGTTCAAGACCCTTAACGTTATTTTACAAATCCTTTGATTGCAATTAAAAAAGGGGGAATCAAAGTTGGCAAATTAATTTAGCGACCTTTTAATGTAAAAATATTTCCTCTGTTCGACGAACTTGCCGCTAAATTGGCGGCTTTTGATATGTATATGTTTTTAAATTCATTATATCAAGGCGGCAGTACAACAGCCTGAATGTTATGTACAAATCCTTTAATCTTGGTTAAAAACAAACATGAAAAATCGCCAATAAAGTGGTAAAGGCTACAATAAGCCCCCAATATGTTCTGAAAAAGAGAACAAATATATCATCTTTGTCCTATGCTTTTTAAACTTAGACAAGTAAAAACAAGCGATATAATGTCCCGACGTTTCAGCGACCTCATGACGCCATTATCAAGGGTACAAATGAGAATAAAATTAACAAATGCGAGTTCAAGAGTAATAACTAATTTACATAGTGGAGGTGGCTACACAAATATTTTAGCACGGATAGAATCCGTTTGCACATTCAAACTCGGTGTTAATTGTTTGATGTAAAGCATCTCGTTGACTAGACAATCAGACTTGTTCATGCATTTCTTGAAAACTTTGAAACAGCTAAGGAGGTCCTCAGGGACAGCACCCGCGTGGTCGTTGTCATAGTGCTTGCGTACTGAAGATGACGTGCTTTTATGGCCATCCACGCGGGCATATAAATGCCCGCGCGTGTAGCCAACATAGCTCCCTGTATCACACAGGTTACATTTTAAACTGGTACACTACGCACTGTGCGTAGTGTACCAGTTTAAATGTAACCTGTGTGCTGTCCCTGAGGACCTCCTTAGCTGTTTCAAAGTTCTCAAGAAATGCATGAACAAATTTGATTGTCTAGTCAACGAGATGCTTTACATCAAACAATTAACACCGAGTTTGAATGTGCAAACGGATTCTATCCGTGCTAAAATATTTGTGTAGCCACCTCCACTATGTAAATTAGTTATTACTCTTGAACTCGCATTTGTTAATTTTATTCTCATTTGTACCCTTGATAATGGCGCCCAACCTCGTTCCCAGGGTCTCTCTTCTTCCCGCCCCCTGGAGCGAGAGAGAGAGAGACCCTGGCTCAGGCTGGTCACGTGTCTCCCAGAATCTGGGAGATTCCAATTAAAGGACACGGGGGAGGGGCGGCAAAGTGTGAAATTTGTCTGGTCTAACTGGGCATTGCGAAACAAATGCAAAAGCGTTCGGCGGCTCGCGACAAATGTGAAGCGGCGGTCATCCGCAGACTTGATCAGACGTCGAAAACATATCCACATGATCCGGTTCTGAAAGTGTAAGTTGCTTTAGGATCAGAGGAATTGTCACGGCGCTTAAAGATTTACCGCAGTAAAGCTAATTTTGAACTTGCTGCAGAATGCAATCCAATTTTATTACTTGACGCCGCTAAGCTCGCGCTCTTGATTTATGGCATTGTTCCGGACTGGGATGAATTGTCGCTACATACTGCTTAACAGGCGATCTTCAAGCTTCATTCGAAAGGCCCATTAAAGTGCTGCCGTCTGTGCTCGGGTGATGGCAAAGCAAGAACTGAGAAGCGGCCGCCACGGAACCAATGTTTGCCACGCTGATCAACAGTCACTTTTATAACAGGAAACGATCGAGAGAAGACAATGATAGCTTTTATTCTTCGTGTGTGAGGCATGTTGTTTAGTTCAATGTTCACCAGTTCCAGTCGTTTGAATGTCTATACATTGTTAATTTATATACTTGTGAATTTTTGAGCAACAATTTTATCCTTGCGCATTGTTTAGCCTGTTTATTCGCTTTTGTTTGAATCGTTTGACTGAACCGTTTCGTTATTTCAATGTTAGGGCTTTGTTCATATTATTTCAGTTCGAAAATTATAAGCTGTCAAGATCTTTTGTCCCTATTTATTCAGTTATAAACGGCAGGCATAACATAAACAGCAAAAATGAAGCACTTTTTACGACCATAGAGATTTCATAACATCCCTAAGCCTGGGATGTTTTATCTGTTTTATTCCGGGTCTTGCTATAATCACAGAGAATTGTTTACGTCTTTTATATATATCTTGCAATACAGATTCCTATTTTCAACAAGAGGTTATGGAACATGGAACATATTTATTTCACAGCCACAGCTGAAACGAAACAATAACAGTCGCGCACAGCACGAGCCTAGCCACTGTACAGAAAACAAGACAACGTTACAAATACTGTCTACCCCTCCTTAGGATTATAATTGTCCACCAGACACGTGACCAGCCTGAGCCAGGGTCTCTCTCTCTCTCTCGCTCCAGGGGGCGGGAAGAAGAGAGACCCTGGGAACGAGGTTGAATGGCGCCTTGAGGTCGCTGAAACGTCGGGACATTATATCGCTTGTTTTTACTTGTCTATGTATTTCTAAATCATTGTTAATATGCTTTTTAAACTGTTTTGATATCTGTATCCAAGGACGTCTATTTTCTACTACTTTTTTGCTGCATAGTCTCCAACGAAGATCGTTGCTATCCGCAGTGCCTCAAAAGAAGCACAGGCTCGAGTCAATAAATTGTCTGCGGCTCATTTGTTTATATTCAGGCATTGAATAATTTAATCTGTAAAATTATTCAATAATGTTTTCCGTGAACAAAGGTGCAGATTAACAGACGCCTGCTGTAATGAACACTTGGCAAAGGGTATTGTAGTTACTGTGAAAAGGTGTCTACCGCCTGTCACCACATTTCTGATGCGAACACAATAACTATATATATATTTCTATTTTTTAAAAATGTCATTTTTTTTGCAAACGGGTGTATATATATATATATATATATATATATATATATATATATATATATATATATATATATATCTTTATTTCCATATTTTGAAGAATATGAATTAACATTTTGGAAGAAAGATCCAGACAAAGGATGTTTTTGAAACATTATATATATAGATATATCTATAAATATATATTACTTAACAATTTATATTTACATACGAAATGGCAATAACTTTCTCATATAAAATAGCAAATATTTAATTAAAAGGAAAAAATAAAATAAGTTTGATGTTATTTACAGAGGATGAAATTAAAAAAATGTTCAGTTCTGAGGAAAAAAAAGATCATTTCGTTAATTATTTTGACAGAAATCTCTTTGGAAGAAATATCTGTTGAAATGTCATGTTTTGGAAAGAATACCACTGCAATTAATACCTATTTGTTATTTTGTATGACATCGTTCATGCAATTAGGTGTATTCTCAATTTTCAATTTCCATTTTCACTGATTAGTGTATATTTGCATTTTTTTTATTTGAACTCAACTTCAACCCATGGTTTTGTTACTGTGACAGAAATATCCATTTAAATTCAAAACAAAGTTTTTTCGTTCAACATTAATATTCATTCAACTTCAACACAAACTTTTGTTTATTCAACAGAAATATCCATTCGACTTCAACACAAACCATTTTCGTTCAATAGAAATACTCGTTCAATGTTCAATTTTGAAACAAATGGCGGAGTAACCATAACTCCCCATTACCACCCTCGATCTGTAGGCCCTCAGGCCCTCTTTATAGGGCTAATGTGAATTTCCCAGTGACTCAAAATGGTTCTTTAGTCCGTATGTTTCGTGCCGTTTTCCTTGAGGTATAACGGTTGGACAATCGTTGTTTGGACATCTATGATCTTGACATAAATTAAGAGACGAATTATATTATCTTTCTGACATGTCTTAGACCGAATTATCCATCTTTCCGCACGTCTTCAAGAAGCGCTGACAGACGAATTAGCCGAAGACGAATTTTGCCCCACTATTTCAAACACCGAATATATATCTAGAATAATTATCTGTCTCAGACGAATTGGTTTAAATTATGCCATTTTAAAGAAAACAGGGCAGAATTGAAAACTAACTGATATGGCGTGTGAGCCAGAGGTCCTGGATAAGTCACTGAATTTCTCCAATCGGTAAATTATATTTCCTTTTAATCAGGTATCAGAGTCAATTGTGCTCTTTAAGGTAAACGCTTTATCTGCAGTTTGCTTCAAAGAGCCCATCTTTTGTATGGATGAAATTTAATTCACCAATACAAACACAAATATTTGTATCAAGCTAAAGAGCTGGTTGTTCGTGTAATAAATCGACAATTAAATACTAACTGAAGAACAGATGTTGTGAATTCTGGACGTCTCAAAGATTAAGAATATTAAGTGCAATTTCGTAGACGCAAATTTTGTTTGGGTAACTCCACGTACACCTGCTGTGCATAATACAGTTTACATTAGGATATAATTCGAAAATTTAAAGTACATGTACCCTGGCTCCAGAAATCCGTTCTCTAAATTAAGTAAATTTAGTATTTTACCGCTTGTTAATTCAGGATATGTCCTGCAAGAGAGTTGAATAAACGATTTTTATTTTTATTTTTTTTTATATCAAGACGCGTAAACGACAGGACCGACAGGTATTTCGAATTTTTTGCCTTCAATCATAAAACGTTTGTCTACGGGGTCTGTTGTAATATATTTTTACTCTGTGTTTTCGTCAAATTGACAACTAAAATAGGTTTTCGCGCCATTCACTTGGTATTCAGTAGGACTTAGAGAAAGCGGCTGAAAGACGGTTTAGTTTTGTTACCCCACTATAACTCCAGCAATAGCTCCTCTCGCAATCGTTTACCAAAATCAACCGGGCATATAAAAGAACACAAATTGTAAACATACCATGCGAGCTTTAGTCTTCTTCGTTCACTTCTCTCCTGAAACCTATAAGTGGGTTGAAACGTGTAACGTGCATTCACAGCTTCCGAATATTCATTTTTTGCTTAGTACCATATTTGGAGATTTGGAGATCACGGGAGATTGGAAGCAAGTTCAGGGGCACCCAACGAATCTGTTCCTCACTTTATCTGTTCCCCATCGGAATTCTTGCTGGCTGGCAAAATATTATGTATATATATTTTTTAAATACCATTTTTGCGCTGGTTGACTTGAGAAAGGATTCGCAAGAATAAACTGTGCTGGCTAACTTGAGCAGATCGAAAAGAGACTGATTATGTATGGGTTTTGTGAGGAGAAGTTTGATGTTGGTCACTTTGGGGCTTAAAAGAGTTCAGCTTCGTAGTAACAAATTTAAGCAGTACTTAGAGACACCCGAACAGGTTTAAGTTCGAGACGGCAGTACATGTACAAAACAATATACGAAAAAGCTTCAATAGTTTGCCATTAATGTTTTCAAACCCCTTTTGGTAACTTATTATTATTGTTTTTTTATTTATTCATTTTTTTTTAATTGCTGGCTGGGAAACAGACTTTTTTTATCCAGCTGGCTGGGAATTCCTCTGTACACCACTTTCATAATGTCGGCCGATTTATTTATTCTTTTATATGTATGTTGATTATCCTTTCTGGCCTCGCTGGCGTGTGCAAAATTCAAACGAATTTTTGCTCTAAAACGAGGCCAGTGAGGCTAATTAACATACAAATAAAAGAATAAATAAATCGGCCCCATTTTTTACCAGCAACTAGAAGAACACCTGGAAATGCTTTTGTATCATTTATTTTAATATATTTGAGTAAAATAATACATTTTACCAACGATTGTTCGTTGGGTGCTCCTGCAAGTTGTTCTAGCGAATTGATTGGTTGATTTTTTTATCTTGATTTTCCAAATATGGCTGTAACAACTTCTTAGCAAATTGAATAATCGAAAGCTTGTTTTGAAGCGTACAAGAGACAGTTAAACGTTTTAACCCACTGGGTTTCTGCTTCTCTTTAATAGCTACCTGGGTACCAGAAGATTTTCCCGCGCTCTCATCTCTCTCATATCACATGCCTCTCGTGTACCTTATATTTTTGCTGCGTGATTACACCTGATACTCTTGTTAAAGTGGCAGTACTTCGATCAAATTTTGACGTTGAGTTTTTGAATATTTAGAAAGGACATCGTGTATTAACTTACCTCTCAAAACCGTTGTTTAATCAGAGCACGGGAAGATCGCTTTTTCCGGCCTTATTTTTCGTATTTCACGGCCGTCCATACAGTCAATATACTCAGCGCATTCCGCTTATCATTTGGGAATGACTTTCATTAATCGGGAACAGATTACATTATTGAAATCAAAATTCAGGTTTAAAATGGATTATTAGAATCTTCCAACGGTAGCCTCATTCGAAATAACGAATGCTGATTGTTTTGACTTTGATTGTTTTCTCTCAGAATACTTCTCGTTTAGATCATTTTCTTGTGTGAATCTGCCAAAATCGTCCTTTGGAATGTCCCATATTTCCCATACAAAAAATCGTCTAAATACAGCGTGTACTAGCCTGTGTGGCAGGAGTAAGCGGGAAGGGGGCGCGAAAAAGGAGAGGGGCAGAAGGGAAGGAACGCATGACAAAGGAAGTGCATCGGTACTGCGATGGTTGCCTAACATGTGCCAAGTGCAAGTCCAGACCAAAACCAAAAGCACTCCTGCATCCATTACCATCTGGGAACCCTATGCAAAGGATCCATATTGACATAGTTGGTCCTCTACCTCGGTCTCGAAGGGGAAATCGCTACATCCTAACTGTGCAGTGCAGTTTCACAACTGAATAGGCTGAAGCGTTTGCAATTCCTAACCAACGTGCTACAACATGTGCAAAGGTGCTTGTAAGGAACTGGATTTGCAGGTTTGGTGTGCCTGACAGCATACATAGTGATCAAGGACGTAACTTTGAGTCTAAGGTGTTCGAGGAGATGTACCTCTTGCTAGAAATCAACAAAACGCGATCAACTGCATAACACCCGGAAGGGAACGGACAAGTGGAGAACATACAAAAGACCCTCGAGAGCATGCTGAAAGCCAGAGTGGAGGATAAACCAAAAAGCTGGGACGAACACTTGGATTACTGTATGATGGCCTACCGAAGTAGCGTCCATTCCTCCACGGGACACACACCATTTGAACTAATGTTCGGAAGAGAGATGATGATACCTCTGGATGTGATGATAGGTGGAGCCGAGGACAATTAATGCCCATACACTAATTTTGTGGCTGACTTTCAGGTTAATTTAGAGGCTGCGTACCGGGATGTTAGGCAAAATCCGAAAGTTGCTCAACGCCGCCAGAAGGATGCTTATGACAAAGGAGTGAAGCACATCGATTACCAAGCTGGCGATTTAGTTCTGCGTTACTCCACAGCTGAAGCAAGGTGAAGCAGGAAAGTTTCACCGTCAGGGCGAGGGACCATATGAAATCGTAGTGCGAGTCACCGAAGTCACCTATCGTGTCAGGAAAGTTAGAGGACACTCAAGGCGGTCCAGTGTTGTCCATTTTAACAATTTGAGGTTGTATCAAAGGAAACAGGAAGGAGGGATGGAGGAAGATGCTGCTATAGGAGCAGAGATTGCATCTAGAAGCAAGGACGCAGAAGGAGAACGCGAACAATCAATTCCTGAAGATGGTGAAGTCGGGAATGGAAATTTATAGCCGATGATACTGGTTGAAGACGAAGGTGAGGAGTTATGACCAGGATTCAGAGGTTCCAGATGACAGTGGATATCAGACCCGCTATGCTGGGATGAAAGGGATCCTGAAAGTGACCAGGTGGTGGCTCACCAAATCGATGAAGTCCAGGATCCTGAGGGTGACCAGGTGAATGATGCCTCCCCAAATCCACGCCAGCAGTCCTCGGGAAGGTGAAAGTGAAAACACCGGATCATCTAACTCCACCGCCGTTGAGGAGGAGAGCGAACTCGAAGGTGAGGGACCGGATCCCGCCTTACAGAATCAAAGACCAGTGCGACAGAGAAGGACCCCTGACCGATATGGTGAATGGATTGTAAGCAGTCTGCAGCAGATTGCAAATCACCTACAGATGCTCAAGGATAAGCAAACTATGGATAGAGAACGGATAAAGAAACTGAAGCCGAAACTGTTGAAAAAGGCTCGAGCTTTAAGAGGACATTGAGGCATTTCTCGTTGAAAATATTTCCTTGTAATTGAACTTGTTACGTTGCATGGACACTTTTTCTCTTTGAAGTTTGTTATCGAATCAGGAGATTCACGCCCTTTTTTAAGTAACGGGATAGTGTAGGGACATTTCGTGTATCATATATCAAGTGTAATTTAGGTCAGAGAGCACGTGGTAAAACAGTGATAAAACGAGTCGGTCGGTGAACGTTCTTCGCTTTTGTAACGAGTAAATATGTTGATTAAACCAGTTAAACGACGTTGAAAGTCCACGTTCTGTTTTATTACACCATCAACGACCGATCTGGGGAATCGCTCATATTTTTAGCGGAGCACTCGCGAAGCCCCATACTCATAGAACCTATGCCCATCATTTTTCATGGTCATGGCTAGCGGAATGTTTCGCGGGCGCGTTGTGTGCCGCCGCCCGCCGCCCGTCCGCCGTCCGCCGTCCGCCGTCCGCCGTACGCATTGGGCTAGCTCGCGGGCGCGTATGACGTCGCCAAACATGCGCGTATGACGCCACACAACATCCGGGATCTTTGAGGCTTTGTTTTTCGCACAGCTACACAGCCGTCAGCTCGGTAAACACTTTTATAGTTTGGATCTTTCGCTGTGTTTAGCGGAGAAGTAAAGTCGTTATTTCCCTCGCGGTTTGCTGTAAACTCTAAACTGTAAACTGTAAATCTTTATTTAAATACGATAAAATCATCAGGAACCTAGCCTAGCTAACCTAACTAGCCTAAACAAATTACAAAGCTAACTACAATTAATCTAAATAACCTGTTTTTCATGAATGCCGTGTGTAGTTTAAATTAAAAATTCAGATAAGCTGATCGTTTAAATTGACTTAGAGATTTCATTTCTCTCATATCACAGGGTAGGCTGTTCCAGAGAACTGCTCCGCTATAACTAAAGCTGTTTTTCATGTAATTAGTTCGTGGGAACGGGACGACTAGTTTGTTATCAGTCCCTCAGGGAATAGCGCATTTCATTTCGTTTAACAAATTTAGAGGACAGGTATTCACGAACAAGACCATTTAAACACTTGTAAACCATTAAGATTTTCTGTATTTAAAACTGTGTGCTCAAATCTTTCCAATCGAGTTGTCTAATTAGGCAGTTGGCGTCCGCGTCACAGCTAGAAAAAGTTAAAACACGAGCGGCACGGTTCTGAAGCTTCTGTAGCCTGTCAAATAAAGTTTTACCACAATTACCCCAAACAAGATTGCAGTAATTTTGGTGAGATTGAATTAGCGCGTTGTATATATAATGTGGAGTAGATGGAGGCACAAAAGGTCTAATTCTTTTTATGGCTCATATCCCGGAAGCGATCTTTTTAGATAATTTATCAATGTGTATTTGCCACCGTAGATTTTCATCAATAAATATTCCAAGCGATTTGACAGGGATACTAATTAAGGGATACTCAGAAGCCGCTTTAGTGGAAAAAGAAGAGCTTTCTGGGATAAAATCTTGCTTCGAGGAACTTCATACGTTTTTCAATGCGGAAAATGTTTGTTTTTATTACGGATTTCAGAACCAAAGCTAAGAAGCGGAGATTTAAAGAATCAACAAGCAAGCGAGGGACTCAAAGTAAAACAGATTACATTTTTCGATGGGAATTTATGTTGATATCAATCTGTGATTGACTCTTTCTTTGTGTTCTTGTGTAGTTTTGATAATTGTTTTTAAAACGTGCTTACTTCAGTTTTAACAATTTCTTGAATTTCATGGAAGACAGCTCGGCCTTGATGCGCTATAAATGATTCGCGTTTTGCTTTTAAACATAAACTTATGGAGATTTGAATAAAATTTTTCGACAGAAGATTGTGTTGTCCATTTTTATGTGTTTGTATCATTACATAGATTGAAAAGCGATTTTATGTAAACAAAACAAGACTTGGATTTTATAGTTCTATCTTCACTCGCGTCTCCTTACGCAAATATGTTTGTGTATTTTTGAATTTTGATTTCCAAATCAGTTTCTAGGGCAATTTTTGACAAGCAACAACTGTATTTTATTCGGAAAGTAGTCGTACTAGTTATTCTAGACAGAGAAAAAGTTGTTTTTGTGAACTTTTGTACGGTCTAAATGTACTTTGCAGACGGTCGGGTAATACTGTTTTTGTGAATTGCTAAAATTGAAAAATAGCCCCGTCGTAAATCTTAATTCTTGTGCTTCCGACCTTTCAACTTCATAGTTAAGTTTCAACTTAGTTAAGCTTGTTCAGAGTGCGACACTGTTAGGCTCAGCCTATCTATATACATTACAAAGATACCCTTGGGTGAATGCTTTTCAGAAATCATGCTTAAAAGTTCCAGTGATTTTTTTTTTCAGAAATTCGCGAACGTTTGAAAGTGAGGACAAGGTCCGGTTTTACGTTCGATAATGCACAAAATAAGACGCAATCGAGGCAAAGCGCCGCTCAAGCCTTAAAATAAATTCAATTGAAGTCAAACTTTACACAAACTCGAAACAATTATTTTTATTCATTGTTAGCTTTTAAAGATTATCAAATCTGTTGATATTGCGATTTTGCGGCCATTTACTAGGAAAACATCTTCGAAGAGCGCCAAAAATGGTGGCAAAATGTATATCATGTTTAACGACATAAAAGCGTTCCTGGTACCTAATTTTTTTGACATTTTTGCTTCATAGTCCTATAATACATCGGTATTAGACATTTACCATGTCAAGTCTCAAGGTTGAACTTGCAATGCTTCCCTTGAGAAAATCGAAAGCCTAGTATGTTATCTGTTCGGTCCAAATACCACAAGATTTATGGACGAAATGAAGGTTAATCAACATCAATCTGGCCGATAAAATTCTAAAATTAATTTAAATCTTCGCGAGTTGTATCTCGAATCGGTGAAAATATCCACTAGTAGTATGCAAACAACGCATTCAGTGGCTTTAGAAGCACTGTTTTGACCACCAGAGGGTAACTATTTGCCAAGTGTAAACTTCTGACATTTCAAGCTCTTCTAATTTGCATATCTGTCCCTGTTACTGTATATCGTTCAACGCTTCGCGGATTCACGAGATAAAAAAGTAATATACCAGATTTAGTCTTCTTCACTCACTGTCCTTTCTAGAGTGCATATCATTAAAAAAACGGCTTCTTTATTTAACCCTTTAAGGCGGGGTTTTACCTGAATTTTAATGACTTTTAAGAGGTTTAAAGAAGGGATAGGAGAAAGAAAATGATTTTTAATTCTCACACACTGGATGCCATTTGTCTGCCACAGAATGCAACAGCGCTTTATTGCTTTATTGCGAAACGTCTAACACTTACAGAATATATCAGAAACCTGGCTCGAACAAAACCAAAAACCTTCACTGACCCTAATTACCTATGTCAAGGGCTGGGAGGGTGGAAAAGCTGTTGCACTTATGGCAAGAAACAAAAACTGAGTCACGTGTCAAAGCGTGACACCTAATATCCCGACTCGTACCAGACCCCCATTCAGTGTGTGAGAACTTCATTTTTTTTCCTTTTTCACAAGCTCAGCCGGCAAGAAAACCATAACACCAACAGACAGTTGATACCACGCAAGAGCACCCCAGGTTGCTAGTGGACTAACTTGGTGTCCGTTATTAATTATTAACTGCAAATTCTAATTTTAAAACTTCACTAAATCTTCTGAATATTTCTTATTTCTCAAAATTTTACAAATCCTTTGAGAAAAACTATAATTTCCTCCCAAAATTCACCCCAAAATTTTCAAAACATCCCACAACATAGATTCATGAGATGAATGAAGGGTTTATAGATTGCTTGAAACGTGAACGAGATATTTCCACTGATTAAAGTCATGTTAAGTGGCGGAAAAATTGCATTCAGTTAAAATCCCGCCTTAAGTCCTATTGTTCATCAACATATTTCTCCTTGTATTACCAACGATTAATACAAAACTGAATGCAAGGCTGGCACTACGGCAAAGGGCAGATTTATTATTTGCCGTAGTGCCAGCCTTGCATTCAGTTTTGTATTTTCACATTCAAGTGACGCCTGGCACGAGATCTTTCACAAGGAAGATCCGGCAACTACCAGTAAGTTTAATTTCTGCGTCGTGTGGACCTCTGCATTCAAAGGTTCAACGATTAATGTCATTAATCGATAAGAGAGGTCATGAGAATTAAGGATATGAATTCTCTTGATATGTTAACGACTTCTCCCCACTTTTTCCATAAGAAACTTACGGGAACAAGAAAGGAGAACTTATATTTTGATATTGGGAATTAAGGGAAAGAGGCTGAGGAATTTTATTATTGTCTCTTAGCTTTAAACATGAGCAACATTTTTATCTCGCATGACAGCGGTTTCATTGCTAGTCGGAACTCTTGATTAATATCACACGAGTCCCACTCCGCTTTAAGTTGAAAGGAAATATAAACATGCAAAATGCTATAAGCCTCAGCTTTCTATTTCACCGGTGTTTTCATACATGTTTCAGAAACTTTTAGTTTGCGGATAAGCCATTCTCTCGTCTAAAAGGCAAGACATTTATTTAAAACTTTGCTTACTTCTAATTAACTCATGCGCGAAGCGGCATGAGGTTATAAAATGGGCTTCGTTTTTCCTGTTATTATTACTCATGCGCAAAGCGCAATGAGTTAAAAAATGCCCTTCGGTTTTTCGTTTTTTTCTTTTTATTATTTTTATTTCTTGTGTCACGATTTTGCTTGCAAATGTATGCACGCATATTTTAAATTGTGCACTTCCGGTTCATAGCTTTGCCATTTACACTTCCTGTTTAGTGACTTCCGACTACTCTCACTTCCGGTACTGAAGTGTCACGACAGTGTATTTGCAGTATATTTTATGCACGCATATTTTAGTGACCGGGCCGTCGGGTCACCAACATATTCTACAAAAATGGCTGCCGCGCTCGGCATGTGCTTGGTTTTTAAAACCGTAGTTTCGTGTCATTGGATTAATAACTCACATTTAAAATATTCAAAATGGAAAGAGAAAGCTTTAAAGAATGCCCAAAGCCGCTATAGTGGAGAAAAAGGAGAGCTTTAAGGGGCACCCAACGAACAATCTTTGGTAAAATGTATTATTTTACTCAAATAAATTAAAATAAATGATATAAAAGCATTTCCAGGTGTTCTTCTACGTTGCTGGGAAAAATATATATCTCTTCCTTTTTCCCAGCATAACACATGGGGAAATTCCCAGCCAGCTGGATAAAAAAATGTCTGTTTTTCAGCCAGCAATTAAAACAAATGAATAAATTAAAAAACAATAATAATAAGTTACCAAAATATGGGCTTGGGAACTAATGAAACATTAGTGGAAAACTATTTGAAGCTTTTTGTTTATTGTTTTGTACATTTAATGCCGTCTCGAACTTACCTGTTCGTGTATCTCTAAGTACTGATGATTTGTTACTACCAAGCTGAACCCTTTTAAGCCCCAAAGTGTCCTCTGATTTTCTTTGCTCCAGTATCTTTTCGATCTGCTCAAGTTAGCCAGCACAGTTTGTTCTTGCGACTCCTTTCTCAAGTCAACCAGCGCAAAAATTGTAATTAAAAAAAATATGTACAGAATATTTTGCCAGCCAGCAAGAATTACGCTGGGGAACAGATAAAGTGAGGAACAGATTCGTTGGGTACCCCTGACAGCGTGTTGATGCCCGTGGAAATCGAAGTGTGTTTCATTTGTGGAGGTCCTGACTACATGGTGAGAGAGTGCCCCACTGGACGTATCCGGCCCCAAGTTCATCAACCGCAAGTACCAGTCAGCTCACAAGCAGCCGCAGCATCGCCAAACTCCTACCCCCTGCCGCAGTGAGCCAGGCGACAGGAGGGGACACCGAAGACTCAGCAAGCATCTGCGAAAGGGCAATTGGCAGGTGTCCTGTATTTCCAGCTAATCTGGGGGGTGTTCGGGTGTCTTGTCTTATCGATTCTGGTTCAGAGGTCAGCACCATCACCGAAGAGTTCTTCAATGCTAATTTCAAGGGACAGTCACTTTTGTCTACCAGCGGGTGGTTATCGCTTACGGCAGCAAACGGTTTGGAGATCCCTTATGTGGGCTACTTAGAGGTTGATATTGAGGTTTTCGGTAAAGTTGTTGATAAGAGGGGTGTTTTGGTTGTGAAGGATCCAGCGAGTGAAGAGAGTAAGTTGTGCAAGAGGCAGGTCCCAGACCTCCTTGGAATGAATATGTTGAGTCAGATAAGTGAGGTGTTGGAGGGTGTTGGCTTGCGTGGAAGTGTAGGTGAGGTTGGGCATGCATGGTCAGTGGAGTTGCGTTCAGCTAAGCGGTGTATGAATTCGTCTACCCGGGCAAGATACTACTGGCTACCAGGGCAAGCCTTGGCAGTGCTCGAGTCAATTGCTGCACAACACTTACCTGGCATTACCCTGGTCAATACTCTAGTCAGACCAACGGCGCCGTTTCCTGTAAGGATTGCTAACCTCACTGATGCAGACATCTGGCTCAAACCACGAACACCAATTGGAATCCTGCATGCAGTAAGTGCAATAGAGTCTGGTGTGCAGTTTGAAAGGGTGACCATAAATGAAAAGATAGTGGTCCTAGGAGAGCCAGCAACGAAGATAGGGGAAAAAGACAAGAGTAAGTCATGCCCGGCAGACCTGTCGGAGCTTAACCTGCCTGAAGACCAGAAGTCAAAGTTAGAAGACCTTCTGAGGTAACATTCTGCAGTGTTTGCACAGTCCGATGATGACCTAGGATACACTGAGACGGTCAAGCACACTATCAGGACTACCGATGAGATACCTATTTCGCAGCCATATAGAAGACTTCCACCCAGCCAATACCAAGAGGTGAAAGAGCACATCTTAAAATGAACATATAAAAATGTCTCTGTCCATTTATATTGTGGCGTCCTAAGACTCGTGACTTTGTTGTGTGACATTTAGATTACGTCATAGAACTCCCTTAGAGGGGGGTTACGAAATTGTTAGAACACGTGCACTTCTGTCTCTGTAATATTTTCCCTTCGATGGTGAAACGAAATACATGTTGTTGAGTTACTCACTTGTGTTGCATTTAGTGTTTCTTCTGAACGCTAAATTGGTGACTCCGACGCAAAACATGCCCGACGAACCGATCGTTACTACAAATGTAGTCTCGCTGAAGTTACCGGACTTCTGGCCGTCCGATCCAGAGCTCTGGTTCGCTCAAGCCGAAGCTTTGTTCGAAGCACAACACATCACACAGGAAAAGACGAAATTTGGCCATGTTGTTCGCGTTCTTCCAGCACAATACGCTTCCGGAGTGCGTGACATTATCCTGCGTCCCCCGGAAGACCCTTACACAGCAATTAAAAACGAATTGAAGAAGCGAGTTTGCCCGACAAAACGCCAGCAATTGCATCAACTCCTGCATGTTGAAGACCTCGGCGACAGAAAACCCTCACAACTCTTACGGCACATGTTGAAACTCCGCGGTGGTACGACAGCGGACGCTGACAAAGATGAGATTTTCCGTGAGCTTTTCCTTCAGAAACTTCCCCTCGCCGTTCGCACAGCTCTGGCGATGCACCAAGAAACCAACCTCAGTGATATAGCCGAAATCGCTGACAACATGGTCGAAGTCCAAGGTCCACAAAGGCAGGTTAGCGAGATCCAACAAGGAGGAAATCCGGAAACCGCTGCGATTCACACAGAGCTACAGACGATTTGGCGAGAACTACATTCTCAGCGAAAACCTGGACGCGAAGAACAACAACGTGGCTCGACGCCAGAAGTATGTTGGTACCACGAGCGTTTTGGTTCGAAAGCTACGAAATGCCGCGAGCCTTTCAAGTTTATACAGCAGTCGGGAAACTCCAAGGCCAGTCGATGAACGCAGCCCATTCGACTGGCACTTCTCGTCTTCTTCGACTTTTCGATAAAAACTCTAAACAGGCGCCGAGGTTAGTGTTTTTCCTGCCGGAAGGTCAGACCGGTGGAACAAATGTGGCGTCAAATTACGAGCTGCGAACAATTCCTTCATAAACACTTATGGTTATAAACAATTTACTCTCGACTTTGGGCTCCCACGCCCTCTCACCTGGCGATTCCTAGTAGCTGACGTGACTCAACTAATCATTGGAGCCGATTTCCTCCTACAACACAAACTGTTGGTAGATCTTGACCAGAAGCGCTTAATCGACACACTGAACGGGACACGCATTACAGCTGAACCTTCGACAGACCCACCCTAGGTCTTAATAACATCTCCACTCTACCTTCAGATACAGATCCGTACACACGGCTCCTGGACGAATTCCCATCTCTGACAACACCATGTACAAGCGACACCCCTGTTAAGCATGGGGTTTCTCATCACATCGTCACCGAAGGTCGACCCGTCTTTGCCCGACCACGCCGCTTGTCACCTGAAAAGCTAACCGTTGCGAAAGCAGAGTTCAATAAGCTCCTTGACATGGGAATCATACAGCCATCATCGAGCACGTGGGCTTCACCACTCCATATGGTACCTAATGGGAATGACGAATGGCGACCGTGTGGAGATTACAGGAGACTAAATGGCATCACGACCGCTGACCGTTATCCCATCCCACACATTCAAGACTTCACCTCCCACTTGGCGGGTTCGACCATTTTCTCAAAAATTGACCTGGTGCGCGCCTACCACCAAATTCCGATGAATGAGGAGGACATTGCCAAGACTGCCATTATTACGCCTTTCGGTCTCTACGAATTCCGCCGTATGCCCTTCGGCTTGCGAAACGCCGCTCAGACCTTCCAGCGTTTCATTGATGATGTTTGCTGTGGTTTAGACTTCGTCTTTGTCTACCTCGATGACATCTTGGTGGCCAGTCGATCTGTGGAGGAACACCTTCAGCACCTTAGAGCACTCTTCCAACGCTTATCAGACCAAGGACTGGTCATTAATCCCGCGAAATGTTTGTTTGGCAAGGCTGAAGTGAACTTCCTGAGCCATACCATTAGTGCAGCTGGCATCCGTCCACACCTTGCACGCGTTGATGCAGTTCGAACCTTTCCTGTTCCTCATGACAAGAAGTCCTTGCACCAGTTCGTTGGACTCATCAATTACTACCATCGCTTCGTACCGAGGTGTGCTGAGATCTTGCAGCCTCTTCACCATGCTTTAGCAGCAGAGTGTTTCACTTGGACCACTTCTTGCCAGACAGCGTTTGAACAAGCCAAACAGACCCTGTCAGAGGCCGTAATGTTAGTTCATACTCAACCCAACGCACCTACTTGCATCACGACAGATGCGTCAAACCTGGCAGTCGGCGCTGTGCTTGAACAGTTCATAAATGGACAATGGAAGCCCATCTCGTTCTTTTCAAAGAAACTGAATCATGCGGAACTCAATTACAGTGCTTGTGATCGCGAGTTGTTGGTCATTTACCTCTCTGTTCGACATTTCCGATATTTTGTTGAAGGTCGAGTTTTCCACATCAACACTGACCACAAGCCTCTTACCTTCGCACTCCAATCCAGTGCTGAGCGACGTTCACCACGCCAGGCTCGACACCTGGCATTTGTTTCTGAGCTTACGAATGACATCCGCCATATTAAAGGACAAGCTAACGTGCTGCAGATGCACTTTCGCGCAACGTTGATGTCCTCGAACAATCACCCTGCGACCTTGAAGCTATGGCTGCAGATCAAAGCAATGATGAAGAGCTTCAACAACTGTCTTCCTCCACCACGTCACTACAATTGGAACAGATTTCCATCCCGAACTCGAAACACACCATTCTTTGCGATCTCTCCCAAGACCGTCCACGACCACTGGTTCCGTCAACGATGCGCCGTGACATTTTCAACAATCTGCATTCATTGTCTCACCCCGGGATCAAGGCATCTCGGCACCTGGTAGCTGAACGGTATGTCTGGCCCAATATGAAACGAGACATAGCTAACTGGACCCGGGCGTGTCATGACTGCCAACAATCCAAGATTCAGCGACATGTCAAGGCCCCAATCCAGGCCTTTCCCGAACCCGATTCTCGTTTTGACAGTGTTCATGTTGATATTGTTGGTCCTTTGCCGCCTTCAAAAGGCTACACGTACCTGTTCACATGTATCGATAGGTACACACGCTGGCCCGAAGCAATTCCGATGACTGATGCTACTGCTGAGTCCTGTGCTTCTGCTTTGTTGTCGGGCTAGGTTTTCCGCTTTGGCGTGCCCACGACAATCACCTCCGATCGAGGACGACAGTTTGAATCAGCACTTTGGAATTCACTCATGAATCTCCTTGGTACGACACGCAACCGCACAACGGCATACCATCCCCAAGCAAATGGAATGGTTGAACGGTTCCACAGGCACTTGAAAGGTGGGCTGAAAGCAAGGCTAGTCGGAAGTAAATGGGTCGATGAGCTACCTATTGTACTTCTTGGTATCAGAGCAACCCTCAAAGAGGGCTTGTCATGCACCTCAGCTGAGTTGGTCTACGGAACTACACTCCGCTTACCAGGAGACTTCTTCTCTGACCTGGTTTTCGAGGACCCTTCCTCGTTCGTATCAAGATTACGTCACTCCATGCAGTGTCAACAGTTCATCCCCACACAATGGCACCGATCACCTAATACATACATACATACATATACATAACTTTATTTAACCTCGAATTTTTAGAGTAGCTCTATTGAGCTAATATCTTCGAGAAAAATACATAAATCAGAATAAAATTATTATTAAAATACAAATAATCAAAAATAAAACTATAAGTTAAAAATCTCCCCCCTGACCTCCACTCTGCAAGTCATGTCTACGTCCGACGGGATGCTCACAAGCCGCCCCTCACCCGACCCTACACCGGCCCCTTCCTGGTTCTCCGACGATCAGACAAACATTTCACCCTGGAGGTCAATGGGAAGCCGGAAGAAATTACTGTTGACCGCTTGAAGCCTGCTAAATTGGAGAGCGATCAAACACCTCAAGACAGCTACCCATCCACGCCAACCGCACTTCAACCTGCAGTTGCACTGCGGTATTCCCCGCCACCCAACCCATGTGTACATTCTTCTTCTGCTGTGGCGTCCTAAGACTCGGGACTTTGTTGTGTGACATTTAGATTACATCATAGAACTCCCTTAGAGGGGGGGGGGGTTACGAAATTGTTAGAACACGTGCACTTCTGTCTCTGTAATATTTTCCCTTCGATGGTGAAACGAAGTACATGTTGTTGAGTTACTCACTTGTGTTGCATTTAGTATTTCTTCTGGACGCTAAAATATAAAAACAATGGCTACAAGCACCATCTATGTGGATCCTGTACCATCTGCTCGACGAACAGCAAAAGGTCCTCCATCCTCAGTTGGTGTAGCTGCAACAGCAAACATAGTTGGCTCCCATGCATCCTGAATTTTGTTCCTCCCCTGAACTCTTTTCCGAAGATAGACCAAGTCACCAACCCTGAGCGGTGGGGCATTCAGCCTCCGGTCATGACTAGAGTTTCGCTGCTGTGCTGCCTGTTGTAGGTGCTCCCCTGCTTTTTCCCAAGCATACCGCAAGCGTTCCTGATGAGCAGCCAACCAGACATGATCAGAGTGGTCATCATGTTCACGGTCTCCGTCAAACAGTATGTCAACAGGTAGGATTTTTTTTTTGGTTCTCTCCCAAAGAGCAGTCTGAAAGGACTGTAGCCTGTTGAGGAATGTGGCGTGCAGTTGTAAGCGTAGGCTACTTCTGGTAGATACTCTGCCCATTTCCGTTTCTTCTTTGGTGGTAATGACCTGAGGAGGTTGTGTAGGGTCCGGTTAAATCTCTCGCACTGTCCATTTCCTTCCGGGTGGTAGGGTGTCGTCCTACTCTTCTTTACTCCATAGAGCTTGCAAAGTTCTTGCACTAATTCGCTCTCGAAGACTCAACATGTTCCTAACAGTGATGCTGAACCTGAATCAGACTCGGATGTTCCAAAAGTACCAAGGAGAACAACACGTGTAACAGCAGGAAGGCACAAGAATCCATACAGACAGTTGCGGTATGTCTGCAACAACCAAATGACTGTGTGTTTCAAGGAGATCACATTTTTCTTTTTTGTTCTGTGCTGGCTTGTAGCCATTATTTTTGTATAAATGGACAGAGACATTTTAATATGTTGATTTTAAGTTTAGATCTATTGTTTTTTTTAGCGTGAGAACATTTAGTTGTCGAGGAAGAATGTGGCAAGGTTGCCTTGTCTTCATTTCGCTAGAGATCTTCGCTCATATTGTTTTGTATTGATTATGTTTTCGAGATTCGTGTTTTGCTTGCCGCTTGCGTGTCATGGCTGAGTAATTTCGATTTTATAAAGTAACCAATCAGAGATCGCGCTGTCATTGGGTTAGCCAATCACAGAGCAGGCTGTCGCATGCATTGACGTGTGCCTTTTGAGAAAACTTCGCCACTTTTGTAACATCTTTCCGTGGGAAGGCCGTGAAATCTCAGCTTAACATCTTTGCCCGCTCTCGTCGCCCTTTCTTTCCGTACAATAAATACAAGTCAAGGAACGACTCATTCTCATCGCCTCGTTATTTTCGGCTCGGCTACATTCTAAAGAAAGGGAAAAGAGAGTTTGAGGTAAGCAATAACATTGTTGCTGACTGAGAATCGTTGTATGCTATATATTAGGGTTTCTTTGGCTCAGAGTTGTGTTGCAAGATAATCAAGTTTATGTTATCGCTATGAAAATGTTAGGATCAGTAAATTTCTTAGTTCGTGATGCAATGTGTAAGTCTGCGACGTGCAAGGCTTGTGAAAGAGTGTTTTCTTCCTCACACTGAGATGTATAAGTGTCTAAAATCCAAGAATGAAAATGCCAAAGACGACCACGACAGCTCTAGCAACTATGTTTAGCTCATTTCTGTTCTTGGTATAACTGTTTGTTAACAGTGACATTCAAACAAAAGTTAAGATGAGGGGATGAATACTGAGTAAGTTTACAAGAACTAGATTTCCACCTGAAACTGATCCTGAATGATCCTTATTGTTGTTGTATTGTAATTGAATAAGTGTGAATAAATGAACTTGAACTTGAACTTGAAACAGATTTTGACGTTAAGATTGATGAGGATCTCAATAATGAGAACAGAGAACAAAGTTGTAAAGAATTTTACTTGAAAGGAGGAATGAAACTTCTTCGCAGAATAAAAGTTCAGGGGCGGATCCAGGAATTTCTGAAAGGGGGGGTCCGGGTGCATGCCTACCCGGAAAATTTTTCCGATGTTACCCTCTGAAACGCCATTGCCAGCATTCCTGAAACTCGAAAAGCGTTTGTTAAGTCGAAAAATTGACAATCAGTCAATTGGTGGAAGTGAAACAACTACGTATAAAACAAAAATATAGATCAATCATTAACTTGGAGAGATCATGTAGACAAAATTGCTTAGAAAACCTCTGGAGGGATTGGCGTTCTGAGACGTGTAAGGCATCTCATACCTTATCATACATTAATTATGATGTACTACTCCCTTGTACTACCATATTTCGATTATTGTAGTATAGTGTGGGGAGCTGTGGGAAAGGGATATGTAACAGACTCCAGACCCTCCAAAACAGAGCTGCCAGGGTGATAACCTCCTCTAACTACGATAGACGATCAGTTGAGATACTGGATGAGCTTGGGTGGGATAATATTGAGACACGAAGGACAAGACAATTAGCCATAATAATGTATAAATTGAAAAATCGAAATATACCTGATCATTTGGCTCCAATTTTTAATAGTACAAACTCTATGTATTCTTACAATCTAAGAAACTCAACACATAATTTATTTGTACCAAGACCGTATACTGAGGCTGGAAAAAATAGCTTCCACTATAGCGGGGCGGTTCTCTGGAATAGTCTTTAAAATACTATTAAAGAACAGACAAGCCTGAAATCGTTTATATCATATTTATAGTTTAGTATAATTTTAATGACCATATTTATTTAATATTGTATTTTTTGCACGGCTCTCTGGAAGAGCATTTTTATGAATGGGATTCCGTGACTAAATAAAGATGATTGATTGATTGATTGATTGATTGATTGATTGATTGATTGATTGATTGATTGAATTTTATTCTATTATTTTTATGAACCACAAGGGAAGGGGGGTCCAGACACCCCCCCCCCCCCCCGACCCTCCCCCTGGATCCGCCACTGAAGTTAAATCATTCATGCAGTTATGTTTAATAAAATCCTGGAAATTAATTGCAGAGAGCTCTTGATGCTTTATATCCCATGTAGAAATGAGATTTCAGCAAATATGTTATATTCGAAAGAAAAGAAAGGAGAAGTCTTAGAAAAAGCTATGGGAGATCCTGAAAATAAGAAACGTGATCAGTCAGATACTGTAGCTCCGTCTGCTCAACATAGCGATGAGCAGGATATAAGTGAAGAAACACAATACAGTGAACTGTTTGGTTGTTTTAACCCATGTTTAGATAACAATCACCAAGAGAACAATCTTTTAGGTAATGCTGGAATTTTTTCTCCAGCAATGATAATGAAAAGCTGGTAATTAATCGTATGGATGATAACAGTTATAACAGTTATAGAGAACTTGTTATTATTAATGAAAAACAGCTTTAGTTATAGCGGAGCAGTTCTCTGGAACAGCCTACCCTGTGATATGAGAGAAATGAAATCTCTAAGTCAATTTAAACGATCAGCTTATCTGAATTTTTAATTTAAACTACACACGACATTCATGAAAAACAGGTTATTTAGATTAATTGTAGTTAGCTTTGTAATTTGTTTAGGATAGTTAGGTTAGCTAGGTTAGGTTCCTGATGATTTTACCGTGTTTATCGGAAAAAAAAACATCATCAGCTTTAGCAGTTGACTCTTGGGAAAAATTACCAAAAGAATTCAAAGATCTTAGTCATTTTGATTTCAAAAAAAAAAGTTAAACGGTTTTTATTGTCGAAACAGATATACTGTCCAACCTCAGTCGTCTTCTAATTGTCGCTATTTTTTGCTATTTTTGCTATTTGTGTGCAGTGTGTGTGTTTATGTGTTTGTAATAGATGTCTACATGTGAATTGATACTATACAAGACTAGTGTCTAACTAGAAAACTGTATGGTTAACTTAGACGCTAGGCATTTCCTCAAATGTTATTTATATTTAGTTATTCGTCCTATTGTTTTAGTAATTTTAGTTTAGCTAGATATATATTTTCTTGTAACAAAAATGTCATGGAAATGTGAAAATAAAGTATTGTATTGTATTGTATTTAAATAAAGATTTACAGCTTACAGTTCAATCTTTGAACAGAGAACAAGAGGACTACAGAACCATTACCAAATGCATGCAAACAAACTTGTCAAAAGAGAAATGTAACTCAAGAAACCACGCACTCTAACCTAAATATCCAATTGCAACATCGAAAACAATATTCGGACATAATATGACAGCATTGCATGATGGGGAAAAACTTACAGGAGATACCCCGGAGGGCACTTTGATTTAGTTTTTGTGTCAAGATTTTAGCGGAAATTAAAATAGCGAAGTATCTTTTCTTATACACTACTTAGGAAGATATCAAGTGAATACTTGTAGGGAGAACAAACAAAATCAGTTTTAAACCAAGACAAAAGGAAAGAAATTGAAAAACAAATTGGTACATTTTTTTCAAGT
This sequence comes from Cladopsammia gracilis, assembly GCA_022457155.1. Taxonomy (NCBI): domain Eukaryota; kingdom Metazoa; phylum Cnidaria; class Anthozoa; order Scleractinia; family Dendrophylliidae; genus Cladopsammia; species Cladopsammia gracilis. The sequence goes on along the minus strand of JAJGOT010000139.1, from coordinate 1,224,825 downwards.
TGCAATCCATTTCCATCCTGGCCATCCGTAGTCAAAGGCACCTATAATATAACTTGCCTATTTATAGTCTCGCACCACTGGTAGTAAATTTAAACAAAACTGCACCATTATTTTGGGTTTCCATTGATGTAAATATGTCTTTTCAGTGACTTCTTAAAATAATACTAAAAGTAGTGGCTTAACCGCTTTAAACACCAGGCGTCACATAAACCCGTGCTGAGTGTTTGCCAAACCAGATGCTCCTGTATAAATGTAACGATATGACTTCAAGCATTTTACTGCAGCCTTGAAGCTATCATGTTTTTTTTAACAAATTGACGTCAGTTTTTTATGCGTCTGTCCTCTTATTGATGTAACATTGTCAAAGTGCTGTGGATCCACAGCAAACTTTGACAATGTTATGACGAATTTCATCATCAATAAGAGGACAGACGCATAAAAAACTGACGTCAATTTGTTTTTTACAACAACAAAACGCCAAAGCTGATCTTGAAACGAAGGAAGGAAATGCAAGATGCGATCGCCACAAAACCAGAATTTCGTAGCCATAATTCGGAGAAACACGGACTCGTAAATTAAAAGTTTGAGTACAGTAAGTCAGAAACATATAGAAAAATTGGAATTTTGAAACTAACCTTTATTCCGGTTAAAATTGTTCTCAAATAATCCGTTGAAACACGGTTCAGTTCACCTCCGATAAAGCTTATTTCAGCGACAGCACTATAATCCTGCTCACCGCCAATTTTCAGGTCTGGATTCTCAACAAACATCTTCATCTTTCCGCTTTAAGGTTGTGTTTTAGCTTCTTGAGGTTCATCTCATCTATTTTGGACGATTTTCTCATTGAATAATTCTGGATTTGTGAAAGAATTCTCGCCACGAAAAACGCAGCGCTGACAAGTTTGGAAAAAACTTTCAATGATGGCGTCGGTTTTATCGTTTTATCCGTCTGTACTCTTATTGATAATAAAAAGTAGCCAATCAGCGCGCGAGAGTTCGCACAGTTATTGTAAAAATCTGTGTTGAAAATTACATTATTTCTTAATCTGTTAAATTCTCGAGAAAGTGGAAGCACTGGAAAACTAATAGAATCGTTTAAGTAGCGTGAAAAAGAAAACTTTCTGTTAATACTTTTATGTTTTGCATTCGCCGTTAAGACTAAGTTTCAATTATCAATTTAAGCTATCTTAGTCTTTACAGAGTACTATATTGTACTGTACATTAACTTACCTTTCCTTTTAGTCAATCGTTCACAATCTTAAAGCCAAGGAGTTTTCGTACTGTGTAAAAGAAAAAACTTTGGTCTGTTTAGTCGCTCTTTATGCTCTAACTCGAGCCCGGCGTATAAAATGAATAATAATCTTTGGTTTACTCAGACTTGCTGTTCTACTTGACTGCAGCCTTAGAGCTGACTTACACTATCAAAATATTGATTGACGTTTGAATAAGGCCAGGTGATGCCCTCAGTATTTATCTTGTGGAAACATTTTATTATTCAAAGTTCTCGTGATTGAGATAATTGATTGAAAGATTGAATGGCTTCAATCAGTTGCAACAGATTTAAAATTAACAACTAGATTATCGCTCGAGATTACTAGACTATCACGCCATAAAGAGCGAATAATCTAATTGTTTTAATATAAATCTACTGGACGTTCAAAACTTAACAACAAGCCAACAGGCTCGCGTTTTTAATTTATTGAATAATGATTTAAATAACAACCGCATACTGACAACCGCACACACTCACTTTCTACAAAAGGATAGATAGTGGGTAGCGTAGCCAATAAGAGAACAGCATTCGTGATAGAACGCTTTTAAGTAGATTTATATTAAACCTTGATAGACTATGTGTACACAAATAATGCCTAATAATATATTTTAAGTACAGATATGATATGCGAGTATTGCAGCACTACACGCGTATAAGCACTGTATAATAACTGACACCAGGCTTCAGCACATAAAACCGTGCTGACGGTTTGCTTAACCAGATGTTCCTATATAAAAATAGGACATTATAAAACTCCAGTCTCGCTAAAATGGCTTCAAGCATTTTGCTACAGCCTTAAAACTATCATGGTATTTTTATCTGTGTAGAAAATTAAATTTTCCAAATCTGATAAAATCTCGAGAAAGTGAAAGAACTGGAACTCATACAATCGTTTAAGTAGCGTGAAAAAATTTCTTTTAATACGTTTGTGTTTGGCATTCGCCCTTGAGACAAAGTTTCAACTATCTGATATCAATTTCTTTCTAACAAAAGCTATCTTAGTCTTTACAGAGTACTGCACTGCACTGTCCATTAACTTCATACCTTAGAATACTGTTTTCCTTTAGTCAGCTCGTTCACAATCTGATTTTCTTTAATGCCATGGAATTTTCGTACTATGTAAAAGGAGAACTTTGGTCTGTTTCGTCGCTTATCTTGTTTATGCTCTAACTCGAGCCCGTATAAAATGAATAATAATCTTTGGTTTACTCGGACTTGCTGTTCTACTTGACTGCAGCTTTAGAGCTGACTTACATCAAAATATTGATTGACGTTTGAATAAGGCCAGGTGATGCCCTCAGTGTTTATCTTGTGGAAACATTTTATTATTTAACAGAAAGTTCTCGTGATTGAGATAATTGTTTGAAAGGATGGCTTCAATCAGTTGCAACAGTTTTAAAAACCTTGATATACCATGTGTATACAAATACATGTAGTGCCTAATAATATATCTGCAGTACGGATATTACATACGGGTATTGCAGTGCTACACACGTATAAAGACGCCATATTGCACGCAATTACGCGCGTGACACACACGACTCAAAAAAGTTACACGCAAACGCGCAAAGGTTTCATCCAAGCTCAGATTAAGTGCGTGTATTTTTTAAACAAAGAACGATACATCTCGGTATAGTTCATTTCCAACAATTCGGGGTTGAAGCCAAAACGTTCACATTTTGAGAAATAGCATTTTAGTTTGGTCCGGGGGGGTACTCTGTAAATTTTTGGGTGGGGTGTGCCTCTGGGACTCTGAGACCCTTAGCCTATACTAGACCATTTTAGCTGCATTTTGTAACCCTATTCTAGACTAAACACCAAAAAACCCTACTCTATCCTATACCTATTCCAGACTCGCTATTTTCCAGAAACTCGTTCACACAGGGGTCAGTAAAAATGCCGTACTGCCCGCCGTACCGATTTTTTAATGCCATTTGCCATTAAACCTTGTCTAGACTTAATTTCTTCACGCAACTGATCAGTTTCGCGGAAAATGATACCCTATTCTAGACCAAAAATCTCTGATAACTATACCCTATCCCAGACTAAACTGCCTGAAAATCATACCCTTCACAGCGGCACATACCTATATAGCTCATATATGGGAGTATCCCTCCCCCCCCCCCCCCCCCGGAGTTTGGTAAGTAAGCAGGCAAGTAATGCTCTCTTATTTGGCGACCAGAATTGGAATACAGCAGTGGCAACGGTGACTTAATACAATTAATAATGTTGTTTTACTGTCCAGATACTGAAAAATAACATTCTTTCACCATTCGTTTATTTTTTTAAACTTAATTTACACTCTTTGTTACAGTTATAGTAACTTAAGCTTGAGAATTACCAGCCGTCAGTCCGCCCAATCAAAAATTTCGAAGTTTTAAAAGTACTAAAAGGGCTTATCATTTACAGATATCAAGTTAAATTCGTATAATTTCTTAAAATGCATTTATTTGTTCGGATATTTTCATGACAAGTAGAGAAAACGCTTTCAACAGTTGTAATTTTTACCTGAAAATGAGCTTTGCAATTCCCTTCCGTTACTAACGTTAGTGGGTAACTCTATTGTTTATTGTCACAAACCCAAATCACGTATGATCGCCACTCTTGCACAATTTTTCCTTCCAGGTTTCTGCCAGTGTAAAATTGTTGTGAATTTTTGTTCCTAAACCACATACGTCGGCTATCTCATTGTTAATTTTTTGTTCAGGTAGCTTTGATTCTGGCGTAGAGGTATCTTTATTTTTCTTCACGCGTTGCCATCATGAACACAGGCGGCCCAAGCTCACTATCAGAAGCGAGCCGTTCCGGTTATTTAAAAATGAACTTGGGCTGCCTGTGTATTGAAAGTTGCCTTCACGTCACACGCTATGTAGCAACCAGACAAGCAAAACAAAACTCATGGTCCTCATGACCGGGGAGGGAAGAGTAAAACTTCATAAAATCGCCTACAGCGATCTACAACAACTACTGGGCAGCGGAAAGTAAAACAAAATGGCGGACAAAAACATTGTGACGATCGTACATCTCTTGACGACAGAAACGTTTTACTCAAGTTTTTCAACATCTCATAGAAAAGTACAACTGCGAAATCTCGTTATTTAAGAAAATCAATGGCCATTTTTAATACTATAATTGTAGTCAGTTGTAGTCTACTTGTGTCCCCACATTAGTATGGGTTACATCCCAAACTAGAAGGTTTTGACACGCAAATAAAGTTTTCATTCATTCATTCATCTGATTACAAAAAAGACATTCGTATTTACATAATGTGACAGTATTACACAAGGCTGCGTTTTTGGGAGAATCCGAAATCGGATATGTGATTCAGATCACATCGATGACCAAAAACAAAAATCCCAAAACGAATCATTTTACGTTAAAAAATCGTTGATATCATGCAAATAAACCTATTTTGACTCCCACGTGTATTTTTTAGTCCTTGCTTCAAAATATGCGATAAAATCTTACCTGAATTGACCATGATATGAAATCGTGAAAGAAACAAACAGCCGAACGGAACGAGTAAAGTTGCACGAAAGACCGCTTGTCGATGTACTATTTTCGAATCTTAATCTGATGAATCTCACCGGAGTATGGATTCAACGGAGTCATGGCCCGTTTTTTTGGATTTTAGCAAAAAAAAAAACTAAAATTCATTTATGGATTCAAGAATTCGGATTCGCATTTTTCTCAAAAAACGCAGCCCAACTGAAATGTCTTTAAATTCCTAGGTTCAATTTTTCCTCGTTCATTCCGATGTCTACTTTAAATATGAAACATTATAACTATTGAATTGGGGATTATTCATTCACTTGACTTACTTTAACAACCTCAAACATCAACTGTAGATCAACCAATTTACCAAATTCCTTAACCTTAAAATACAGTTCTACTTCAAATGCAACCATGCTGCCACTTGGTTTTGTAAGTTGCAAAAAATGATTTCTGTTTTCGTCAGTTTTTAGTGTTTATTTGCGTTAACATATTCAAGAACTTTCCAGCGAACAAATCCTGATGGAAACTCGAGCCTTTTCCTCATACAGACTTTCAATAACGTTTTAAACGTTTTAAAAATCAGCAACAATGAACAATTACCGTTTAGTTTATGATTGCTTCATCACGAAAGATGGCGTAGTGGCAAATTGGCTGCATTTGCAAGGTGTGAAGGCACACCAAACATTTGTGCTAAGCCGGCTCGAAATTCTCGCATCCACATGGAATATATAATAGGATTAGCGAACGAGTTGGCCAAGAAAAACATTAACACAATCATTCTAATGTGAAAATAAGAAGAGTGCGAAGGAAAAGAGACGTTTGGAAACGAAAGTACACTTAGAAATATTATCACTGGTAACAAAGTCAGTATAGATACAAAAGTAACAACAAATAATGTGGAGGTCAGTTGTCGTTCTCGGGTGAACATGCTGCGGCGGGTTATTGAATTATTGATGACTTGGGTTTTAACGAAAATGGAAATATATGATACGAAAACAAGAAGAAGAGAAATCGAATAATATGGTACATATAGGGTGGAATTGATTAATTGTTCCAAGTGAGGATTTGAATTTTCTATTTGTGATAACACAATTTGTAGAGACTCCCTAATAACAGCTGTTAACCAAATGATGGCGATGATTACTTTGTAAACCCATCTGCTCATTGCACGATGTTCAAAAGGAAAAAAAATAGCGTGTACTCTCTCCAATGACATAGCAACAAGATTGCCAAGGGAGGCCATAGAAAATACATGGAGCAATGCATTTTTGAGATAAAGTGCCCAAATTCTCCTCGTGCCATATTCCCATACATCACAGTCTTCTCCCACTCGCTCAATTTGCAGAGGACCTGAGATTGCCCCAGCCAAGAGGTCGACTATCGCCAGATTACGGATTAGTAAGTATGTGCTCTTGCGCCGTAGCTGGCGTTGTGTCGTAAACACAATAACTGTGACGAGATTAAGAACGACTATAAGAAGAGATTCAATGGTGAGCACAATAATCCATGGAACGCACTCTGATGCGGGGATGTAATAGGTGGCGTTAGCGGATGTGCTGTTGCTGGTAAATGTCGCCATTGTGCTTCGGAGAATGTTTACCCAATCACCTAGATGAAAGAATTTAAAAGAAGAAGTCTTAGTTATACATAGATATATGGGAATGTGCGGCTTCAAATGATATTGTCTACGAGCCGTTTCATGGATTTAGAATTTGACAATGTTGCTCTGAAAATAATATATTTTGGCTCCTATTGTGAAACAGGGCATAGATTTTTGTCATTTTGGCTTGAGGAAAAAGGGGACTTAAAACCCTTTTGCGTATACAGGGATAGTACCACCCCATATGATCCCATAAGACGCCTTCACTGTAAATTCAAAAGATCTGTTTCAGCCCCAAAGTGCTGAATCAGCTCTAAGTCCTTAAAGCTAATTCAGCCCTTCATGGGGCTATTTTGGACATTCGTGGGCCTCATTCAGCCCACATTAAGGTTACAGTGTACCTTCGGGGGTGTCTCCAGTATAACAGCTCTAGTGTTTTAAGATTACACTTAACATACCTAAACCCAAATATCAAATTAAAGGTTATAGAGCTGGCTATCTAAATATGGAAACATTTCTTGGTAATAAAGTGAATTGTCGAATTTTTTACGTCTAAATTCGAACGTCCGAATCAGCTTTAAAACGCTATAACTCAAAGCGATTATTGTATTTTGCTAATTTGATTTGTTCTCGGGTTTCCGGACACGAAGCGCTAAAAAAACGTGTCGGCGATTTCCCATATTCAATTGCAGTGAAAAGTTACAGAATATTTTCGAAAAAGGGAGAAAAAAGTTGGAATGATCGCACGGAAATGGCTCTTGACGAAAAAGTTTTCGGAAATAAGAAATTCGCCGACACGTTTTTGTTGATTATATGTTAGCCTAGCTTCTGTCCAAATTTGAGGAAAATCGAACAAATTTCCTTTGAGTTGTAGCTCTTTAAAGTGTCCCCAACAAGCGAAAAATTAACTTTGAGAAAACAGCGCTTAAAAAAACATATCGCTTCATAAACAAACTCCGCCCACAAAAGTTATACTGTCATTTCTCCGTCAATTTTCACTATTTTTCGATAATTTTTTTTTTTGAATGTAAAATTTATTTTGACGCCAAAAAAAAAATTCGATAAATTTTCGATCTGAAGGTACACTGTAACCTTAATTGTTGCACTGTTTTGGTGCTATTGGGCCAAAACAGCTCCATTTCAGGTCCAAAACAGCTCCCTGTTAGGTCCAAACAGCTCCATTTTACAAGGGTTAAATCAGCCCCAAAAATAGCACTGTATTTTACTCACCGAAACAGCCCCAATTTGGGGGCTAAAACAGAACTTTTGAATTTACAGTGTTGTTACTTCCTTGTACCATTTATGTCAAATGTCATCACTCTCAACGAAAATGATGTCATTGATAATGAACTGCATGCAGGAAGAAAGAACATACAAAACATAACCAAACGAGAACGAAAAGGAATTTGGTCTTCCCACCGCTTGCTACATCTTGAAAACAATTTCACTTTCCTCGGCTTTTAAAAAGGACCTTTCCAATAACGAGGAAAGCTAAGCAATAAAATTCTAGGTCGACGAAGCAAGTCGCGCTGGTTACACCGCCATTCTATAGTAAAAATTGCTGTTTCGGACCGCGCCCTTATTATCTAAAAGCGCGGAGAAAACATTACGAGGTCCCTCTGGGGACGAAGTGAATTACTCAATACAAGAAAGATCGCGTGAGGGTTGTTAAAGGTGAGACGATTATTCCGTGTGTGAAGTGTCAAGTTCATTACCACAGTGGTTACAGAATATAAGCCTCGATAACTCGAACAGTCAAGTTGTCTTTCCTCTGACGGTTCGAGTTCTCATCAGAATTCTACTGTTACTGCACTGTCGGACACTTAGCTTAAACTACTGTTTACCTTTAGTCAGTCCCTTGCATAGATTTTTCGTTATGGATTCGCACACACGGGTTGTACAATCTGAATTGCTGAGAAATTTACGTATTGGTGTTAATGGAAACTCTGGTGTATTTGGTCACTTATCTTGTTTTATATGCTCTCGGCCTCGAGGCCATGCATAATGAATTATCAGCTTTGGTTTACTCAGACTTCCTGTTCTACTTATATCAAACTATTGATTGATGTTTTAATAAAAAAAGGAATCTCAAGTCGTAGTTCTAGGCGCCTTTTATCAGTTAATGATTGAATGGTTTCAAATGATGACTGCTTTCGTTTATAATTCATGCACAACAATTTTAACAGCTTCAAATCTCACTTATTATTGGTCGCCAGTTTATTGGTTAACATTAACTAAATTTGTTGTAAATCGAATGTGATTTCATATGGCTAGACACTTACCTTATCATAGGAAATTAACGATCCATGTAATTAACGCGAATTCTCAAAATTCGCGTTAATTTAAGTCGCGTTAATTTTTGTAAGCGTTAATTTCCGCGACATTATTTAAGTGGAGCGTTAATTTCCGAGACCTTTCCTAGCAACTAGGAAACAATAACCTTCTCTTTTCTGCACACTATTTTTCAATCTTTTGCAATGTAAAAGCCTTAAGCAATATTTCCAGTTTATTCTTGCTTTCAGAAGAGCGGTTCTCAACATCCGTTTTTTTCTTGTACTACACAGTCAGCCAAAATATCATTAGAGACATCAATAATCGCGTTAATTTTCTTCATTTTGAAAATTTTCCCCTTCTCTCGCGTTAATCTCCTTTATTCGAAAGAAATTTTCCCTTCAATTCGCGTTAATTTAAGTCGCATTAATTTCAAAGACCTTAATTTACAGGATCGTTAATTTCCTGTAATAAGGTATTACATGTGATGATTGATTCTAATTACATGTGGGTGAGTATTATTAAAAGGAACAACTGCCGTTACATTTTTCATTTGAGTGATATAGCATGTCTGAGATATAAAACAATAGAGTGATTTTATCCAAATCCAGCTCACAAATGGAAAAGGTAAATATTTAACCAAATTGAAAAACGCTGATGGACATTTAAAGAAGCAGCGCCGTAGTAGTAATAAATATTATTATTATTTGTAGGTTTTATCGATTCATTTCTATACAGGTTATTATTACTATTATTATTATTATTATTATTATTATTATTGTTGTTGTTGTTGTTATTATTCGATTCTCTCCAGTTGCCGGATGTTCTACTGGGTAATGTTTATTGTGTCTCAGCCACTCCCCGTAGCTTAGAGACACAACACTTTCCTCAACAAGTGCGCAGTTCCGAGAATGGTCGATATTTGTACACTTCCAAGGAAGTCAGGTACATCTAACTTTCCATTTCTTTGCACCTTTCGATATGCTTCCAAGAGCACCAATCACGATAGGTATTATTGTGACTTTCGAGGCTCCATGAATCCTTCTAATTATTATTATTATCTAATTATTATTATTATTATTATTACTATTATTATTATTATTATTATTATTATTATATCAAAGCTGCGAAAAATGATCATTGCTGATTTGGTTTAATATTTTATTTCTGTTCTCTTGTCTTCCTCCCAATCAAATGTACTTTTATACATTATAAGCTGCCGTTCCTTGTAAATAAAACCGAAATATCAACAATATAGATTTTCCTTGTTATAACTTAAATATAAGTTGAACAAACAATATGTTATGGCTCGTTTTCCTTTGTTCTGTCAGGTGATTATATTGAATACACCCCGCCAATTACCAACTGCCTGAAAAGTTGGGAGCGCGGCTTTGATTATACCAGGGGATAGCGAGGCTGATATTCGCCTGGAAAAATAATACAGTTATGTTCCTTGCTGCATATGATCAGGTCAAACTAATCATGTTACACATAATTATTTACAGAAGGCCGAGAAAGTCAGAATTCTTAGTCAGTCATAGAAATAGCACGGTTTAATCAATCGCGTTGTTTCATATAACTGACTTGGTTGCAAAAATAGAGAAAGAAATTTTAAATTTAAATTTAAATTTTATAGATTTAATTTGTAGATGAAGATAACATTGACGTAAAGAATAATTTTTCGCCTTTCTTTCGGGCTCATCCTCGGTGCAAAAACCTGGAAAACTCACGAGTGGCATAAAGCAAAGAAAAGAAAACGTAAGAAAACAATAATTACTATACAGTGCAAGACAACATAAGATACAAATAGGTAGAAAACTAACAAAGACAGGTTTTTATTCTGAGGGAAATCCTGCTTTTGCTCCTGTACTTCTGCTTCTTCTTGTGTATAAAGGTTTTCCCCACTTCACACTCCATTCTTAGAGTCTAGCTAGTTGCATTTCATATTTCAAATATTCTCTTTCCTGCAAATCCGACATCGTCCGTCCCTGACGAAGCGAAGGGCATATTAATGAAAAATGCAGAAAGGCAACATGTTTGCAATGTTTGTTTACCACGTGGGAATCCCAAAGCGTACTGAGATTCTTGTTCTTTCATTTTGCGTTTCCGATATGCATACAAGACCCCTCTTGGCATTTCCAATGTCAACAAAAGACAATCAGCGTCTCTTTTCAAAACGACAATACTACGTTGAAATTCCAGTGGGCAATTTCGCAATCTGTATTCTTTTTTTTTTTTCTTTCTAGCATTTAAGTAGCGCTCCACATAAGAACTACGGTAAACTTCATTGTTCTGCGGCATTGGCTCTTTTCCACATAGAATATCTTTGATTTCAAGAATAGACGAGGTGCTGATGGCTCATAATTATATTTCAGTATAAAAATAAAGAAAATCCATTTGCGTCAAATAAATTTTAGGAAATGTTCGTGCTTAACCAATCAGTATAGCACAAGATAATACCTAATAATTTTGCTTTTTTTGATGAAGTTCCCCAAATACAATATCTTTTAAAAATTGCATGTTGAGCGATTGGGTCTCAAATTACTTGAAACCTTAAAAAAAAATTAGACAAAATGCACCTTGAACATTAACTTTTTAGCGGTTTTTCAGTCTAGGCCAATGAGATCACTAGTTAGAACAATGAAAAAAAGTTGAGATTCCATCGTGCATTGCCGTTCAGCACTTTCTTTCTTATGCGGATCATTTCTTAAAAAACACTCAAATCTGTGTGTCGACCTCGCCATATGGAAAATATGCTAGCTGGTTATTTTTATGAGCCTTGTGAGCCTTTATGACCCTTGGATTCTGTATATGAATACTTAGTATTCGGAGACATTTTCGGGTGATTTTATTTAACCTGTAAAATATATTATGAATTAATGCAATGCCCCCTAAATCTTTTTTTTTTTCTACTTTAGTCTAGCAGTCAGTGACTTATAATAACTCTTTGTTCCTTTCTTTCATTTAAATGAGGCGTAGTCATGGAGATTTTTTCAATGGTTTTTGTGTTAAGATTTTTGCTGAAATTAAACACTTCAACTACTGTGCTGAAACCTGGCATTTTTGTACCAAGACTTCAGCAGATATGCTAGAGAAAGTAAACGAACGAGCTCTACGCTTTGTATTTAAAGATAAGAGCACTCCATACAACGAACTGGTAAAAATGATATGTGGAACCACCTTGAAAGAGCAAAGAACTACGAAAATTGTTAGTACAGTTTACAAACTGCTTACCAATGATAATGCACCACAAAGCTTAAGTGATTTATTAGAACTTCGGCAATGCGCATACTCATTAAGAGGACAAAATAAATTGAAACTACCAAGAGTTAATACCACCATGGAGCTACCAAGCAGCAAAACTATGGAGTAATCTTCCAGATAAAGTGCGGACAGCTTTCAGCTACAAAGCATTCTGTAAAATTTTAAACGATACTGATATATTTGATATACCTGTTTGAAATAATTTTAATCAATTTTACATTGATATTTAAATAGTTTTATAAGTCAATGTAATATACTTTCTTATATTTATTTATTTATTTTTTTTTTTTTTTATTTGTGGCTGTACCTGTAAATTAGCTGGATAGCTAAGTGTATGGTTCACGGTAAATAAAGGTTTATTGTATTGTATTGTATTGTATTGTATTGTATTGTATTGTATTGTATTGTATAGAAGTACCTGTTCTAATACATTACTGAGGAAGATATCATGTGAATACTTGTAGGGAGAACAAACAAAATCAGTTTTAAACCAAGACACAAGGAAAGAAATTGAAAAACAAATTGGTACATTCTTTTACAAGTTGCAATCCATTTCCATCCTGGCCATCCGTAGTCAAAGGCACCTGTAATATAACTTGCCTATTTATAGTCTCACACCACTAGTAGTAATTTTAAACAAAACTGGACCGTTACTTGGGGGTTGTTTACCATTTACAAGGGAAAACCGGTTGGTCCACGGTTTGTGTAAATGGTAAGCAAAACTCCAGAAAGGGAAATTCCGTTTGAGATTGGCGTGTACCATTTACCATTTGACACCAGAAACAAGCTGAGTAACCACGCTTACGCATCAAAACTGGCGCAGGGTCTGGAACTGATAGATAAAAGCAAATGGTACACACATTTCCGTTCGGAAATTTCGGTTGGAAATTTTGGACTACCTTTCAAGACGTTCCGTTCATTTCGGAAATTTTCCGGTCGGTCGAGCCAAAATTTTCTTACCATTTACATTCTAACCGAAATTTCAGGAATTTTTTGGGTAAATGGTAAACAACCGGGTTTCCATTGATGTAAATATATGTCTGCTAAAAGTAGTGGCTTAACCGCTTTAAACACCAGGCGTCACATAAACCCGTGCTGAGTATTTGCTAAACCAGATGTTCCTGTATAAGAATTACTAAAGAAAATCCAGTCTCGCGATATGGCTTCGAGCATTTTACTGCAGCATTGAAGCTATCATTGATGAGTTTTTTATCTGTGTTGAAAATTAATTTTTTTCCTGAATCTGATAAAATCTCAAGAAAGTGAGACTACTTTCTGTTAACTTTTATGTTTTGCATTCGACGTTAAGACTAAGTTTCAATCTAATATCAATTTCTTTCTAACAAACGCTACCTTAGTCTTTACAGAGTACTGCACTGTACTGTCCATTAATCAATCAATCAATCAATCAATCCTGACCACAGTGTGGTCAGTACGCTTAGCCGAAGAGCTAGTTTCCAGGTTACGCCACGAAAATAATAAAGACAAAAGATACCAAATAAAACTTCATTAAATTCAAGATAAGCTATAATTAAAAATGATTACGAATTGAAATAGTTATTAACTAAACGTAAAATGTAAAAGTTGTCTAAATTGTTACACATACACTGGAAAAGTTGAAAATTTACATGGACATGTAAATCCAATTTACAAAATGTAAATCTGGATTTACATGATTTGTAAATTGTAATTAACATATTAAGGATTTGTAAAAAACAATTTACATGTTATTTACATGTTTGAATAGATCATGTAAATGTACTGTAAATAGTGATTTACAGGGTCGTTTTCTGGGATTATAATTTGAAGAACATGTAAATAACATGTAAATTTTTTTAGGTAGATTTACAGTATCTTCGTTTGTAAATAACATGTAAATGTTTGGAATTATCCTGTAAATAACATGTAAATGTCTTTACCACAAATGGGGCTGTTGAAACCCTGTAAATTAAATTTACATGTTTTATTGGATCATGTAAATGTACCGTAAATAGTGATTTAAGTAAGTGAGAAAAGGAGGGCTATTGAAACTGTGTACTGTGGAGTCTCAGTATCGAACTTCTGGATAACTAGAACTAAAGGCTGTTTCCCCTGCTTCACTCTATTGTAATTATTCGTTACCCCCAATAACTTGAAGGTCCATGCAGGTCCTCTTTCCAGATCGAATTGGAATTTAGAATGTTGGTTTTTTAGGACAGGGGAAAACCGTAGTACCTCTCGGAGCAAGGAGAGAACCAGCAACAAACTCAACCCACATATGACGCCGGGACCGAGGATCGAATCCGGGCCACATTGGTGGGAGGCGAGTTCTCTCACCACTACACCACCCCTGCTCCCCTAAAAGCCATACAATCGGATTTCATCGAAACTTCCAACTTTTATCGATGGTAACTTCTTTACTATCTATAGCTTAAAATGCACTTATTGAGAACTACATATTTATGGAATCCATATATGTAAAAACCATGTAATTGTAAAAGGGAGACGCTAGAAACTGTGTAACAATGAATCATGTAACCCTTTAAAAGTCGTGTAAATGAAAATAGCGAGACCAGGAGCAGATTGATAAACACATGGGATAAATCAGGGGTAAAAGAAGCGCTTGAGCGTGCACTCGGGCCGGCATATTGTTGATTGCCGGCGTCATTCGGGAAATAAAACTGCAACAACAGACAGAGCCAACGTCAAGATTACTTAGCGTTCGGTATTGGTAGAATAGCTTAACGAATAATAAAAGTACGAATAATTTATTTGAAAATGATGTCGCGCATGTGACGCGTGACGCGTGACACGCGACAGAATTCTCATGGAAAACAAGGCGGTCCCCTTATTGAAATTGTTCCAGCACTGATAAAGTAAAAACTAAAATAATAAAATAGGCCAACTTTAAATTGCGAAGAGTGATTCGTAGAAGTCTGAAAAGTTGCGTATTCTATTCCAAATGTTCAGGTTCAGTGGGTTGAGTAAATGGCTGATATGTCGTCAGCACCTGAAAACGTTTACCCTTTACGAGGATCCTGATCGATCCTGGGGTTTTTCAGTTATTCTAGGAGCGCAATTCCATAAGCAGAAGCAAGATTCTCCTCAGCCGACTCCTTGAAAACGGGGAAGTTAATTCTTCAAAATCTTTAGGGCGTATGAAAGGGTACAATCTATGTCCTTATACATGACGCATCTACCTCGGATTAATATAAGGCCGCTGACCCGAAGGCAGCGAAGGCGGGATATTTCAACGGTCAATGGCGGTCGACTTCTGGCGAGGCTTCGGGCCTTAAAACGGTTTTATTCAGTGGAAATCTCAATACAAAACGCCGTAAAAGAATGAAGAAGAACCCACGCATCTTTGCAGGTATGTTTTACCGCTGGGTAGCGTTTCGATTTAATTTGTACAGTCAACCATGCGTGCATTTCTGGCATGATTCTGCTTGTAACTCAAATGTGCACAATGTTTGTTCAGATTCAATTGATTTTCGAAATGCTCAATGCTCAAATCAGTCTAGTTTCATAAAATTGGTGGGATATTTCACTTTAAACTGTCACAACTTGATAGAAAATGAATCGAAACAGATCTGAGAAATACACATGGTACATTTTATAGAGGGTTACAAGAACACATGTCAATACATGAACGCTCGTTGATATTTACAATAAGTTTATACCTGCAAAGCTTTAACATGAAGGGGGCTTGTTCTCATGGCGGTTGCCTTTACTTGGAAATACCTTGAATGCTTCAAGCTGTTTGTAAGCTTATATGTACATGTATAACTGATAAAATATTTAAATCATTAAAACAACAACATTAAGTTTAAATTAAGCTTAAATGTGCAGATTGTATTGTGACTGGTCAGTATAAATATGTACTTATTGACTAAGTGGGAGGGCCGGATGGGAAAATATTTGTATTTGTATTGCAGATTGTATTGTGACTGGTCAGTATAAATATGTACTTATTGACTAAGTGGGAGGGCCGGATGGGAAAATATTTGGCTCGAGGTCATGGCGTGCGAGGTCCGTGCGCCATGACCGAGAGCCAAATATTTTCCCATCCGGCCCGACCTAACTTAGTCAATAAGCATTTTATCATATGACCAATTTGGAGACAAAATTACTTGAAATTTTAATAGGCGCGGACGTCCGCTTTTGTAGTAGGGCCGTACGCCTTTTTCCGGCCTCGCTCGCGCAAATGCGTACGGCCCTCATACGGGACTTTCATCAATGGTTTTGCAAAGGAAAGGTTCGCAGGGCTGTACGGGTCATATGATAATATAGGTTATTCAGCGAAAAGTTGTGTAATATGCTTTGTATTTTTACATGTCAGGTGAGAAAAAATAAAAGCTGACAAGTTAAAATGCCCAGCCCCATTACACAACTTTCTGCTGATTAAATTGTTTGTTATACATGTACATGTTATTATATAGTTTACAGATTATTACTACTATGCAGCAATCATCTTTTCCAAAAATTAATTTAAGTTTTTGAAAAAAAATTACTGTTTACCCTAGCCTATGGTCAGACAAGTGTAACAAATAAAGGTTATTCAGCGTGAAGCTGTGTAATATGGCTGAGTATTTTTACAAGGCTTCAAAAAATCAAAACTGATGAGTAAAAATACCCAGCTGTTACTCAACTTTTTGCTGAATAAGTTCATTATTTTTAGATGTAAATAGTTCGTAATGTAATAAATAGATGCAAATAGTTCATAATGTAATATAGTGCACGATCCCACAAGCTTTCTAGCTTTAATACCCATCGTGCTTAAAGTGCCCCTGCGATCAAATTTTATAATTGTTTTTTATTTCATTTTTCGAAAGGAAATATTGTAATTACTGACCAGTCCAAACCGTTTTTCAATCTGATCACGGGAAAGCGTTTTTTTATGACTGTACTTTTCTCGTTTTTACGGCCGCCATTACATTTGCATGTTCCAGTAGTTTCAAAAGAAGCCAGAGAAAGTGACGTCAAAGACTCGCTGGCTTAAAATTGCAGCGTGTGAATACAGCTTCTTTAGTATGCAAAACACGAGTTTGGCAATCTGAAAGCTCAAAATTCCCGTGCCGCATACTAAATAAGCTGTATTCACACACTGCAATTTTAAGCCAGTGAGTCTTTGACGTCACTTTCTCTGGCTTCTCTTGAAACTACTGGAACATGCAAATGTAATGGCGGCCGTGAAAATGAGTAAAGTACAATCGAATAAAACCGCTTTCCCGCGATCAGATTGAAAAACGGTTTGGACTGGGCAGTAATTACAATATTTTCTTTCAAAAAATGAAATAAAAACAATTATAAAATTTGATCGCAGGGGCATTTTAAATAACAGTTACTTACTTATTATACAACAGTAACCTCCTAAAACTAAGTTTTTGAAACTGCTTTACCTAACGCATGGTCAGAAGAGTGTAACGTGTCGTATTTGAACTCAATTTGATGCGTATTTGCACTCTGAATGCTATGTCAAATAATAACTTGGCATATTTGACTTGTTTTGCTGCTAATTCTTGCCATCAAATGCTATGTTGTGTTATAAATCAAAGTCATTATAGACTTAAGATTTTGGACTCCAGACTGAGTATAAAATGCTGACTATATTAATATACAGTTGTAAGACCAAAACTATTTTTTAGTGCCTACAGCGGTGTGCAACTATGATTACAGATTAAATATGTTCACAGTTATCCTGTGTGATTGTGAAAAATAGAATACATCTACTTGAAGGCTTGCATCTGTAGTAGGACAGTTTTACAGCAGATTGCTTGATAGATTAAGTCATAAATTAGGATCAAGTGACAGTTTTGGTCTCAGTCTGCATTTTATACCCACTGCACTTGATACAAATGTACCTAATATGCACTTATGCCAGTCTGTAATCTGCAGTCTGAATTTTAAAACATCCAAGATTGTAACTTGGTTGATCACCTAAAGACAGTAATCTTACATAAAAATAACCGGTTGGTCTTGATGAGTCAGAGTGGGATTGACTTGAGTTGTACATCGTACTATGGAGTATTAAAGTTAAAAATTATTGGTCGCCTCTCTGCACATTATTCAAAATGAATGTTTATACACTGTAATTGTGAATGGATTGTATCATTCTTTTCAAACTCCCAATGTGAAATCAAATATTCTAATTCAGTTAAAACAAAAAAGGTTAAGTAATAAATAACCAAATATACAGCTGTAAATGTAACTGTACAGAGAGGTGAGGGTGTTTTTCTTATACATGTACGGCGGTGTATAGATGTAGGTTACATTGTGACTTGAAATTTTTAGTATCAATATGAGGTGCAAGCTAGGTAATGTAGGATTCAAAGAAATTCTCTTTTCACTGTATTATATGTATTGTTGTTCATGGTATTTTAGAGTGTGAATATGCATCAAGACAAAAGCAAAATTTATGCTTTACAGTGTTCTGTCTTCAAACTACAATGTACATGTACACTGAAAGGAGGATATTACTGTCTTCCTAGCATGCTTTGGATAAAATTCAGGTGAATGACTTCTGCTTTTGTTGGTCACAGCAAAATATACAGTGAGATGGAATAAAACTGAATGATTCATGCTCATACCATAGAAAATTCAGAAAATTGTGAGAAAAACGAAGATTGATTTTGAACTAAAAATAACATAACCATAAACAAACACAGCAGGACAGTTGTGTGCTGAGTAGTTGAGCTGAGTAGCTGTTGTTTTATATTTTTACTAGCTGGAATTATTTCACCGGCTCTGTTCACCAGTGTTAGGTTCAATAAGTCAAAGCAAGCAAATATACAGATATTTCTTCTAATTAAGCCAGCATTGTTTTGAAATTTAACCAGTCTTTAAAAATATTCTGTAAAGGTAAACAATAAATAGGTTAACATTTCTTTTGAATACAGTCGAACCTCCCGTAAGCGGCCACCCAAAATGTCAAGCCTAGGTGGTCGCTTACGGGAGGTGGTCGCTTACATGTACGAGAGTGCAGACAAAATTGGGTCAAAATTTTGCCTTATTACCATATGGTAACTGCAGAGACTTATCCCATGTGCCAATGCCCATCTAAACCCATGTCATAACGTTTAGTAGTTACAAGTCAGTTTTCATTCTTAAGACGATGTTCATGTATATTATTTACATCAACCATACCCATCTTATTCACTGGTAATATGAGGATAATATACAATTTAATGCAGCAGTGATATGGGAGTGTGCTTCATATTTTCTCATTTTTTTTTTTCACATTAGAAATGGCATCATTCAAAGAGATTCAAGGAGAGCTTTTTATGGTGAGAGAATAATTGATGTTATATGTCCATGTACATGTTAAGGATGTTTTCTAACAGGAGCCTGGTAGCAATTAGGCACCCAAGTAACTGACATGGGCACCAACATGTTAATATTTGTCTTAATATTTTATAATTTGTTAATATTTTGCTGCAGCACCAAACATTATTCAAATGGGAACCTTAGGTCTGATCTAAAATCAGCAATTTAGTTGACTACTGTATGGAATAACATAACTTGGTTTTGTTTTGTTTTTTTTCTTTTTGACCTAGACATGATTAATTTACCCTGCCAAACATTTGTGGTATAATCTGATAAACTGCAGCTAATTGTATGGCACATTGTGTATTTTCTTGAGTTAATGTTGAACATGGTCTTTGTTTAAAACTTGGTCTTGTTAACCCAGAACAATTTGAACCAGGTGTTTATTCAGGGACCAGCATTTTATTCATTGTCCCTTGGTGACTGATTTTTTATCAGTTCCTAATTCTCAGAAACTCATGACTGTGTTTTATTGATATTCTCTGGGAAAATTGGATTGTGATCACTGTGTTAATAGGATACCTTTGATCCAAGACCAAAGTCCATTTCTTGTTACTGGTCAGGATTTTCCATACATACCTTAAAAATCCCGGTTATACAATGTAAGGCTATGTTCACACTTGGTGCCCGAGCACGGTGCCCGAGTACGATTATCGCTGGGCACTAATGTGAACACACTTTTTTCGAGTACCCAAGCCAGAATTCGGGCACGGGACTCGGGCACTAAAGTGGGTACTGGTTCCCAATGTGCACGTGTTTTACGTTAGTTGCGAGGCACTACACCCACAAACCACTGCTTTGCGTACCCACAATTCCCTTGTACACTCAGAATGTGAACATGTTAATATCTTGGGTACCCATTGTCTGAATACAGCACCATTTTTTGCGGGTACCCAGGCACTACTGCTCGGGCACCAAGTGTGAACATAGCCTAAGCCCACCCAGTTATAGGCCCACAAAATTCTTCGAGTTATAACCCCTTCTGAATGTAAGCTTCCACATCTCCTCCAAAACAATTCTTTACATCAAGAACATAAACTGACTGAAATAATTGGACAGTATAGTATCGCAACATTTTGTGCTTACCATCCATTAAACTCTTACAAATTTGTATCACGAAACCGGTCTAGCTGCTGTGTGCTGCCCACTTTTCTTTTGATAAAAAAATGGATGCGAAGGGCAGTTGCCTTAGTTATCAGGCAGACTACTACAAGACAGACTTCTGCTCACTGCAGCTGTTTTTTTGTTTTGTTTCGCAGGCTTCAAGAGCAAGAGCATCCCCATGGCCAAACTCTGGCAGAAAACATACCAAAGCTGTAGTCAATGTACACTGTACAGTGTACATGTAGCTTTTTGAAAGGAACAATGCAAAACAGAAACAAATAATTCTAAAAAAATGATCAGTTACTGTGCCATATAGGATCTACTAAAAATAGGATATGAGTTATATAGTCAGGCATAAAATGCCAGTTTTTATGACAAAAGACTATGCCATAGTCAGCTGCCATTGTGTTTGCATGTAAATGCTGACCTTATTGGTGTGGAAATGACAAAATTCAATGAAAATATATTTTGACAAATTCTTCTGAAAACTTGCTTGAATATTATTTAGTCATGGGCAGAAAAATACCCACTTATGTTCTGGCCAAACTGACTGGCAAGTATACATGTATGTCTAGATGCAAGTTGTTCCAAATTGTAAACAAGCCATTTCAATGTACATGATAACTTGCAGTGGTTGACTAAGTGATATTAGAGAACTTAAGATCTACAATGAATGAGACAACGACAACGTCTATAGACCGCAGGAGGACTGGTCCAAGGACATCGGTTTTAATGGGAAAATGAAATCTTAAGATGTGGCCGGCAGGTAGACGACAACTTATTTTGACTTGGCTTGTTGAAAACGTCTCGCTCAAGATGAGATTAGCCATGGATTAAACTTTATTAACAGCGAATAATTTCCAGTTTTGTTTGACCTGTTTGAGTCCAAAAATCTTGATTTTTCCCCACGGAGAATATTGAAAGTTCATGCTGTATGAAATGGCCGAGTCTGAGTGTTTTGCCGAGTTCCCGGCACATTAGTATATCATGTTCGGAATTGCATACAAAGTTTGGTCCCCCAAAAATAAACACAATACACAATTAATTACAAGAGTTGGCAAAAACAATGTATTTGGCTGTGAGTCTAAATAACCACATCTGCAAAAAAGTAACAAAATGAAACGGTTCACTGCTGAAGATTCAATATATTTTTACATATTACAGAGACGTAAATTCCAGAGTACAAGTGATTAAATTCTTCTATTCAAGGCTTGTGGCCAGCTGCTTGCAGTCATGAATAATTTTTTTTCGATCCAGTTGTTTTGACTGTAAGGGCAAGTTTTAAAGATAAAAATACATTTACGACTTACTGGTTCGCCTTTTCCTCGTCTTGCCACCAGTTAGTAAACAACACGAAAGCACACACATGGTATACAGTCAAATTTTTAATCCAATTCGCTGGCTTCGTAAAATAGACAAGCAAAAATGAAACTACTTTGCACGACAATGTGAAACTACTGGCTTGGTCGTTGTAGACGAGAGGACGACGACAGAATTCGTGGGAAAATTGCGTGAATCTCACTTCTGGTCGTCGTCCATGTTGTCGTCGTGGATCTTAAGTTACCTATTAAAAGCTTGCGTCAACTAGAATCTATGCTTGATTGAATTGGACAAAAGGTATTGATGCAACTTATTTTTTATGTCGACTTGTCTTTCCATTTGGCCAGGGCTACAGATGTTCATGATGTTTTTTTCAACAAGTGAAAGATAATTAACATAATTTATAGTCTTAGGAGAGGACCACTACTGGTGACGTTGGCATCCTCAATAAAGATTATTATTATCATTATCATGTATGCATTTAAAGTGACTTGCCTTGCCTTGCAAGTTCCGGTTAAAACTGTAAAGTTGTAGTCATGTTTGTGGCATGGAATATTTTATGTGACAAAAGGAACCAGCATTAAATTGAAACAAATTGCATTGCTAGACTGACAGTTGTACTTCTCTAAACAGTAAGGTCTTCAAATTATGGTATGGTGTTGCAAAAATGCTTTTCAGTTGAAGACACAGCATTGAATTTACATGTTATTTACAGGGTCTCGATAGCCCCCCTTTTTCAATTTACATGTTATTTACATGGTCTTGATAGCCCCCCTTTTTCAATTTACAGGGTATTGATAGCCCCCCTTTTTCAATTAACATGTTATTTACATGGTCTTGACAGCCCCCCTTTTTCAATTTACATGTTATTTACAGGGTCTTGATAGCCCCCCTTTTTCAATTTACATGTTATTTACATGGTCTTGATAGCCCCCCTTTTTCAATTTACATGTTATTTACAGGGTCTTGATAGCCCCCCTTTTTCAATTTACATGGTCTTGATAGCCCCCCTTTTTCAATTTACATGTTATTTACAGGGTCTTGATAGCCCCCCTTTTTCAATTTACATGTTATTTACATGGTCTTGATAGCCCCCCTTTTTCAATTTACATGTTATTTACATGGTCTTGACAGCCCCCCCTTTTCAATTTACATGTTATTTACATGGTCTTGATAGCCCACCTTTTTCAATTTACATGTTATTTACATGGTCTTGATAGCCCCCCTTTTTTCAATTTACATGTTATTTACATGGTCTTGCTAGCCCCCCTTTTTCAATTTACATGTTATTTACATGGTCTTGACAGCCCCCCCTTTTCAATTTACATGGTATTGATAGCCCCCCTTTTTCAATTTACATGTTATTTACAGGGTCTTCATAACCTCCGTTTCCTAATTTACATGTTATTTACAGTCTCTCTTTTTAAATTTACATGCTGTGTACAAAGTCGCCTTTTCCAATTTACATGTTATTTACATGGTCTCTGTTCCTATACCTTCAAAATTTACAGCCTATTCACTATAATTTACATGTTTCAGCTCTAATATTTACATGTTATTTACATGATTATTGATAACATGTAAATGTCCAAATAGTCTGTAAATTATCGTTTACAGTCTATTTTCAGTGATTTACATGTTATTTACATGTTATTTACATAGTATGTAAATTTTCAACTTTTCCAGTGATAACTGTCAATAGTCCCGTGAGATTCGATGTCCATTTAATTTGAATTGCAATATTATCTAACTAAGTGTAAAATATAGTATAAAATGTAAAAGCAGTAAAACTTGTCTTAAAATTGTCACACATCACTCTCATAGTCCCGTGAGATTTAATGTTTTTAAATTATTTTTAAAGGCTATGTATGTTTAAATCTTCCTCGACCGGCGTCTGGTATCGAATTCCACAATTTTGATGCAGTGTACCTCCATGACTCTAAACCATAAGTTTTTTATTTCATTTTTGGAAGGAGTGCCCCTGAGGTTATACGTGGAGCGCTTTACTGCTATAAAATCACGTAACGGCTGCCAGGTCCGACATCGCTGACTAATATTTTTAAAACGGTTTATAATATTTTCGCTAGCCGTTGTTCGTGGAGACTTGAGAGACCAATACGCTTTATAATAGTTCCTCATAAGGTAGACCTGCCAAGTCTCACGCCTTAGGCGTGAGTCTCACGCCTGCGAGTCCAAAACTCCGATCTCGCGCCTACACACGCCTATGGAACAATTTCTCACGCCTAATTACAGATTTGAGCTATGAGCCTTAACTGATCGCATGATCTAATTTAAAATATAGTTACGTTCATGAAAATATGGCACTTTTTTACAGGTTTTTATCGTTCACGTTCAGATCTGAACGTTACAAAATACAGAGGTCTGATGCCCATTTAAATTTCCGAATTCTTCGGAACATCTTCGGACAACTTCGGACATCTTCGGAATAGATCGGGTTTTTCTTCGGATTCGGTCGGGTCGCCTTCGGAGATCCTGGCCACTCCTACGAAAAAATTCTCACGCCTATCACTCGGAAAAAGTTGGCAGGTATACATAAGGCGTGGACTTATCGCTGAAAACATGACGGAGCGCTCATTTGTTTACCCGTCTCTAACTTTAACTTACCTTAATATACTGTTTTCCTTTAGTCAATCGTTCATAATCTGATTTTATTAGCTTTAAGTTAAAGCTAAGGAGTTTTCGTACTGTGTAAAACTTGGGAAAACTTTGGTCTGTTTAGTCGTTTACCTTGTTTGTGCTCTAACACGAGCCCGTATAAAAAAATGAATAATAATCTTTGGTTTACTCATACTTGCTGTTCTACTTGACTGCAGCTTTAGAGCTGACTTACATCAAAATGTTGATTGACGTTTGAATAAGGCCAGGTGATGCCCACAGTGTTTATCTTGTGGAAACATTTTATTATTTAAAAGAAAGTTCTCGTGATTGAGATAATTGACTGAAAAGAATATCTTCAATCAGTTGCTCCAGATTTAAAAACCTTGATAGACCATGTGTACACAAATAGTGCCTAATAATAAGGCCATTATACGGGAGAAAATAAGACGCGTCTTATCTGAGAGACGCGACTTAAATAACGGCCTGGTCGCACTACAGTCAAAAAACAAAAATCCGCCCGTGTAAAAATCGAGGAAAACAAAAGAAACCGCTCCGGTGGGACACGCTTTTTGTGGGATGTTTTTGTTCTGGCCCTAAGACGCGAAATGATCGTATAAATAGTACAAAATATGCGTTCGTGTTTATTTTAGACACGACTTAAGACGCGTCTTATCTTAGAACGAGGTTTCAGCTGTTCTTATTTTGTCCGCGTCTTCCTCGTATAAATGCTTTCGCGTCCTAAAAAAAAGACGTGAACTATAAGGGCTGGTTCCCACTAGCGACGTAATCGGAAGCGGAGTCGGAGTCGGAAGCGTAAGGATCGTTACGTTCTCGTGTAAATTAAAAAACGTAGTCGCAATCGGAATCGGAAGCTCGACGGAATCGGAATCGGAAGGATCAGAAGGTTTCCTTTTTCTTCCGATTCCGCTTCTGCTTCCGTCGCTTACTATCCGCTTCCGTCGTTTTGATTTCCACTAGATCGTAAGGTTCTTACGATTCCGATTCCGTTTACGATTCCGCTTACGTCGCTTAAGTCGCTAGTGGGAACCAAGCTTAAGTTCGCCTGCGTAACAGAAACAACATATCAGAGAGCTTAAGCAACGACGACGGAGCTAAATTTGAAGGAATGGCTTACCAGTTCAAATGGAGAAAGGAAAATTGAACGTCGCGTGTTCACGTTCTCCGCAAAACCTATAATTTGATTATTTGATGTTGTTGTTTGGCAGAGAACGGCAACGAAATGTACCAAAATGTAAAACGCACGTGCA
This sequence comes from Cladopsammia gracilis, assembly GCA_022457155.1. Classification (NCBI taxonomy): domain Eukaryota; kingdom Metazoa; phylum Cnidaria; class Anthozoa; order Scleractinia; family Dendrophylliidae; genus Cladopsammia; species Cladopsammia gracilis. The sequence continues at coordinate 1,199,309 of JAJGOT010000139.1, read as the reverse complement.
CAGGCATTGTTTTCGCTCATTAAACCTATTGTTTTGTGCCGTTCTCGCTGCTGTCACTGTTGTGGTTGCTTAAGCTCCCTATTTTTTGACGAGTCACTGACCGCTCTCTCGCTGGCTAACAAATTGGCTTCGAAATACAGGCACTCGTCGCTCCACAGAAACTGTGTTTTTCGCAAAAGTTTCTTCCTTCGTGATTAGAGGGAGTAATTCGTTGCAAAGCTTTGCAAAAGATGGCTGGCAAAGCCGAAAGTTTGCATCTTCCCGTCCCGGGGGGGGGGATACTCCCTTATATAAGCTGTATAGGTATGTGCGGCCCTAAGGGGTATGGTTTTCAAGCCGTTTTGGTCTGAAATAGGGTATAAATTTTGACCATTTTGATCTGAAATAGGGTATGGTTTGCGCACTCTGGTCTGGAATTGGGTACGGTTTTTAGAAGAAGCTACTTTTTTCATCCCTTGAGAAATGCGGTTTGATTAACATCTGAAATAGGGTATCGAATTCAGGTCTGAAATAGGGTAGGGAAAATCGCATATTTTGGTCTGAAATAGGGTAAGGGTTTTAAGAAGGGTGCCGCACACCCCCACCCAAATTTTCGGGGAATACCCCCCCCCCCTCTCGGGCTTCCCGTGTAACACGTCATGATCGCACCAATCCATCGATCGCTTTCTACGGACTCTTCTCGGATTTCTGTTGTATTTTTTGTACGCAACGCCGAGTTTATGAATTTTCTTTCACAGCATGGTCTTCATAAGAAAAGAAGACTTCTCAAAGTTGAAAAAACGTCTGTGAAAAGTTATTTACAAATTATTAATTATTGTATAAGCAGTTTTATGAAATAGATGCAATGTAATGCGCTAAATATTAAAACAACCGCAAAACAAGTTTGGTACTTTGTACTTTATTCGTAGAACTACGCGGCCGGAATACGCGGGCACAACCACGAATCTTCACATTGTTTTGAATACCCCCCCCCCCCCCCCAAAAAAAAAAAAAAAAAATTAAAAATCCCTATTTTAATCAAGCCACACAAAAAAAATACTTACCAAATTTTCCTACCCAAAGTAGCTCAAAGTAATATACTATAAGAAGCAAGGGCTGACAACTGCGTAGAAAAAGTAACGCAACAATGGCCTGATTGAGACCAAACCGAAAGTTTAAATGCAACTGTGGATAGCTATTTCGCCGTTATTGCGGCTCATCAGCACAGTGTAGCAACAAATTCCAGTGACTAACCTGACTGAGTTAGCACTGTACTAATGTGCACTCGGTTTGGTCTCAATCATGCCATTGTTGCGTTACTTTTTCTAAGCAGTTGTCAGCCCTTGCTTCTTATAGTATTTTGTTTATTTTTGGCCGATCAGATCTCTTACAGATCCTGCGTATACTAGCAGCATTTTCGTTCACGGTCCCTTGCTTTCTCGTTCTCAAAGTATCCCGGAATCGAAAATTTTAAACCCCAAAAAAACCTTTAATCATCCCCGTCCTTGAAATCCGGAGTACCCCCCCCCCCCCCCCCACCCCGCTGGGATTGCAGCACTACGCGCGTCAACGGGGGCAGTACGCAGCTCTTACAAGGTCTTCTCTGATTTGCTGAGAAAACAATAGAACAAACAACACAACAATGGCTAACAATAGACCCTAGACCTAAAAACAATAGAGCTGCATGATATACAGGTCCAATGAAATTAGAGGTTGTAAAGAGCTGCGTGGTATCTGCGTCAACGGGGGCGGGAAGATGAGAGACCCTGGGAACGAGGTTGTACGCGCGTATAAAGACGCCATATTGCGCAATTACACGCGTGACACACACGACTTAAAAAAATTACACGCAAACGTTCACATTTTGGGACTTAACACTTTTGTACTGTGCAGATACTGAAAACATAAAATTCTCTTACCATTAGTTTTTTTTTTTTAATTTAATTTACACTCTTTAGTTCAGGACCGATTTATAATAACTTAAGGTTTAGAGTTACCAGCCGTCAGTCCGCCCAACCAAAAATTTCGAAGTTTTAAAAGGGCTCATGATCATTTACATATATCAAGTTTAATTCTTCTAAGTTCTTAATTATAAAATGCATTTCTTTGTTCGGATATTTTCATGCCAAGTGGAGAAAACGATTTCAACAGTCGTAACTTTTACCGGAAAATGAGCTTTGCAATTCACTTCCGTTACTAAAGTAAGTGGGCAACTCTATTGTTTATCGTCACAAACCCAAATCACGTATGATCACCACTATTGCACAATTTTTCCTTCCAGGTTTCTGCCAGTGTAAAATTGTTCTGAATTCTGGTTCCTAAACCACATACGTCGGTTATCTCATTGTTATTTTTTTTGTTCAGGTAACTTTATTTCTAGATCTGGCGTAGAGGTATCTTTATTTTTCTCCACGCGCTGCCATCTTGAACACAGGCGGCTCAAGCTCACTATCAGAAGAGTCGTGCCGGTTATTTGAAGTGAGCTTGAGCTGCCTGTGTCTTGAATGGATTTCTAAAGTTGTCATCACGTCACACGCTGTGTAGCAACCAGACAAGCGAAACAAAACCCATGGTCCTCATGTTCGGGGAGGGAAGAGTAAAAATTTATAAAAATTCATAAAATCGCCTACAGCGATCGACAACCACTACTGTGCAGCGGTAAAGTAAAACAAAATGGTGGACAGAAACGTTTTACTCAAGTTTTTCAACATCTCATAGATAAGTACAACTGCTAAATCTCGTTATTTAAGAAAATCAGTGACCAATTTGCCATGGCATTTGGCAGACCGTTTACACAAATCCTAGTTTATATGAGTAAGAAGAAAGAAAATGTTGGCTTGCTGTAGATTCCAAGTTTCTCCTCGAGACCATGAGCTTAATAAATAATCTTTTGATGGTCAAACTAACGTTTGTTCCTTTTCTGCTAACCCAATGAATGAAGAAAAACATGAATTTCCTTTGCATTCATAAGTTAATGATTGATTGAAACTGCACTATAGGAGGCCTACTACACTGAGGAAATCTTAACAATTTTTAAGTTTTACAAACATCGCGAATTATTTCTGCAAATAATTTAGTGCCCATCTGCGTCAGTTTCTTCTTTTAAATCCTTCATTTAAAATGCCCTGCACTATGATCTCGCGAGTTTCTTAGCTTTTAAATTTTAATCCCCTCTTTTGTAAACAAAACTCAGCTTTCTTAGTTGTATTTTACCAGCGGCCCCTACATAGTTTGGGTTTTCTCCCCCAATCCTAATTTCATACCTTAGCAAAATCGTAGTAATTAGTAGCTAGTACGGCTGTAAATAACATATATAATTATATATATACATTTTAGTTGTAGTCTACTTGTGTACCCGGGGGGGACTCCCATATATTAATGACGGGGGTGCTCGATCGGAAAGTTTCGAAAAACACCCTAAAAAGGAACCAGAATCTCGTTTGATGGGCGTGGCTCAAAAGAATTTTTACCCCTAAGAGGTACCAATTCTCAAACAACACATATCATATTCTGTCATATTTTTTCGGCTTTATACCTTAAAAGGTACCGCGATAATTCTAATAGAATAGAATACAATAGAACTTTATTAATATTAGTCATTTTAGATTGTAGTACCCTAAGCGGTACCAATCTACAAATTTTGACCCCTAAAAGGTACGACGAGCACCCCCGTCATGGGGAGTCATGGGAGTTCCCCCCCCCCCCTCCCCGGGCTTGTGTCCCCACATTAGTATGGGTTAGGTTATATCCCAAACTAGGAGGTTTTGACGCGCAAATAAAGTTTTCATTCATTCAATCGTTCATTCATCTGATTACAAAAAAGACATTCGTATTTACATAATGCGACAGTATTACACAAAGCTGCGTTTTGGGGAGAATCCGAAATCAGATATGTGATCAGTGAGATCATATCGATGACCAAAAACAAAAATGCCAAAACGAATCATTTGACGTTAAAAAACCGTTGATATCATGCAAATAAACTTATTTTGACTCCCACGTGTATTTACCAGTCTTTGCTTCAAAATATGCAATAAAATCTTACCTGAAATGACCATGATATGAAATCGTGAAAGAAACAAAGCAGCGAACGGAACGAGTAAAGTTGCACGAAAGACTGGGGCTTGTCGATGTACTATTTTCGAATCTTAATCTGATGAATCTCACCGGAGTATGGATTCAACGGCGTCATGGCCCGTTTTTTGGATTTTAGCAAAGAAAACTAAAATTCATTTTTGGATTCAAGAATTCTGATTCGCATTTTTTTTTTCTTAAAAAAAAGTAGCCAAACTAAAATTTCTTTATATGCGGGCCGGGTTCAATTTTTCCTCGCCCAATCCGATGTATACTTTAACTTTGATACATTATAACTATTGAATTGGGGGTTATTATTTACTTGATTTACTTTAACAACCTTAAACATCAATTGTAGATCAATCAATTTACCAAATTCCCCAACCGTTAAAGTCTTAAAATACAGGTCTACTTCAAAGCAACCCATGCCGCCACTTGGTTTTCTAAGTTGCAAAAAATGACTTCTTTTTCGTCAGTTTTTATTGTTAATATGCGTTAACATGTTCAAGAACTTTGAAGCCAACAAAGCCTGTTGGGAACTCTAGCCTTTTTCCCATACAGAATTTCAATAACGTTTTAAACGTTTTAAAAATCCGCAACAATGAACAATTAACGTTTAGTTTATGATTTTGCTTGATCACGAAAGGTGGCGCAGTGGCAGATTGGTTGCGTTTACAAGGTATGGAGGTACACCAAACATTTGTGCTAAGCCGGCTCGAAATCCTCGCATCCACATGGAATATATAATAGGATTAGCTAACGAGTTGGCCAAGAAAAACATTACCACAATCATTCTAATGTGAAAATAAGAAGAGTGCGAAGGAAAAGAGACGTTTGAAAACGAAAGTACACTTAGAAATATTATCACTGGTAACAAAGTCAATACAGATACAAAGGTAACAACAAATAATGTGGAGGTTAGTTGTCGTTCTCGAGTCATCACACTACTGCGGCGAGTTGTAGAATAAGTGATGGCTTGGGTTTTAAGAAAAATGGAAATATAAGATACGCAGACAAGAAGAAGAGAAATCAAATAATATGGTACATATAGGGTGGAATTGATTAATTGTTCCAGCTGAGGGTTTGAGTTTTGTGTTTTTGCTAACACAATTTCTAGAGACTCCCTAATAGCAGCTGTTAACCAAATGATAGCGATGATTACTTTGTAAACCCATCTCCTCATTATACGATGTTCAAAAGGGAAAAATATAGCGTGTGCTCTCTCCAATGACATAGCAACAAGATTGCCAAGGGAGGCCATGGAAAATACATGGAGCAAGGCATTTTTGAGATAAAGTGCCCAAGTGCTCCTCGTACCATATTCCCATACATCACAGTCTTCTCCCACTCGCTCAATTTGCAGAGGACCTGAGATTGCCCCAGCCAAGAGGTCGACTATCGCCAGATTACGAATTAGTAAGTATGTGCTCTTGCGCCGTAGCTGACGTTGTGTCGTAAACACAATCACCGTGACGAGATTAAGAACGACTATAAGAAGAGATTCAGTGGTGAGCACAATAATCCATGGAACGCACTCTGATGCAGGGATGTAATTGGTGGAGTTAGGGGATGTGCTGTTGCTGGTAGCAGTAGCCATTGTACTTCGGGAAGTATTTGCTAAAAGCCCAATCACCTAGATGAAAGAATTTAAAAGAAAAAATCTTAGTTATACATAGATATATTGGAATGTGCGGCTCCAAACGTTCAGTATAGTTTACCAGCGGCTTTGATGGGACGTCCTTGAATGATTTATACGGAATGACATCACTTTTAACTAAAAAAGTATCTTAGATTATCAACTGATGCAGGAGGAAAGATTATACTTTATCGTGTGACCCATATGCCCCTGCGAACCTTGTCTTTGCAAAACCATCGACGGAAGTCCCGTATGAGGGCCGTACGCATTTGCGCGAGCGGGGCCGGAAAAAGCCGTACGGCCCTACTACAAAAGCGGACGGCCTCGCGCGTTAAGATTTCAAGCAATTTTGTCTCCAAATTGGTCATATGAAATACTTATTGACTAAGTTAGGTCGGGCCTGATGGGAAAATATTTAGCTCTCAGTCATGGCGTACGGACCGAACGCTGCTCGGTCCGTACGCCATGACCTAACGCCAAATATTTTCCCATCCGGCCCTCCCACTTACGTCAATAAGTACGTACATATTTTTCAACTTTATTGAACACAAACTTACAAAAATAATATGGACCAAAGGGAAAGGCGCGAAGGGGACGCGAAGCCCCATGCGAGGCGCCAACCAAAGAAACTTAAGGGATTAAAAAGAATAATAACAAAATGAAGTAATTAAATTAGAGTGAAAGGGGCAGGTACGATTCTTACTTAAACGAATACGGCCATGGCTTACCAGGGGCGGATCCAGGAAATCTATAAAGAGGGGGCCGGAGCAATTTTTATAGTGACAATATGGGCGCGCCAGCTCCCATCAGGAGCGCCGAAGGCGTGACAATCTAGGGGCAAAAGGCAAAAGGGGGGGCGGGCCGCGGCCCCCTCGGCCCACCCGTAAATCCGCCCCTGCTTACAAAAGTACAAAAGTCTTCAACATTAAGGTCAATATAACCGTATAGGCCCTTGTGAAAAAATATAAGGTCTGTCAGTTCACTGTCGTATGATCGCATGGTAACATGTCCAGGGCAAGCAACCTCTCCTTTTATTACTGTGACGGTATGCTACCATACTAGGAAAAGAGAACAAACAAAATATCCAAGCGTATTACACCGAAGATTTTCGTATTACACTCAAGTATTCCGGTTTGAAGACTTAGAAGCTATAATGAAAGGAGTTTTAGTCGAATAATAAATTCCTTATTCGATAGTTTAACCGATAATACGTGCGGGACATTGTACTCATTGCTGGCATTTTTTCTCGCCCCTGCAGGGCTCGAAAAAATACTACGCAAGTCGCAAAATATCCGCGCTTATTATCTGCTATGCCATCGATTAAGGTGTATGTATAACATGTGGCCAAGTCTTCACCTCAAGAATCCATCTTGTTGCTCGCCTCTGGACTCTTTCGATCTTCGCTTGAAGTGATTTTGAGCGGGAGATCAGACATTAATTAATTAATTAATCAATAAGGTGTCCCCCTTACTTTAGTATCGTTAGTATTGCACAAGATCTCTTGTATAAGCAATTTGTTAGCTTTGGCAATAATTGAAAGCAAATGGGAGTCGTACGATAGTTTAATGGAGATGATAATTCACTCCTAGATCGGTTTCTTCTTGCACTCGGAATAGACTTTCTTATCCTAGGAAATAATCGGGTGTTTACGTGTCACGGATAGGACCTTGCATTTCGAAGCGCTAATAAAATCGGATATTATTGTCACGACTCTAAGTGTCAAGGTATGTTAGCGCTTGTTCAGCAGGTGCTTGGAGTCAATTACAACACTTACAGCACTTACTCGCAGTCACTTAAAGCATAACCAAACGAGAACGAAGAAGAATTTGGTCTTCCCACCGATGGCTACATCTTGTGAACAATTTCCACTTTCCTCAGCGTTTGTAAAGAACCTTTCCAATAACGAGGAAAGCAAAGCAATAAAATTTTAAATTTTAAGTTGACGAAACAAGACGAGCTGATTACATCGCCATTCTATAGTTTCTGATTTTAACATATTGCTCCTAGCCCGAAAAGTTATCGGGACTTTCTAGAAACGGACCCCTGCACAACAATTGTAAAAATTGCTGTTTCGGACCGCGCCCTTATTTATCTAAAAGCGCGGAAAAAGCATTACGAAGTCCCTTTGGGGACGTGATGAATTACTCAATACAAGAAAGATCGCGTGAGAATTGTTAAAGGTGAGACGATTATTCCGCGTGTGAAGTGTCGAAGTTCATTTGTAAAGTAGAGCTGCAGAATCTTGATAGCTCGAACTTCAGTGACAAAATAAATTGAAGCTTCGATAACTCGAACAGTCAAGATGTCAGGCCCGGGAAGGGGGGGGGTACTCCCTTATATACACTATATAGGCATGTGCCGCCCGATAGGGTAGGTTTTTTAGGTGCTCAGTCCTTAAATAGGGTATCCTTTTTGGTATTTTTGGTATTGTGATCCTTAGATATTCCTTAGATAGGGTCACTAAATTACAGTATCCACCCCAACTTCGCAAAACGAAAAAGACATGGTCTGTTAAAACTGTACTACACGCCTGTATTGGGCCTTAAAAAGGGTATCAAATCTCGATTTTCTACCCTTAAATAGGGTCTGGGTTCGAGAACCTTGGCGGCACACACCTAACCTAAATTGTCGGGAGTACCCCCCCCCCCCCCCCCCCCCCACCCCGGGATGTCAGGATTCTACCGTTACTGCACTACAGTCTGGTCTACCTTTATCTGCTGGCTTAAAATGCTGTTTACCTTAGTTTTATATTCAGTCGTTTGCAAAGATATTTCGTTATGGATTCGCGCACACGGGTTGTACAATCTGGTGTTCTTTCAAGCTACGGAATTTTCGTGCTGTGTAAAAGGAAAACTCTGGTCTATTTGATCACTTATCTTGTTTATGCTCTACCTTGAGCCATACATAATGAATATTAAGCTATGGTTTCCTCACGTTCTAAATTGTTTCCAGCTTTAGAGCTGACTTACATCAAAGTATTGATTGATCTTGATTGATGTTTGAATAAAACTTCAGTCGTAGTTCCAGGTTCCTTTAATCAGTTAATGATTGAATGGTTTCAAATGATTAATGCTTTCGTTTATAATTTATGCACAGCAATTTTAACAGCTTCAAATCGCATTTACTATTGGTAGCCAGTTTTGATGGTTAAAATTTATTAAATTTGTGCAACCTCGTTTCCAGGGTTTTTTAAAAGGGAAAAACCCTGGGAACGAGGTTATAATTTTGTGCATGCGAACGTGATTTCTGATGGTTGGTAACCTGTTACGTGTTATTTTTTATTCTTACTAATTTCATGACATTGTGCGGTGCGTCTACTGATTAAATTAACAGTTGTCATAACATTTCTTATTTGAATGATACAGCGTGTCTAGTGATTTAATCCACATCCAGCCGAAAAATCAAAGCTGTCTTCCTGTCAATAGCCCATTTCCGAGTTGCTTATGCCTCCTTTTCATACCATTGCCAAGTGCAAAAACCATTCATATGGATATAAGTTTTATTTGCATGTGAAACAAAACTCATATCCATATGAATGGTTCTGCACTTGGGTTCGGTTTGAAAAGGAGGCAAAGAGCAACTCGGAAATGGGCTATAAACCGATTGCACAATTTCCACTTTCCTTAGTGTTTAAAAAGAACCTTTCCAATAACGAGGAAGTCTGGTTAAGAGCAAAACATGAAGAGAAAGGGAGAAATGTGGATAAAAAATCATAAATTTCAGCTGATTTAGCCTTTTTCGATCAAAATTCTCTCGTGCGCTACCTAAATGTCATGTTGAGAACATTTGAAACAAAAAAAACGTTTGTTGAAAAACTTGCATCAAAGGAGTAGAAATTTCATTTTCATTATGCAACCAACTTTTTGGATAGTTAGGCTGCAATTGATGTTGACCAGCGGCCAGAAAACGACATTTGGGGTTTCAAATTGTGGTTTCTCAGCGGAAATGCCAGGTGTTAACGGCTTAGAATGAGTAATGGTTTCGCTTAGAGGATTAAGCAGCAGGTTTCAATTAGTTTTCCTCTAAGTACGCGACTATGGTCGCCTAGGGTGAAAGAGGGGGCATGTCAAATGTAATTGTCCGGATAAGCGTGGTACTAAAAGGAAACACTTTAACTAATCCAGTTTCGGTCAAAAAGCGGATATCCGGAATGCCTAAGTCGTCATAAAAGTTCCTGATTAGAGTAGCTTTTTTCTTTTTTTTTTTTTGGAGGGATAAAAATTGTCGTGTTGGGAAGGAAAAAATCTAGGCCAAGTAGAATTTTCGGGAAGGAGAAAGCAGCTAGTGAGTAGGATAAAATTCCTTTGAAATTCCCTAAATTGTTCTGCCGCTAAATTAGAAATATTCAGCTGTGAGAGCTTAATAAAAGGTTAAATTGAGTATTTAGCTTTCACATAGTTTCCTTTAAAGACGCTAAAATGATATGGAAAAACAATCAACGCCGTTCCAGGCGTTGTCCTACACATTCCTCGTTCGGTGACCCTGAAAAGTGGAATAGTGAACATATTTTATTTTTGTCTTTAAGAGACGCATGACCAAATTTTGATTGCGGCAATTTTTTTAACCGAATGATAAATGAACTGCAAACAAAAGAAATAAATCGTTATCAAAACCGAATGAAAGTTTACTGGCATATTCAGAACAGTTCATGGGCACCAAAATTAAAAAAAATCTCATCGATTTTCTGTTTTAATTTATCGTTTAGTTATATGTTTGCAAAGCGCCAGTTTGATCTGTTATAATTACTCCCTATTTCTTTTACTCAGGTTGGAATGCCTCGATCTATGTTTTGCTTAAAAATGTATAAACAGTCCGTATAACATCCAGCTAAGCATTACGTTTTTTTTCTCTGGTGATCGCACCAGAAGTTCAACTTCTAATTTAAATCTTTGTACGACTAATTGTTTTCGTACATCAATAGTTAGAGACTCTTTTTTTGATTGCATTGCTTTACTTTGGAATAATTTACCACTTGTAATCCGTCAGTCAGTAGCCCTGCGCGCAGACTTATCCGATTTCCTTGCTCCCCACTGCAGGCTATCAGTCGGCAACTTTCGCTTCTTATAAAACAAAACTGTATGAATTCTATTTTAACAAGTTGAACACTGTATTTGATACGGATAGACTTAGATCGTGGAAGATGGTGTCTCCATATCGTAGGACCATTAGTAAACCTATTTTTTTCTGAAAATTTCTGTTAGCTATGTAGTTACAAACTTTTTGTATACTATTAGCATTTTATCTATAGTATATCATACAGTAAGTATGTTATATATTAGTAACAGTATAGTGGATTTGTCTCGTCGGGACCTCGTGTCCGTTTCCTAGCCCCTTCTCAAACTCTCGCTTTTGTTCCCGTACGTAGTAGTGTTTAGTCATCCTTTTTATATTTTATTGCATAAAGTCAGTGAGTTTGAATAATGTCTTTATATAAAAATGTTGAAAGGCGTTCTCTCACCTCGTTCTCTTTCACGACTATCCCCCTCTGTCAGCACTCGCAATGTTTAATTTCCTTCGCGTGCCGCCTATATATCCTTCGCTTCCACTATCTGAATTCTTTAGCTGAGTAAAAAAGTGACAGAAAAACTTAATGGGAAACAAAATTAATTATATTTTTTTCTTTACTGCTGTGACATTAATTCCATTTTGGTGGCACTTTTCTTACGTCCGTCCTCTTAGTGAAGATGAAATAAATTGCATGTCATAAAAAATTTCCAATTTAATAACACGTAGTGCTTTTAATTCTCTCGTGAAAACAGATTCCCACAATTTCGGCAATTTTGCGTCAATTACAAAAAAATTATCATTTAGACTGTGACGTTGTTTTACCTTATAAAGGAAAGAAAACACGCAAAACATCCGAGAGTGTCGCGGCCGTTCCTCTCTTTGTCGGATTGCGCAGCATTATAGCGGCTAAGATAAAGAACAGAACTTTATTAATGTGTCAAAATCACTAGCATACAATGTTATTATTATTTCCTTTCTTGGCGCCACTTTTCTTACGTCCGTTCTCTAAGTTAAAATTTAATTTTATTGCATGCCTTACAAAATCTTCAAATTTCGTCGCAGCAGCTTTACGAGTTTTATTACGAGTTTTTCTCTCGTGGGAACACAGTTAGCGCTTTTTGGCAATTTCGCGTCAATTAACAAATGCTTCCATGCACTCCACATGCAAATGTCTACAATAGTCAATACACCTACTTTAAATAATGCAATACGCACGCCAAATACAATGTATTTTCCGCTGGTATTCCAAGTAATTTATGCTACTTGTTTAGCTTTATCACCTGCTGCACCCTCTATTGTGTATTACACACGTCCTATTGGTCAGCTTTCTAGTACTTATAGACCTTGGTCTATTCATGAATTTCATTCACGCTTGCGGTTCCACACAGTTTACACATCTCTTTACCCCACCCCCAACCCCCACCCCCCCCCCCCCCCCCCCCCCCCCCCCCCCCCGCTTTATTTTGTAGGCCGTAGAGACGCTACTGGCGGCAACTTCCGTTGCTACAAATGCGGAAGACTTGGGCTTTGGGCTAAGGACTGCAAACTCGTGTCTTGGCAAGGAGGTTACCGGTCCCTTAGCTGCAAAACATACCCTAGACGCTAATATAACAAGCCGGTTGAAAGCGAATCATCTCGGTTTCAATCAAAGCGGCGAAGAGGACTTGGCACAGGTAGAGGATGTGATGAAGAAATATGAATTCGGAAGCGGACAGGTTTGAGGTGTTAAGTGTAATCTAAAGAAAAATCTAGGGTTTTGGAGATCTATTGGCGCTCCGATTTTTATTTTGACAACCATTGGCAAGGGCTATAAATTACCGTTTACTAGATTCCCATTGTCTGAAAACTAAAACATAGTTCCGCGCTACTGCATGCTGAATTTTTGAATCAAGCCGTCATTGAGCTAGCTAATTCTGGTGAAATTCGCAGGTAGATCAGCAACCTTTAGTTGTTTATCCCTTGTCAGTATCTACAGCTGTATCTATACAGCCATGGGGCGAAAGAGGCTAATTCTGGATTTATGCCACGTTAATAGGTCGTTAAGTCAACACAGGGTCAAATATGAAGATTGGGAAGTCGCTATCGCTTAATTTACCAAGGTTCGTGCATGTTCTCTTTCGATTTAAAAAACGGCTATCGTCATATCGATATCTCACAAGAACACCAACCCTACCTGGGATTTTCCTGGCGAGATCCTAAGTCCTATAATATCTATTATATTTTACTGTTCTTCCGTTTGGGCGTCCTCCTCATATATTTTCAAAGGTTTTAAACCTTTAGAGAAACGCTGGAGTATACAGGGGATCTACATAGCCATTTTCTTGGACAACGGTTGGCGACAGTCCAGTATACTGAAGGTTGCCGCGTCAAGGCCCTGGCTGTAAAGCAGGATTTATGTAATTCGGGTTTTGTAATTTATGACGAGAAACCGGTATGGGACCCCATTCAAATATTGGACTGGTTAGACATAACCTTGAATTCCGTATTGGGTACTTTAAAATTGTAGGTAGAAGAATTACAAAGATTATTGATACCATAGTTAATAACGACCGTGTAATTCTCCCTGATTAATTAATAATTAGTAATTCTCAATAATAGAACGTGTAATTCTCACTGATTTAAAGTTTTCCGCTAGAGAGTTAGCTTCCTTCATCGATCAAATTATTTCTACGGCATCAGCAGTGGGCAACTTTGGTAGGATAATGACCAGTCATTGCATCATGTCTATTTTGTGTCGAGATAAGTGGGATTCCATATTTCTGCCTTGATGCTTACTGCAAAGAGGAATTATATTTTTGGAAGGAGAAGCTGGTTAATGTCAATAGCAGATATTGCTTTGAAAGTAAAGATTCTATTTATTTTGTACATTCAGATGCCAGTGCTACTGAGGGTGGTGCATTTGTTGACCCAAACAATGAATTTGTGTGTCACAAAACGTCGACGCAGGACGAGCGTTTTCAAGTGCCACGTGGAGGGAGTTGTCCGTTATTGAATTTTCATAGCAATCTTTTGCCTTGAGTGCTCCAAGGATCGCATGTTAAGCTGTTTACTGATAGCCAAGCGGCTGCTAAAATCGTTGAAGGGGGTAGCACGAAATTGGAGTTTCGCAAGATGGCCCGGAGTATTTTTAACATTTGCATTCGATCGTATATCTATTTGGAGGTCCTATGGTTCCCTCCTACTGTTTATCAGCAAGTTGGGTTATATTAGTCGGCTAATTGATATCGATGATTGGCAATTACATGAGTTTTTTTCTACCTCTTAAGCATCGGTGGGGGCCCTATAGTGTCAATTGTTTTACCAATTATTACAATCACAAACTCCCTAAGTTCTTTTCACGGTGATGAAACCCATACACTGCGGATGTCGGTCTTTTCGCTCAGCATCTGCGCGGTGAGAATTGTCGGGTGTTTCCCCCTGTTGGTATTATTCCGCGGGTATTACATTATGATATGGAATGTCAGTATGCTGTTGGTACACTTGTTGTACTCGTTGGTCTTCGGCTCGTTACTTTCCATTAATTATGCATATAAATATATAGTTATCTCGTGGCCCACGGTATTCATATCGGGAAGGAGGTTTTAACGCGCGGGAGAAACTCTTATTCGCTTTTAGGGTCAGATCAATTTACAGAAGATATTGTCGCCCTAAGAATGGAATTTACTGCGTAATTTATTAGTAGAATTTATATGTTGTACGGGCACGGGCCTAGGTCATGATTGCTCAATATATGCGGCACGGGCGCAGACTACGATCTATTGATTTGTGCGGCACTGGCCGAATATGGATTGGAGTTTACTGCGTAATTTATTATGAGCGAAATTTATATATGGCACGGGCCACGGGCCTAGATAATGATTTCTCAATATATGCGGCACGGGCCCAGACTACGATGTATTGATCTGTGCGGCACTGGCCGAATATGGAATGGAGTTTACTGCGTAATTTATTAGTGAAATTTATATATTGCACGGGCACGGGCAAAGATAATGATTTCTCAATATATGCGGCAGGGGCCTAGACTATGATCCATTGATTTGTGTGGCACTGGCCGAATAGGGATTCATTGCTTTATGTGGCACTGGCCTGAAACAATGCCTTATCGATTTATGTAGCAGTGACCTTTTCGGAGAGGCGGCACTTAACTTGTTGGCAGTTTTGTGCGCTCATGATTACGGGGCAGGGTGTTCGGGTGTTGTTTCTAGTTCGTTTGTTCGTTTTCGTTCGTATGTTATGCTCTTGCTTTTTCAGACGTTTTCTTCAAGCAAAGGATGGAAGTGTTTTCGCAATTTTGCTCCACTGAGTGTTAATCAGGTGTTGGAGGCGATGTTGAAGTCCAGAGCAGATAGTACAGCCACATCATCCATGCGTGTTATTAAAACATTTATGAGCTGGTGTAAAATAAGACGAATATATATGGGGAAAGGAAACTAAGTCTTTGTTAGCGCATTTGGTTCTAAATGCTGCCCTGTGAGTGTTTAAGAAGGTATTTGAATGTAGCCGGTATTGGCGATAGGAGTACTCTCTCGTTATTTAGACCTCTCGTGTTTCACCGTAGTAACTCTAGTTATACCCTAGAAGTGGTAAGTTCTCTTACACTAGATGCAGGGAAGTTCTCAGAGATGCCTTAAGTCAGCTACAAGTAGGTTATAACCTGCAACGATTATGGCCTTCATAGCCAAGGATCTGGCGGTGTTACATCCGCGGTGTGTATAATATAATTTCTGGCGTTTGAGCAACGTAGTCAAAGAGTTAGACAGAATTTGATATTTCTACTGCACAGGAACAGCAGGGGCCGGGCATTATTGTTGTAGTGCATTGTGGGTAGCATAACTTCGTTATAAGCGAAGTATCGTACGTGGTTAGTCATTCTAGGCCTGCAACATTCAGCTTCAGTATTTATTTATTTATTTTTCTTACTATGTAAGAACTTCGGCGCATTTTGTACTTATTGTGAAATACTTATATAGGGCCTCGTAGGATGGGCTACAGAGTTTGAGCCATGGATCCTACCCAGATTTCCTGCCGCATAATTTTCCCCAAAAGGGGTTTTTTGGGTGACAGGTTTTTTCTGGCCTCCGTTTAACCGCAGTTTCTTTGTATGTGAGTGGTTGCTCAGCTCTGGTTCGTCATTAGCATTGTATTATTTTTATTTTATGGATTTTGACTACACGTACCGTTAAATTGTATTGTTGTACTCACATTATTGTAAATATGTTCGTAAATGCCGTTGGTGTCGGGTCGAAATGCAACAAAATCAATCTATTGGAGCGTATGATGTGTGGAGTTGAAATGTAGCAATTCGATCCCAGAAAGGCTACTCATAATACATGGCTGAGATATGATGGAAGTCCGATTCCTGCTAGGGACATGGATGTCGAAGGAAGCCTTAAGAGAAGGTTACAAGTAACTAAGTATTCGGGATTGTAATATTGCGGGACACATATATTTACTTTTTCCGTTAGATTAGTTAAGGTATACGAAGAATTGTAAGATATAGTAATTAGCCTATTTAGATGAATTCCCTTCTGTATCTTCATGTATGATGTAATAAAACTGTGCTGGATTCGCTTGCGTATCCTACCATACTTTGTGTCTGGTGATTGGTATTACGGGAATTGAAGGGTAAAATGATTTACGTTCGTTTGAGCGCAGCGAATTAGAACGTAAGTTATGTTTCCTTCGTCAGTCAACCGCGTTCTCGCGAATTACAACTGGGGGCTTTGCAAACACTAAATTTCTAAATAACAAACAAAAAATGGATCACAGAAATCGATAATTTGGTATCACGAAAATCAGATTTTTTTACTTACGAAATTTGGTGTTTTCTTGTCTAAAATTCGTACATCACGAAAAAATTAAACGTGCGATCGCGTGTCCAAAAGAGGTCCATTCACCGCTGACCCGGTCTAAACATTATAATCTTTAGCTCACGCTAATTAGAGTTAATCAGTTGTATCCCTGACGCATCGCTAGGCCAGAAAAGTAGATAGCTCTACCACTACTGGCTGAAACCATCTGGGGATGGCACGAAATGCTGCCGACTGCCTGACATGTCTTTAGTTGTTTTATCGTGCGCTCCACGATAATTTGACATTCAGAGAGTCTGCGGTTGAACCTTCGTGCCATCCTTTGTCCATGCCTCGGCATAAGTCTAAGTTGGGCAGCACGTCAACAGTGGGAAGATATCTCCATACCCTTTTCCGCCAGAATCACAGTAAAAATCCTCTCCATTAAATTAAAACCCAGATTATCTAATATAGATAGGCTTAGCTTAACAGCGGAGCTCTCTGAACAGAAAGCTCATGATAAGCTTAACTTAGGTGAAAGATCGGAAGCACAAGAAAAATTAGAATTAAGATCGACGACCGGACTATTTTTCAATTTTAGCAACTCTCAAAAACAGTATTAGGCGACCGTCTGTGCAGTAGATTTAGACTTTAGATTTAGATTTAGATTTAGACAAAAGCTCACAAAACAACTTTTTCTCGGTCTAGAATAACTAGTATGAATAATTTCTGAATAAAATACACCAGTTGCGTATCGAAAATTGCCCGAGAAACTGATTTTGAAATCAAAATTGCAAAAAAATACACAGACATCTTTGCATATTTAGGCGACGCGAGTGAAGTTAAAACTATAAAATCCAAGTCCTATTTTGTTTACATAAAATCGCCTATTTAATGAATGAACGAACACATAAAAATGGACAACAAAATCGTCTTTTCGAAAATTTTATTCCAATAACCGTTCGTTCATGTTTAAAAGCAAAAGGCGTACCATCAGCGCATCGCCGGGGAAGCTGTCTAGCTGAGCACATGGCGAAATTCGAACACATTTTATAAACATTTCTCCAAAACTAACGAGAACACAAAGAAACGTCAATCACAAATTGATATCAACATAAATTCCCATAGAAAAATGTATTAATTTCTTTCATGCCGTAAAGTCCCTCGGCTGCTTGAA
Organism: Cladopsammia gracilis; assembly: GCA_022457155.1. Classification (NCBI taxonomy): domain Eukaryota; kingdom Metazoa; phylum Cnidaria; class Anthozoa; order Scleractinia; family Dendrophylliidae; genus Cladopsammia; species Cladopsammia gracilis. The sequence goes on along the minus strand of JAJGOT010000139.1, from coordinate 1,181,647 downwards.
AATTCTTTAAAACTCCGCTTCTTCTGTTCTGACTTTCGAGAAAGAAAAATCGCGGCCCCACATTGATAAAAACGTATGAAGTTCCTCGAAGTAAGATTTTATCGCTTTAAGCTCTTCTTTTTCTGAGTATTCTTTAAAGCTTTCTCTTTCTAGTTTGAATATTTTTAATGTGTGTTATTACTCTGATAAGACGAATCTACAGTTTTGAAAACCAAGCACATTCCGAGCGCAGAATTTGATATTCTTGTCCGAGTGACAAACCGCTCTCTTCCAGTACCCTCCTAAAACTACCAAATATATGCGCAGCAGACGGATTCTTGCCAGTGTAAGACGAAATCAGGTTTAAAAATAAGTACTTCAGTAGCTCTATATCCCTTGACTTTTATTCTAAATTTTAATGAAAACGCATGACTTACAGAGTTACGCAGCCACATATGCGGTCTTGACCACTGTTTGAGAAATGTCAAACCTGTCTGGAGTAGCAAACCGCGAAAACATTTAGGGGAAAACGATTTTGCAAACCGTTTTCTCCGCTAAACACAACAAAAGTGTTTACTGTAGCTGACGTGACATCAGCCGTGAAGCCGCGGGAAGCGCACGAAAAACAAAGCCTCGTTTTGGTTTCAAAATTGCTAAAATCCCGGATGCGGTAACGTGGTCGCGCCCGCGAGCTAGCCATGCGCGACGTCGCGCCCGCGAGCTAACCCTGCACGACGTCGTACGCGCCCGCGAAACATTCCGCTAGCCATGACCATGAAAAATGACGGGCATGGTTCTATGAGTATGGAGCTCCGCTACTATCAGCTGGCTGTTCATAAGATGATAATGGCGATTACCACTATGATAAAAAATACTGCTGGGGTTTAACTTCAGGTCAATATAACTCATGTGGCGTCCCATCGATACACTTCACTGCATTCCCGATAACTTCGAAAGTGACGATGAAGGTGTTTATCCAATCAATGTAATTACAAATTTACTCACTAGTAATTCGCGAGTATTTTTATTTTACATGGGGTCTTCGCACAGTACTAGCATGTCGCGCGCCCGGCCCTAGACTGCGAGCCTTCTCTTCTAATCTAATACTATAATTCACAACGGTTTCTCATCACTGTGAATGCCAATGTGAAAAAAAAAAATACAAAAAAGCATACAAAATCAGTGATTGGTACAAAGACAAACAGAAAGTGCCGATTTAGAAGCGTTCCATTCTTTTAAAGTTCTAGTAAGGAAGTTGTATTTGTAAGTATTGTTATAACTACCAATGTTAATCAAAGGCTACTAAGAGCCAACCCGTGAATAAGAAATGCTAACGCGTAACGCAATATTGCGGTAAGCTTATGTTTTCACACTGACACGGTTCAATATTTTTTTTTTAATTAAACGTAAGGATTTTTGACAAACGCAAAAAGAAAAATACAGTACATCACTTTCATAACGTTCAGTCCGAAGAAGAAAGAAAAAAAAAAGGAGGTCCCGAGCGAGGAGATTCCGGCTGTTATTCCGAGCGCTAATCCACTCGGCCATCGTGATCACTGCCTTAGAACAGGATAAATTTAATTACTTCAAGGTAGATACGCATCAAAACGCGTGTCTCGGTTGAAAAATCCTTTAAGATCGATTTTAATGTTGCATTAAAGACTACAAATGCGAAACATCTTTAAGGTTATTGTTGTTTATATTCGTTTACAACAAATTAGTTATTGTTATCGCTGGATTCATGCTATTCTTGTTACGAAACGCATTCGCAACAAAGCATCACGTCACTAAGTTTACAGCTGATGGAAGGAGCAAGTGAGCGAGTGAGTGCTCATTTACATATCTGTCTCCGCTACTGATAACCCGTTCATTACGCATGCGCGTATTCACGGGTTAATAAAACGATTGCGATGAAGAGCGTGTAACACGGGTGGGGGCCCACAATGTATTCAGGAAGATCAACCGCGATATTACCGTTCACTATTATGTTCATGTTGGTAAAGCCGTGCAATTTTACGTCGCAGTTCCAAAGAATGCCAGATCAACTTCAGGTTCAACTTCTTATTTTCCTTTTAGTTAGTCGGGCGAGCACGTTCGCGCGAGCGGCGAAGCTGCGAGCACGTTCGCGCAAGCGGCGAAGCTGCGAGGCGCGTCAGCCCAAGGAAAGGCGCGTGGATCGAGGGCGACAGCCCGAGGAAAAGAAAACTATTCCTCGGGGCTGACGCCCTCGATCCACGCGCGTCGCAGCTTCGCCACTCGCGCGAGCGTGCTCGCTCCACTAACTCAAAGTAAAATAAGAGACGGTTGGCAGTCTAGCCCGGCCCCAATTAGCTTAAACGGTCTTGTTTCATCAAAGAACGAAACACAAAGACGAGTGTTTTATAAATGCGCTTCTGAGGTGGGATAACTTAGTAGTCATTTTGACGTATAATTTTGTGGAGAAACGTTCGGTAGAATATCTAAGAATGTACCCAAATGATTTTGATAAAAAGATCAAACAGCGAAGCAACAATTTAGTGAAGACTCTCGGTCATTTGTTTATGTTTTGAATATTCTGAAAAGTAACTTGTTGTAAAAAGCGGATGAAATTGCACCCTTTGGCTGTCGTGAAATACAATAATTTTGTTCACCAGGTAAAAAGTACAATCTTTTTCAACAGATACAGCTAAATTTTGTGCTTTTTTCGATATAGTAACCGATGTAATAAAATACAACTCGTTACCACGCCGTGATGATCTCTAGGCGCGGCCGGACAAGTCGACTTGAAGAAATTAGAATCTCTTATTCAATACACGATCACATACTAAACTTGACATAACATAACTTAACATCATAAATGAAAGGTGTGTAACGAAATATCGTCGTTTTAGAGAAGATCGATCATCAAACTTTCGATTTAAAGCGATAGACGTTTAAAAACAAGGATTGATGACTTAGATTGAGAAGGGTTCTAACAGGAGAAGAAAAAGCCGCCAAATATCACACGAAACTTCTATCGATGCGCGCAATGCGTCTTGGTGACAGTTTTTTTACTCAGTTTAAAAACGTATATGGACATGGAAAGTTTTGAAAGCCTAAGAATTCTGAGGAAGTAAGAAAATCTCTAGTAAGAAAATCTCTAGTTGAGATAAACCGTTAAGCAAAGTGGCTTACGTCTGTCTTCAAGAAATCGGTCTCTATCTTTTTATCGATGTTTTAGGAGCGTATCGTGAGAGAGCAAAAGGCTTAATCGTAATTTTAGGACAGTCCTAATGAAAAAAAAAAAAACAGAAATATGTTTGTCACTCTAGAAACCTTGCATTCTCATATTTGCCAAACAAATGTAATATAGCGATCGAAATATCTCATATCCTTTGATAACCTACCTTGGATATTGAAACAAACACGTCTCCAAGTTATTGGTTTGGTTAGCTTCCAAGCGATTGTTGTAAAACCTTGAGTAATTTAATTTAGTTCTTATTTTTTAGTTTGTGAACCAAATGTAATAATGTTGCCATTCAGATGAAACTACTGAGCAGCACTTTCCTGTACAAGGTGGCTCCAACTTTTGAATCTGAAAAAGTGTGCCCTTTCAAGTGAAACTGAGCTACTCCGCAGTAATTTCGATTCGCGTGGTGCTGTTAGCGAAAACGTTTGAACGTGGCCATTTATAGGTTAAGAGTCGACAAGCTAGCAGCTGAAACATTTGATAGCCGGGCAAATCGTACAATGTCTTATAACCAATATGTAGGCGTCTCCTATTTCGGTTCACTTTTCCGACAAAGGGAATGGAATAGGAGAGTGGATGTTGGTGTGATCATTAATTAGAGAATTTTTAGTCTAATAAGCCAGTTCCGAAGCTGAGGGAGATCTTATCGCAAATTAACACAAAGGCAAGCCTGTGAACAACAAGCTTTATTTTTCGGCCACCTTTGGAAAATACCCAAATGCCAAAATGCAATAGTTTTCAGTAATAACAATTAGCCTGTTAGTAAGCTGAGCTTTAAAAGTAGACGGAGAGAAAAGGGGAGAAAAAGAAAATGCTGGAAACAGCTGTGCACAAACGTGCAATGAGGTTCTAAATAAACTAAACTGATGGATTCATTGACTGAGTGCATGCCTCTCCTATCTTTTTCCTTTTTCTGGCACGGCAATAGGAACCTGTGTTTAAGTTAGACTTGGCGGAACCATATTTCTTAACAGGTTTATATTTGCAATAGCTTTATGTGCGTATGCAATTTAATTCCAGTGTATAATTTCTGACCATTTATGGTGGGTTTTCACACATCTTTATACTTAGTTAATTTTCGAGTCTGAGATAGATAATAGCGTAATATGCTTATGTTAATCAGTTCTTTTTACAAAAAATCAGAAGAATGGATCTTGGCCTTCAGTGTGTAAATCCCTTGTTATCGAAATGTGAATCCAGTTATAGGTCAGAAAGGATTCCTGAAAAAACCCATTTAAAAATAATGGATATATGAGCAAAACTTAGAACACAACTGCATTGAAGTAGATGAGTCCGGTTAATTGCGGTGCACGGTCTTCCTTTTCAGTTTTTTAAAACTGTTAAGTTTTTATAACAGCCCAATATGCTAGTTATGAAAACTTAGGCATCTTATGATCTATTTTCCTGTGGTTATCCAAGAGTGATACTAGCAAGGTATTAACAAAAAAGAAAAGAAAAACGATTAACGTTAAAAAACCAGCTGGAAGATACCGAGCCTGATAAATGTCGCAGATACGATAATCAAGTTTCAAATAAACTGCCTTAGACTAATGGTTTCAATACAAGTGTTAACAACTGGCCAAGGCCAAGAATACACGCAATCAATTTACTCGGTTGTCATATTTAGCAACATGTGTTCAACGGATGCGGGGTTGTAATAATGTGTAGGTGTACACGTTGTGGTTCAAATTTTTCTTTGGTTTAAAAAAATTCAAACCAGTTTGATTGTTGTTCTCCTTTGTCTCCATTTATCATAATGATTCCGAGACAAAGGAAAATAAAAATTAAACTGGTTTGAAAATTTTCAAACCGAAGAAAAAATTTAAACTACAACATATATTTTACACGAAAAGATCATTTTTACTTCCAGTTAGTTCGACAATAAAGCAGCTGTTATATAAGACAAATTAATAAATACGCTCTTCGCATATTGCACTTGGAAAACTAGATACTGCACTTAGAAAACTAGTGTTTATTACGGTTGAATTTTAATGAAATAGTAATGGTTTTAAAGAACGAAAAGAGGGCGGCAAAATTATTTCTGAACCACCAACAAACAGTTGATGCCGACGCAAGAGCACCCAAGGTTGATGGCGGTTTTGGTGTCCGTCTATTTATTATTAACTTCAATCTCCAAGTAACTACATCAAATCTTCATTGAACAGGAGTCAAATTGTTCCTGGAGTGTCAAAATGTTTTTGTAGTTCAGGATAATATTCGTACCATACGGTGTTTTACGGTTATTATCCGTACTTAAGGCGTCAAAGTAGTATATTAACCGTAAAATGTTGTTTTTTAAGAATATTAACCTTGAAAGACGCCACTTACGATTATTATGCGTGTAAAATACGCATAATAACCTGAAAAAGTACGCATAATAACGGTATGTGGCGCGCTTTCAGGTTATTACTCGTATTATGTACCAAAAGTTGGATCGAGAGAGATTGTCCCGAATGCGGCCGCCATTACAGGAAAGATTCTAGAGGGATGATATTAAGAAACGGATGAGCATTTCTTTAAAAATAGTATTTATGTGAAGTCTATTCCTCTTAACCTTTCCATTGAGCAAGTTAACGACTGAATTTTTTTTCGAAACAACTAGCATTTTGAAAAAGTTCTGCGGAGTCGCAGCGATGCGAAGCATCACAGAGCGATCGAGTGTTGACTTGAGGAACTGTTGTCGCTGTTGAAATCCACTGTTGCACTATTAAAACTAATGTCCGCTTCCAATGATAAAATAAAACAAGTACCTGTATGTTTACTGATTTAAATGCCTACAAAATTAAGGAAGATCAACTTTACACAACGAAATATAACTCCACAGCAATGACCAAATTCAGTTCCACGATTTACGGCCGGCGAAGGATTCAATTGAAAGTGGCCGGACGAATAAAACTCCAAGATTCGCGGTTCGTATTTCACCATGGAAAAAGGGAGATGTGTGCCGTTCCAGAAAGGCCGTTTTCTTTTGAAAGTTAATGATTATTTGAAAGAAATAGCAGAGAAAAACAAACAAAAAGTTGGCAAAACTGCCAGTCAACATAGAGACGACTTAAATATTAAAATTTAAGGCACTATGCAGTGTGCCGACCAGTGGTACAGTGGTAGTGCGCTCGGCTACAAGACCGGCATTTGGTAGAGATCGCGAGTTCGAATCCAGGTGACGCGATTTTTTGTTTTCTTTTCCCTTGTTTTTTTTTCTTTTTTTCTTTCTTTCTTTCTTTTCTTCTTCTTTTTTTTTTAGAACCGTTGTGGCTAAAAGTCGCGTAATTTAAGCCAATTTCTTCTTCAGTTTTATTTTTATTTTGTTTAAATAGTCTAAAAACACAGTTGCTGAGCTGCGGCGAGGCAAGATATCACAGTTACGTTTTTTATACATTCGACCGAAATGCAGCCAAGCTTTTTTATCAATAATTTATCGTTTTAAACACTGGAAACTGTATTAAGCAATAGGCCGCATTTTCTATGCGTTTACCGGCGCTATTAAAAACCGCTTGGAATTTTGAGAGAACATTCGAAAAGCTTGTAAATCACGAGCCGTGCTTTTCCGTGTTATCACAACATCCCGCCTGGGTTTATAACGTCATTGAACTCATAGAAGAATGTGGTCTATTGCTTTTTACGAAATAACTATGGAAAACGTCTGTTGAAGAGAGCGCTTTGTTATAATTTTTGGCCGATCAAGATGCTTATTCTCCTCACTCCATTAATACATTCATCGAATGCTGCGGGAAAACCAATCAAAGCGACTGAACTTGACTAGCTTGGAAAGCTTGTAAATCACGGGCCTCCCTTTTCTCGTGTTCTCCCAACATCCCGCGTGAGTTTATAACGCCGGTAAACACATAGAAATGTGGTCTATTGTGTTTACGAAATAACTAAAGAAAACGACTGCATGTTGAAGAGAGCACATTGTTGTAATTTTGTGTCGATCAAGATGCGTATTCTCCTTACATTTGCATCGGATGACACGGAAAACCAATCAAAGCGGCTGAACTTGAATGAACTTGACTCGCTGCCACAGAGAAGTGAGAAAACACTCACAGGTTCAATGAAAGCGACGAAAAGTTTTAGCGCTTTGAAATTCACCAGCTGAAATTTATCAGCTGAAAGAAGAAATGTATTCAATGATCCAAAAGTACTTTGAAGGGGAAATCCAAAAAATTGTGTCCGGAATCTGCCGCCGCAAAAGAGAATATGCGAGGAAACTTTCGAAGCCTACAAACTTTGTTTTGGATTCAAAGATTGCCTTCTTGTCAGCATTTTTTCAATTGGAATAAAGGTTAGTTACAGAAACGCAGCTTCTAAATCTCTTTTCGACTTTATGAACTTACTTTGAAGCCTACTGTGATGCCCGTACTTTTTCACATTTTCAGTGATGAATGAAAACAAAGATCATTGTTTTTTATAACCTGACAAATTGTTGGATCGTTTCATGCAAATTTTCATTGTCTGCTTGCTGACCATCCCGGTGCTTGGACATAATCAGAATTTAAACTGTATCTGCTGCAACTACAGAAATTTGCTCTCCAAAACAAAACACGACAGCGTAAAAGGAATCGGCGTAATTCTCCTAAAAAACAAAGCGATAGTTTTCAATTCCACTGTGAAAATCAGACTTATTGATAAGCTTATGTTATCTTAGAATTTGTAGGCACATTTATAACATTCAGTTGAAAGGACACACCTTAATCCTTCAGTGGAACTCAGTTTAATTATGAAATACGAGATCGTCGAAATGATTCGATAAATTTGTATTGTATAAAACAACTACTATGCAGTCGTTCGCGGCATTTCCTTTCTCAGAGGAAGGGTAAAGCATACACAACAAGTAATGACAAATTATTTCTTTTTTGTGTTTAGCATTTAAATTATTTGCAAATTAGTTGGAGATTTTAAAGGCAAGGTACGTTTGATCACATTCGTATTCGTACAACAGGTCCGGATGAAAGGTACGCTTAATAATCGTTTTACGCGCGTGCCGTTTAATTTTGTTCACTAGCTTTGAGTTCTGTTCATTCGTAGAACAGGTGTGATGCATGGTACGGTTAATAACCGTATAACGCATTTTTCCGTTATTTTGATCGCGTTCAGTTCTGTGCATTCGCATGACAGGTCTGATGGAAAAATACGGTTAATAATCGTCAGTTGAATCACATCTTGCATGTGTTTCTCGTTATTTTATTTGTGAAGCTTTGCGCTTTTTTCGCCTTCCAAAAACTGATAAATCTGTAAGATATTTTAATTTAGCTAATAGACTCTATAGAGTGAATTTTTTTTCCAATGACAGCTCAGTTCGCTATAACATACATGTGGAATTTTGTTCGAATTCGCCTGATTTCCTCAAAGTCCTTTGACTCCTAGCTTTTATCAAGGAAATTCAACAATTTATAAAAAATTGCAAATTCCACCCTTCTGAATCAACTATAAACTGAAAAGTTCAAGACACCATAACAAAATGCTTCTCCGTAGCTTCTGTTTAAATTTAAAAGCTACCATTTCACCCACACTTCAAAGATTTAAAACCATCTTATATAGCATAATAACTGATCAGCACCTCAGAAAAGTGCTCACATTTTAGCCTAAGTTAGGATTTTATTCAATGCCTCAAAAGTTACAACTATCTCACATAATAAAAAAATACCAATGGAATGTTCTATCTTTATTTTAGAAGCAATAAAAAGTTATATAAAATTGATTATTGGGGAATCATTTTCCACTTTTGTCACTGCCCTGCTTTGATAGAAGTTTTTGCCTAAATGATACATTTTTTGAAAGAGAAAATTAACTTGACTTTTTTTTTGTCTTTTTGTCAATGCTGTTCCACATTTTTGGACCCTGAAATGATAGGGAGTACTGCCCTAACCTGAAAGATTTATGGGGAATATATCAATTATGTCTATGACGTGTTCTGTAACTGCGGTAACTATTTAACATGTGAATTGATTTGAACAGTTGTTTTAATTTATGTGGTATCTGTCCTGAAAAATACTTAAACATTTAAATTGAAATTTCCAATTTATTTATCTGTTCCACTTAAGAAGCTTCATTTCTTTAAAATTTAAAAGCCGCCCTTTCCCTATATCCAATTTTAGCTATAATTCTTACTGCCCTTTTCTGAAGAAGTACAATCATAGATACTTTGAAAGATAGTTTGTTAGCCCAAACAATATTACCGTAGTGAATGTAAGCTTTTAATAGCATCAGTGAACAAATAATAGCTTAATTTATCCATGTTTAGTTTTTGTAGCTTCTGATCAGCACCTCAGAAAAGTGCAGCTCAATTTTTAAGCTATCATTTGAATGGTCACACTTTTGCCGAGTTTAGGATTTCATCCAATGACACAAAAGTTACAACTACATCGTACAGAATAATAAACACCACAGGAAGGTACTAGTTTTATAGTACTGCTCACGGCAGTTAGCTTTCTTTTGAATCGTCTTCAATAATCCTTAAAAGACTCAATTCACAAGCTCAATTGTTAGAACCAGTTTATGCCAGTAATCAGTTAAAGTAGTCTTGATCAGCACACTACTGGGGTGGACCACATGAAAAAATGTGTGAAATTTTTTATCCTTTGAAAAATGGTATGAAATGAATGTGTAAAATTAACGCTATGTGAAAGAAATGTGAAACTCATTGCAAAATCTAATTTGAGTTTCAATAGTTACAGGTGAAATTGTATTGCCATGTGAAAAAATATGTGAATTTTTAAGTTTGCATTATGTGGAATGCCAGTGATGTGTAATATGAAGTGACAACATTTTTTCAAACTGCAAGATATCTGAGGGCTTTATAAGACTTATAAGACTTTAGTCGTTAATTAGCTAATTAACATGTTCGTTGTACAAACAAGTCAAATGAAACTGGCTTTCAATGTCTATTTGAGTTAGTCCCGGTTTTTCAATCATGTTCAATTTTGTGTTTTTGCAGAACCGGTTATGGGCTGAAAATGTAAGTTTAGTAACCGTAAAAGTACGTTAAAAAACCGTAAAAGTACGCTTAATAACCGTAAAAGTACATTTAATAATCGTAAAAGTACGTTTAATTACCGCGAAAGTACGTTTAATAATCGTAAAAGTACGTTTAATAACCGTAAAAGTGCGTTTAATAACCGTAAAATTACGTTTAAGAACCGTAAAAGTGCGTTTAATAACCGTAAGAGTACGTTTAATAACCGTAAAAGTGCGTTTAATAGCCGTAATAGTACGTTTAATAACCGTTAAAGTACGCTTAATAATCGTAAAAGTACGTTTAATAACTGTAAAAGTGCGTTTAATAACCGTAAAATTACGTTTAATAACAGTAAAAGTGCGTTTAATAACCGTAAAATTGCGTTTAATAGCCGTAAAAGTGCGTTTAATAACTGTAAAAGTGCGTTTAATAACCGTAAAAGTGCGTTTAATAACCGAGTACGTTTCTCAACCGTAAAAGTACGTTTATCAACCGTAAAAGTGCGTTAAATAACCGTAATAGTACGTTTAATAACCGTAAAAGTACGTTTAATAATCGTAAAAGTGCGTTTATTAACCGTAAAAGTACATTAAACGCATTTTTACGGTTATTAAACGCACTTTTACGATTATTAAACGTACTTTTACGATTATTAAACGTACTTTTACGGTTATTAAACGTACTTTTACGATTATTAAACGTACTTTTACGGGTATTAAACGTACTATTACGGTTAATAAACGCACTTTTACGGTTATTAAACGTACTTTCATGGTTATTAATTTGATTTCTTGTTGGTTGTCCTGTGGTTTATGTGCAGTGAAATTTTAGATTTTTTGGTAGCCGGTCTTCCAAATGGCCGCCCCTATTGTTTTTTTTTTCAGGGGCTCATTTCCGCCGGAAGTTCCTTCGAACGCGTCTCAATAATCTCCGATTACTGCTAGTATTTAGTTAATAAACACACTTTCACGGTTATTAAACGTACGTTTACGGTTGATAAACGTACTTTTACGGTTGATAAACGTACTTTTACTTACGGTTATTAACCCTTTAAGCCCCAAGAGTGCCAAATGGCACTACAAGAGCCACTGCTTTTAAAAAAATTGCAATTTCCTCAATCGTGCGAACATTGCCTTAACTATCAGTTGTGAGCATTGACTAGAAAGTTCTTTCAATTGAGATACCCAATAAACACAAAAAAGTCAGCGATTTTTGCAAAATATTAGCGTTTGAATTTCGACAAGAAAAAAATGACCGTTTTTAACGTAATAGAAAAGCAACAAAAATCATGTTTTTGCCTTAAGTTTTTTTATTGAAATCATCTTTGCAAACCCAAAAGTCAACATTCACAGCAAAATTCAGTCCTAGTCCTACCTTAGAAGTGATTTTGTTTGCTCTTATTCGTTGCCCGGGCCGAGCTACAGCCTCTCGTTCTAGTGCATCCTGGCCTTGCCTCGATTTTCAACATCACCACCGCACTGCATGCTGGGAAATAGCAAGAATTTTTGACAGGGTTCATTCCTTCCCCCACACATTTCATATTTATACTAAGTCCACAGCCACACCGACCTTACCACCGAAATTTCGCGCTTGTTGTGTTCTTCAGTGGTCGCAACTTCCAAAAGATGCCGTGGTAGATCGAGAAATTCATCCAGAGTCGAGTCCCAAGACAACTTCGTTTTTTGGCGGCCATTTTTCCAGTTCAACGAGCAACGAGCCAAATTCGTAAACGAAGTACAACACCTAACTTCTAAACTACCTTCAAGCTTAATGATGCCCATCAGGCAGCTACTAAAGATGAAAAATGGCTGTGAACTTACCAAAAATCGCAGATGCACCACATTTAAGACTTTCTTGCAATTCCACGAAATAAAACCACAACGACACAATGACGTTTCCAGTAAACACGAGCCTTCAGTGTTTTAGAACACCACACTTTCAACGGCAACTTCACATATGGAGAAACGAAAGCCTATGGTGCGTGTGTATGCAGGAAATCGCTCAAAAACACAAAAACCCTTGGGGCTTAAAGGGTTAAATGTACTTTTATAATACGGTTATTAAACGCACTTTTACGGTTATTAAACGTAATTTTACGGTTATTTAACGCACTTTTACGGTTATTAAACGTACTTTTACGATTATTAGACGTACTTTTACGATAATTAAACGTACTTTTACGGTTATTAAACGCACTTTTACGGTTATTAAACGTACTTTTACGATTATTAAACGTACTTTCGCGGTTATTAAACGTACTTTTACGGTTATTAAATGTACTTTTACGGTTATTAAGCGTACTTTTACGGTTTTTTAACGTACTTTTACGGTTATTAAACTTACATTTTCAGCCCATAACCGGTTCTGCAAAAACACAAAATTGAACATGATCGAAAAACCGGGACTAACTCAAATAGACTATGAAACTCCAGTTTCATTTGACTTGTTTGGATTAAAAAAAAAAAACGTACAACGTACATGTTAATTAGCTAATTAACGACTAAAGTCTTATAAGTCTTATAAAGCCCTCAGATATCTTGCGAATGGGAGAAAGTGACGTAAAAGACTCAAACATACCTCACGGGTTGAAATTATAATAACAATAAGTGTTGAAAATCACGCGAAAAGCAACAAAAACTTTAGACTCGTTCTTCGTGCAATTTTCTATGCTGATTGTTATTATAATTTCAACCCGTGAGGTATGTTTGAGTCTTTTACGTCACTTTCTCCCATTCGCAACCAAGCCTTGGAACAAGGTTTTTTAATGGCGGCCGTAAATTCTCGGAAATAAATGTTAAAATTAAATGACTTCTGATGTTCGTAATGAATTGAAATTTGGCAAGATGAGTAAGGAAGTCTAATAGTACACGAAAATGTAAAAAAATGAAAATCAAAAATTTGATCGTAGTAGCACTTTAAAAATTCACATATTTTTTCACATGGCAATACAATTTCACCTGTAACTATTGAAACTCAAATTAGATTTTGCAATGAGTTTCACATTTCTTTCACATAGCGTTAATTTTACACATTCATTTCACACCATTTTTCAAAGGATAAAAAATTTCACACATTTTTTCATGTGGTCCACCCCAGTAGTGTGCTGATCAAGACTACTTTAACTGATTACTGGCATAAACTGGTTCTAACAATTGAGCTTGTGAATTGAGTCTTTTAAGAATTATTGAAGACGATTCAAAAGAAAGCTAACTGCCGTGAGCAGTACTATAAAACTAGTACCTTCCTGTGGTGTTTATTATTCTGTACGATGTAGTTGTAACTTTTGTGTCATTGGATGAAATCCTAAACTCGGCAAAAGTGTGACCATTCAAATGATAGCTTAAAAATTGAGCTGCACTTTTCTGAGGTGCTGATCAGAAGCTACAAAAACTAAACATGGATAAATTAAGCTATTATTTGTTCACTGATGCTATTAAAAGCTTACATTCACTACGGTAATATTGTTTGGGCTAACAAACTATCTTTCAAAGTATCTATGATTGTACTTCTTCAGAAAAGGGCAGTAAGAATTATAGCTAAAATTGGATATAGGGAAAGGGCGGCTTTTAAATTTTAAAGAAATGAAGCTTCTTAAGTGGAACAGATAAATAAATTGGAAATTTCAATTTAAATGTTTAAGTATTTTTCAGGACAGATACCACATAAATTAAAACAACTGTTCAAATCAATTCACATGTTAAATAGTTACCGCAGTTACAGAACACGTCATAGACATAATTGATATATTCCCCATAAATCTTTCAGGTTAGGGCAGTACTCCCTATCATTTCAGGGTCCAAAAATGTGGAACAGCATCGACAAAAAGACAAAAAAAAAAGTCAAGTTAATTTTCTCTTTCAAAAAATGTATCATTTAGGCAAAAACTTCTATCAAAGCAGGGCAGTGACAAAAGTGGAAAATGATTCCCCAATAATCAATTTTATATAACTTTTTATTGCTTCTAAAATAAAGATAGAACATTCCATTGGTATTTTTTTATTATGTGAGATAGTTGTAACTTTTGAGGCATTGAATAAAATCCTAACTTAGGCTAAAATGTGAGCACTTTTCTGAGGTGCTGATCAGTTATTATGCTATATAAGATGGTTTTAAATCTTTGAAGTGTGGGTGAAATGGTAGCTTTTAAATTTAAACAGAAGCTACGGAGAAGCATTTTGTTATGGTGTCTTGAACTTTTCAGTTTATAGTTGATTCAGAAGGGTGGAATTTGCAATTTTTTATAAATTGTTGAATTTCCTTGATAAAAGCTAGGAGTCAAAGGACTTTGAGGAAATCAGGCGAATTCGAACAAAATTCCACATGTATGTTATAGCGAACTGAGCTGTCATTGGAAAAAAAATTCACTCTATAGAGTCTATTAGCTAAATTAAAATATCTTACAGATTTATCAGTTTTTGGAAGGCGAAAAAAGCGCAAAGCTTCACAAATAAAATAACGAGAAACACATGCAAGATGTGATTCAACTGACGATTATTAACCGTATTTTTCCATCAGACCTGTCATGCGAATGCACAGAACTGAACGCGATCAAAATAACGGAAAAATGCGTTATACGGTTATTAACCGTACCATGCATCACACCTGTTCTACGAATGAACAGAACTCAAAGCTAGTGAACAAAATTAAACGGCACGCGCGTAAAACGATTATTAAGCGTACCTTTCATCCGGACCTGTTGTACGAATACGAATGTGATCAAACGTACCTTGCCTTTAAAATCTCCAACTAATTTGCAAATAATTTAAATGCTAAACACAAAAAAGAAATAATTTGTCATTACTTGTTGTGTATGCTTTACCCTTCCTCTGGGAAAGGAAATGCCGCGAACGACTGCATAGTAGTTGTTTTATACAATACAAATTTATCGAATCATTTCGACGATCTCGTATTTCATAATTAAACTGAGTTCCACTGAAGGATTAAGGTGTGTCCTTTCAACTGAATGTTATAAATGTGCCTACAAATTCTAAGATAACATAAGCTTATCAATAAGTCTGATTTTCACAGTGGAATTGAAAACTATCGCTTTGTTTTTTAGGAGAATTACGCCGATTCCTTTTACGCTGTCGTGTTTTGTTTTGGAGAGCAAATTTCTGTAGTTGCAGCAGATACAGTTTAAATTCTGATTATGTCCAAGCACCGGGATGGTCAGCAAGCAGACAATGAAAATTTGCATGAAACAATCCAACAATTTGTCAGGTTATAAAAAACAATGATCTTTGTTTTCATTCATCACTGAAAATGTGAAAAAGTACGGGCATCACAGTAGGCTTCAAAGTAAGTTCATAAAGTCGAAAAGAGATTTAGAAGCTGCGTTTCTGTAACTAACCTTTATTCCAATTGAAAAAATGCTGACAAGAAGGCAATCTTTGAATCCAAAACAAAGTTTGTAGGCTTCGAAAGTTTCCTCGCATATTCTCTTTTGCGGCGGCAGATTCCGGACACAATTTTTTGGATTTCCCCTTCAAAGTACTTTTGGATCATTGAATACATTTCTTCTTTCAGCTGATAAATTTCAGCTGGTGAATTTCAAAGCGCTAAAACTTTTCGTCGCTTTCATTGAACCTGTGAGTGTTTTCTCACTTCTCTGTGGCAGCGAGTCAAGTTCATTCAAGTTCAGCCGCTTTGATTGGTTTTCCGTGTCATCCGATGCAAATGTAAGGAGAATACGCATCTTGATCGACACAAAATTACAACAATGTGCTCTCTTCAACATGCAGTCGTTTTCTTTAGTTATTTCGTAAACACAATAGACCACATTTCTATGTGTTTACCGGCGTTATAAACTCACGCGGGATGTTGGGAGAACACGAGAAAAGGGAGGCCCGTGATTTACAAGCTTTCCAAGCTAGTCAAGTTCAGTCGCTTTGATTGGTTTTCCCGCAGCATTCGATGAATGTATTAATGGAGTGAGGAGAATAAGCATCTTGATCGGCCAAAAATTATAACAAAGCGCTCTCTTCAACAGACGTTTTCCATAGTTATTTCGTAAAAAGCAATAGACCACATTCTTCTATGAGTTCAATGACGTTATAAACCCAGGCGGGATGTTGTGATAACACGGAAAAGCACGGCTCGTGATTTACAAGCTTTTCGAATGTTCTCTCAAAATTCCAAGCGGTTTTTAATAGCGCCGGTAAACGCATAGAAAATGCGGCCTATTGCTTAATACAGTTTCCAGTGTTTAAAACGATAAATTATTGATAAAAAAGCTTGGCTGCATTTCGGTCGAATGTATAAAAAACGTAACTGTGATATCTTGCCTCGCCGCAGCTCAGCAACTGTGTTTTTAGACTATTTAAACAAAATAAAAATAAAACTGAAGAAGAAATTGGCTTAAATTACGCGACTTTTAGCCACAACGGTTCTAAAAAAAAAGAAGAAGAAAAGAAAGAAAGAAAGAAAAAAAGAAAAAAAAACAAGGGAAAAGAAAACAAAAAATCGCGTCACCTGGATTCGAACTCGCGATCTCTACCAAATGCCGGTCTTGTAGCCGAGCGCACTACCACTGTACCACTGGTCGGCACACTGCATAGTGCCTTAAATTTTAATATTTAAGTCGTCTCTATGTTGACTGGCAGTTTTGCCAACTTTTTGTTTGTTTTTCTCTGCTATTTCTTTCAAATAATCATTAACTTTCAAAAGAAAACGGCCTTTCTGGAACGGCACACATCTCCCTTTTTCCATGGTGAAATACGAACCGCGAATCTTGGAGTTTTATTCGTCCGGCCACTTTCAATTGAATCCTTCGCCGGCCGTAAATCGTGGAACTGAATTTGGTCATTGCTGTGGAGTTATATTTCGTTGTGTAAAGTTGATCTTCCTTAATTTTGTAGGCATTTAAATCAGTAAACATACAGGTACTTGTTTTATTTTATCATTGGAAGCGGACATTAGTTTTAATAGTGCAACAGTGGATTTCAACAGCGACAACAGTTCCTCAAGTCAACACTCGATCGCTCTGTGATGCTTCGCATCGCTGCGACTCCGCAGAACTTTTTCAAAATGCTAGTTGTTTCGAAAAAAAATTCAGTCGTTAACTTGCTCAATGGAAAGGTTAAGAGGAATAGACTTCACATAAATACTATTTTTAAAGAAATGCTCATCCGTTTCTTAATATCATCCCTCTAGAATCTTTCCTGTAATGGCGGCCGCATTCGGGACAATCTCTCTCGATCCAACTTTTGGTACATAATACGAGTAATAACCTGAAAGCGCGCCACATACCGTTATTATGCGTACTTTTTCAGGTTATTATGCGTATTTTACACGCATAATAATCGTAAGTGGCGTCTTTCAAGGTTAATATTCTTAAAAAACAACATTTTACGGTTAATATACTACTTTGACGCCTTAAGTACGGATAATAACCGTAAAACACCGTATGGTACGAATATTATCCTGAACTACAAAAACATTTTGACACTCCAGGAACAATTTGACTCCTGTTATTATTATTTTTTTCAAAATTTCACAAATTCCTTCTCAAATAATTCTAAAAATCACCAAAAAATTCACATATCGTACATCAACCTACAAACCAATGGATGCATTTTTGGATTGCTTGAAATGTTAACGAGATAATTGTTAAAACACACAGAACTTCATTTACCAAAGGTTTTTGTTCAAATGGCCCAGACTATTGTGAGTTTTTTTTTTTTCATTTTTGCCACTTTTTAAACCACTACCGACAGTTTCTTTGATCACCTTTTCCACAATTTACTGGCGCTTAATTCCTAATTACTTCCCCTCAATCCACACACCCCTAACAGTTACTGCTCCTGTAGTAAGCTGTATATCTGAAGCACATTCGTATATGCAATCACACATTTGCAATGATTTTTATTTTTTTATTTATTTATTTTTTTGGTATAAATTCTACTCCTAACAAATTTCATAACTTCCTTTAAAAACAACCTTTTAGGGCCGATTTACACGGTACAACTTTGTTGCATGCGACACGCTTACGGCATGCTTACGACATGACTGGAGTTGATTTACAAGGAGTAATTCGTGTTGTTAGCATACCGTAAGCATGTTTTAGACTAAGCGGCTGCGTGTCGCATACGACAAAGTTGTACCGTGTAAATCGGCCCTTACGCATACTCCTTTTCAGACCAACATTTCCAACTCCACAGTACGAGCCAAAGCTATTACAATACTTAAAGTCAATAAAATACATGCAGCATGATGTCTTTACACTTGTCTGTTCACCGTTGTTTTCCTGATACCACGCGGCTCTTAACAACCTCTTATTTCATTGGACCTGGGTATCACGCAGCTCTATTGTTTTCATGGCTAGGGTCCATTGTTGTGTTGCTTGTTCTATTGTTTTCTCAGCAAATCAGAGAAGATCTTGTAAGAGCTGCGTACTGCCCCTTGTTTTCCTTGAATTAGTTGGGCAAAACTCACTCGATCGACTATTAACATTGAGCCTGCTATATGTAATGGTCATCTGACTTACTCATAGGGTTGACGTTGGAGGAATGGGACGGAGAAGAGCTGGATGCAGGGGTTGGGGAAGGGGTCGGTGAGGCAAGACGTCTAGAAAAAGGGAAGGTCAGCACATTTCATTTTCACGAGTTGGCCCATAGGAGCCTTTGATTATAAGATAGCGGGTACATGTACGCAAGCACTCACCCTGACAACAAGCATACGAAACATTATTATCGTAGTAGCTTCACTGTATAGTACATCCATTAATTTATTAATATTTTTTAAATATCATTTATATTTCTTCCAGCACTAGAGCTGTATCGTGGGTCAACCCAGCCTCACTAAATGTCTGTGTGACATCAGACAGATGTTTCCTTTGAAATGTTGTTAAGATAACATGACGAGATGCTGAGTAACCAAGCCACTCAACAAAGGCGAATAAGACCTGTGGATAACAAGTGAGAATTGAGAGAGTTAAATTAACAAGAAGGATTGACAAGAATAGACCAAGTAAATTGCCTTAGCTCTCCATGAGTCCTTGTTGGCTCAACGGATTGAGAGTACAACCGGCTTTTGGAAAGGACGGGCTCAATTCCAGTTGGGGACCCAGATCTTTGTGGATTTTGCTAGGAAAATGTCCTTGGCTTTTTAACAGATTTCTGGAAATATTAAACTATTAAAGTTAATGACGTTACAACTCCAGTACAAAGTGAAAAACCCTGGAGCATTTAACAGTTCAAAGTAGTAGTAGTAGTAGTAGTAATTTATTTATCCACATTACACAGTTGAGTCAAGACTCGTTTTAACGCGAACGTGCATATTACAAAATAAACTAATATAATTAACTATATAATCATGAAAATCTAATATATAAAAAATCTAGCACTATTAACTTAATACTAAATAACATTTACATAATCGAATAAACTTAAATAATTGTAATAACTAGTCTTTACAGATAGGGCAGCAACAGTTGACCCCGTGGTCAAGTTTACTTTGCTAAGATTTGATTTAAAAATGTTAAGGGAGAAGGCTCTCCTGACATAGTTAGGCAGATTGTTCCACAAACGTGAAGTGATATATTGGTAGGATCTGTGTAAATATCTTGAATAATAGTTAGGCTGGTTAAGCTTACAAAATCCTCTAAGGTCATGCTCATTGTTACGGAATGTCTTAAATAGTGATAGCATAGCATAGCATAGCATAGCACTGATAGCATAGTATAGCATAGCATAGTATTTATTTTTTTCGAAGATTAACAAGATTAAAAAGTGATATATTGAGACTGCTTAGTATTTTGTTAATGGAATAAATCCTTGGTCAAATCCAACACATTCTATCGAGGGGCTGGGTGCATTAAACAGAGATAGAAGAAAAATACACATACACATGTACTGCACTAAGTATTTTTTTACCCTGATAAGAACAAAGCTTTATTTTTTAAAAACCATGAATGCCGTGTGTTTATGACTAAATTATTTACAAATTATAATAAGCCTACTTTCTTCAGACTTGCTGGACGTAAAATTGAAATAATTTTTTTAAAAAATACAATATTAATGTGTAAGAATAAAAAATATAAATATAAATCACCTTCATTTGTGACTCCATTGTAAATCTTCGTTTCTTAACTGTTCCATCTGGACATCGAAGGGCAACAGTTATGACCTTAAGAGATAACATACAATGTATAATGATCACAAAAAAGTTATATTGTACTATGTAACACTCTCTTTTTGGCAATTTTCATTGTCACTAAGAGAGTTTACTCCAATTATTGACCTTATTCATAAGTGGCAGCCTTTTGGTTAAATATTCTATTCTATTTAATATGTTAGTTTAAGACCCTGACCTCGTGAGCACGTGCAAAATTTTTACTCTAAAATGAGGCTGGGAGGCTAGTTAACATAAAATAATTAATATAAACGAATAATAAATTGCCATCATTTTCAATAGGTTCCATAACGTTTTTACTCTCATGCAATATCAAAATATTTGTCTTAAAATTAGATAATGATTACTAGAATTTGGTAGAATTCAAAATAATCTCTCCGAGTTGATGATCTTCTTTATTCTTACATGTATCACCTTTCCATTTTTGTTTTTTGTTATTGTATCTCTTGATGTTATTGGGAGGGGGGAGGGAAGGGGGGGATTAACATGTACGGGAACAAAGGTGCAAGTACCATGGCCACCAAAGAACAAGCAGTTAATAAACAACAACAACAACAACAAATACATATTTAACATTAATAAGCAAAATTCATACCCCTTTCTCTTTCAGATCTGGTTCTTCAGGCAACTATCACACAAAAAAATAATAATATAATATTTGGGACTTTTAGGATTTTCCTCTAGCACTTACAAAAAAAAATTAATAAGAAAGATTTTTTAATCATAACAAAAAACATTATGGTCAACCTGATGTTATGTAATTATCATTTCATTTATCCAACCTCCTTAAGAGCTATGGTCTCAATCCAAAGTCGTGTATTTATTAAAAATTACATTTATGTAGTGGTACCAAGTTATCAGCATAACATGTTTTTCTCTCTCTCCTCCGAAGAGGCTCCTATCAGTAAAGAACAGTAAAAGAGAAAATGGGAGCGCAGGGAACGATGGGAAGAGATCTTATCCCTTCCCAGAATTCTCCGCGCGCTTTATTTTTTTACCTCTACCCAGCCTCCGCGTGTTTTTTTTGCCAAGCGTGGAGCGTGACTATAGGAGGCCTCTGCGGAGGAGAGAGAGTTTTTCTTGTGTAAATGCACGAATCTGGCTAATCTGTTGAACTAGAAGTGAGCAACCACTCATAAAAATTATGCAGAGGAAAAACAATCACTTTTGAGAAGAGGTTGTTTTGAGATGTCTCAAATGTTATGAAGTGCCAAAAAATGTAAATTGAAGGACAAAAGCAGCACAAAAACACCCTAGGTACTTGGTGTATCCCTGATCATAATGTATGGTACTTCATGTATCCCTTATTGTAATGTATTTAAATATATTGCAGTGTAATTTAGGGTCGGATTACAGTATCTAGGGTTGAAGCACTGATTTTAGTATTTAGGGTTAAGCACTGATTCCAGACTTATTTCCAGTGTATCGAAAGGGTTAGTTCTTATATATGGTCTGGGCTGGCAGCATATTATCTTATATCCCTTAAAAATTGCAATTTCCGGCAGCTAGTCCTCGGTGGTGTAGTGGATAGTGTGCATGGAGTAGATCATACGGCCCGGGTTCGATTCCTCATTGTGCTGTTTTTATCTTCTTTTTCTACTGAAATAAAAACTAAGTGTTTAAATACAAAATAATAAGGGATACACCAAGTACATACCAAAAACACCTCCCAGCAATTTTCATACCTACAGTTGAAGCTTGGGGTCGGAACGTAACCAACCTATGTCGAATTTGAGACGTTTTTTTTTTTTCCTTGCTCATTTCGCCTCAATTTTGGCATGTGACTTACAAATTAACTTCAAAACATCGCTCAGAAATTTGTTTGCTGGTTTTTCCGTCGTTTTAGAGAAAAAACATATGTAAAAAACTAAACTACAAGAAGAAAGATGAGTTCTAGCCCTCAAGTGACTGGACCGTACATCCGAGCGTAGTTCCTTCCAAAACTGTATGAAATGTACTCCAACACAACGCCATTTCAAAGCAGAATGGCCATGAGAATACGCGACCGCAATACTCCTGACCAGTGCCAACAACTTGAATGAAAATACCAGTTTTTACGCACGCCTGGCTCACTTATCGATTGTGAGCTCGCTACGGTAACACATCGTCTGTAGCGTGTGAGTAAGCCAATATCTTTAAGTGTTTAATAAAGTCTACGAGTCCTCTGCTTCTACGTTGGTTATGGGAATAATCAACTATTAGGATCTTTATTAGGTAATTGCAGCATGTGAATACAGCTTATTTAGTATGCAGAACACGAGTTTGGCAATCTGAAAGCTCAAAATTCCCGTGCCGCATACTAAATAAGCTGTATTCACACACTGCAATTTTAAGCCAGTGAGTCTTTGACGTCACTTTCTCTGGCTTCTTTTGAAACTACTGGAACATGCAAATGTAATGGTGGCCGTGAAAATAAGAAAATTACAGTCGAAAAAAACCGCTTTCCCGTGATCAGATTGAAAAACGGTTTGGACTGGGCAGTATTTACAATATTTTCTTTCGAAAAATGAAATAAAAACAATTATAAAATTCGATCACAGGGGCACTTTAACCTCAGCACTTGTTACTAGCTCTACTGCTGAGCTCTTGGAAAAATGCAACTGATGAAGGATCCAATATCTTGGTTCCGAAACCGGTCTTGCGTTAATAGCTAACAATAGTTCTCATCAGAACTCCACAATGGCACATACTGCTTCTACCAGGAAATGATTGCCATTTTATCAGATATGGCGGACAGCGCAGCTCCCGCAATATCACCATTGAATCAAGTCACCTAAGCGACTACATGAATAGATCACCCCAGAAAAAGAGATTCCTAACATTCCTTCTGTCCGAGGGATGTTAAAGGTTCTCATGAAACACGGGCACATCGTTCAACAGCAACCTAGGCTTAAAGAAATTTTTACCCAGCCACCGATTGTTTTTTTAATACTGGAAGGAAAAATCTCTAAAGGACATCCTTGTCCGCGCAAAACTTCCTTCAATCATAAAACAATCATTAAACTAACCTGGCGCTCAAAAGTATATCTACATGTGATCGCCGAAAACGACTCCCGATCACCAATCGCGCAGTTCTGTCGATTGCTACACATCCGAGTCAACAAACTGTCTACGATCACCTACAATGATTGTTCTCACTTTACATGAAGGAAAAAAATCTTTGGAACATCTCTGTTCACGCGAAAACGTCCTTCAATTAACCAAACAATCTTAAAATATATTATTAGCGCGTTCATGTTTACTTGAAGGTTAATTTACATTTGATCGCAAAAACTGACTTTTAACAAGCAATCGCACAATTTCTGTTGATTGCAGTAACTTAAGTCAATATATCTGATCACCTAATAGAGTGTTTTCACTCACGTGGTCTGCAACTATGCTAATTTATTTGAACAAAACAAAGTGTTTGCATAAGAAAAGAGTTCAATCCCCACAGGATTAGCTTGGGACACCAACATGGCCGCCGTTTTATTGTTTTGGGACACCAACATGGCTGCCGTGACGTCATGTGAAAACACTCCATAAAGATCCTAATAGTTGATTATTCCCATAACCAACGTAGAAGCAGAGGACTCGTAGACTTTATTAAACACTTACGTCTCTCAAAGTGACCTCGAGATAAAAAATGTCTCTGCAACGTTTTTTGTATAAATATGCCGACAACTCCACAATAATTGCACCTGTGTGCAGTTCTTAGATTGGTCAAAGAACAACTGTATGACCTACAATCCAAGCAAATCTAAAGAACTAGCTTTTGTGAAAAAAGGCAATGCACAGGTCTTTGATAGAACAGTCGGAATTCCTCATGTTAAAGCCAAACCCGCGATATAAAAGGGGGCTGGACTGTTCAACTCATGCAAATGAGCAAAATCTATTGTCCTTTCTTGTTTGCATTAGATTCGGTGTGGGGCTTTGCCCTTTTATACTGCAGGTTCGCGTTTAAGGAACTTGTTCTGCTGGGTGTTACTTTTCAGTCTAACACCAGATTTACCACTTACAAAAGCAAACAAGTCTCTCCATGTGCTCAGGTCACTCAGATGAGAGGGGTACAATCAAACAGAAATTGATTATCTATTCAAGTCTATTGTACTACCAAATATCAATTACGGCCTCGCTGTGTGCGGAGCCGCAGAAGCGGAACTAACAACAATTCAGTGTTTTCTGGATAAGATGCAAAAAGCGCAGGTATTGAAAACCGCCTAATTTTTAAATACAAGTTAGCTTTTAATTAGAATCTCTTAGATACATGTATTTGCTATACCATTATAATATTTTATTAATAGTATCAACTTCTTGTATTGTAGCTTGCTTTTACATTCATTATTTGTAACATACTTGTAGGATATGTGTGTTTATCTTAAGAAATAAAGACTCATTATTATTACTATTGTGGGCGGCACGGTGGTCTAGTGGTTAGCGCGTCGGACTTTCAACCTGAAGGTCGGTGGTTCGGTGCCTGGTCTCTGCCGTCGTGTTGTTTCCTTAGACAAGAAACTTTACTCCACACTGTCTCTCTCCACCCAGGTGTATAAATGGGTACCGGCGACAAAATGCTGGGGGTAACCCTGCGATGGACTAGCATCCCATCCAGGGGGGAGTAGCAATATTCCTAGTTGCTTCATGCTACAGAAACCGGGTTAAGCTCCGGCCGTGTGGGCCATCGTGGCTCGTGTGCGACTTTACCTACCTATTATTACTATTATTAAAGAAACGAGTCGTGTTTCTTGTCGTACCATGCGTCTAAATCGCTATTATTTTTTTTTTAGCGTTTGAGGCAAAAATGGACGTTGGTGGACAAGACGAGCTGGTGGGAAAGTCTGGAATCGCTTCGGATCAGAAAGGGGGCAGCGTTGTGAGTTGCGGGCCATTTCCCATCCTGTGCCGTAGTTGAAATGCCCGATATCCAAAGTGCTTCCAGACTTATAATATTTTCCGTATTTTGTTTGGGCGGACACTCCGTTTTCTTCCTCGCCATTGATATCCCGACATGCTTTGCAATGTGACACCTTTTGCTGACTTTTGGTGATAAAAATGAAGTTATTTTGAGGGAACGAACTTTGGGATTAATTTTTCTTGAGCAGGATTTAGCGGTACGGGCCCAAACTTGGCCATCTGAAGTGGAAAAAATCAGCATAAAATCGAGAAATTCGGGTAAACTTTGGGATTCATTTTTCCGAGCAGGATTCAACGGAAAGACAGGGAGTTTAATTTATTTTTTTATTATTATTTATTTATTTTTTTTTTGCATACGTTATTTCTCTTAAACGACGGAAAAAACAGCATAAAAAAATTCTGAACATCAATGGTTTGAGGACTGGTCTCTACCATCACGTTGTTTCTCTAGACAAGAAACTTTCCTCCTATCTCCACCCATCCAGGTGCATAAATGGTTATCGGCAAACTTTTAAAGCCCTTTTTAAATTCCTAACAGTGCCAATAGTCAAAATTTAAGAAAAATCCCAAATATCATTACTTTGTAAAAATTTAATATTGGAAAACAACTAGTACCATGCAAAAGTACTACCAAAGAGGTTTCATTTGAATGGTCGCTTTATTAAGTACCGTATTTTCTCGTTTAAACGCCGGGCCCCGAATAAACGCCAGGTGTAATAGAGGAAGTTGTAAGTAAGCCCCTCAAATGTTTATTTGTGGTATAATGAACCTAAGATTTAAGGGCGAGGTACATGGCTGCCAAGAAAAACGAATAATAACCCTTTCTTAAAAAATGGCGGGTGAGAAAAAATGCTGATTCAAAGAAACGCCGGGTCCACTAGGCCAAGTTTGAAATAAACGCCGGAGGCATTTAATTGAGAAAATACGGTATTTTCAGAAACCCATAAGTGGGTTGAAACGTGGAACTGCCTCTTGTACGCTTCAAAACAAGCTTCCGATTATTCAATTTGCTAAGAAGTTGTTACAGCCATATTTGGAAAATCAAGATAAAAATATTAACCAATCAATTCGCTAGAACAACTTGCTTCCAATCTCGAGGGATCGAGGGGTTTCTAAATATCATATGGTACTAAGCAAAAAATGAATATTTGGAAGCTGTGAATGCGCGTTACTTGTTTCAACCCACTTATGGGTTTCTGGTATTTTGTTGACAGACTCAAAAGTTAGAACTATCTGAACATTTCATGTGTACAGAACTGACTTTGTTAGTGAAAGGGTTACCATGGTTTGTACAACTTCAGACAAATAAAACTCAAGGACTTTTCAAGGACTTTTCAAGGACAAAAAATAGTTTTCAAGGACTAAGTTTTATTTACGAAATCGAAACTCTTTGTCCCCTGGTGCATGAAAATTAGGCAAAGATTACAATTTTGCTTCATGTACGCATTCACATATTATGCCGACATTTTCGCTAGTTATTTTCGGATTTTAAAAGTCGCTGGTGGCCAATTTTTTCGTAGCAAAATCACTTAATTTATCAGAAAAGTGCATGATAGGGCGTACACAAAGTCCTAAATTTCAAGGACTTCTCAAGACCTAATGGGGGTTCTCAAGATTGTACGAACCATGGTTACTAATGCTGGATGGTAACATGCAATGGACTAGCATTCCATCCATGGTGTTTCATGCTACAGAAACCAGATTAAGCTCCAGTTATTACCTTCAATTTGGCATCAGGACAAGAGGTTACCGGTACTTAACAGACCTGTGATCACCTATGAGAGGTGGTCAGTGGGTGGTTTAACACAATTCAAGTGAATGGACAATTCCTTACCTGAAATCTCTGCCTGTTGGTTCTGTGTCGTAAGGACTCTGTTACACTCTGTTCTTGGTTTGATGCAGCTGTCTTATTATCTGTAGTTTCACTGTAGTTTACAGTTTTGTCAGTATTTGGACTCTCGTCTCCGTCAGTTCCCTCCTCTGAACTACTATCTTCACGCATCAAAAATTCTTCAGAAAAAAAGTGGTGTTCGGCTTTCTCTTCACTGCCTTCCTTCAAAGACAAAATTAATAACAAAAAACACAGCTGGGGGGGGGGGGTGAATAGGAGTATGCAAATCTGCCAATCGGAGCTATTTTTTGGCCCGATCCATTGATCCGACGTTATTTTCATTCAAATCCGGATCCGTACTTGAAAAGTTTCCGCAATATAAATATACTGCACATGAGTATTATATGGCTTTTTTGTGTGTGTTTCTTGTGCAGTATTTAGATTTTACTAGAAGTTTTCTACCTTTGCTGGTGAAACTCAAAAAAGTAGTCGACAAAACACCAACATACTGTCCAAGGCCAACCAAAAAATTAATGATCAAATCCACAACTTCTAGATAGACAAAGTCCGGAATCCGGGCCAACATTTTAGGCTGATCTGCAATCCACAGTAATTTTCAAATCCGCGAATCTGCTTAATTTATTGCTAAAATCTGCAATCCGTGCACTTTTCAAGGCCAAGTCCACTGATCTGCGAACCTATTCACCCCCCTCACACTGAGCTACATGTAGACACTTTAATACCTTAAATGACAAACTTTATGACAACAAAATAACAGTCAATTAAAGTTTTTGAAAAGTCACTTGGATGTACCTGTACTGTCACGTATATGTTGTAGTTCAATTGAAGGCCTGGGGACATAACCAGCCTATGTTGCTTTTTGAGCGTTTTTATTATTTTTTCTCGCTCAGATTTGCCTTATTTTATTGTACAACGAATAATATCACAAACCTTTCGAATTTGCACTAATCCTAAGAAACTGGACTAATTTCACCTGAAAAAAAGCAGAGTTCTGGTCTTCTAGTGGTTGTTTACATTCAGAGCGTAATTTCGATGCCATTACAACAGATTGGCCGTGAGAATATGCGACCGCAATACTCCTGACCCGTGCCAATGACATAAACGAAAATACCATTATTTACACGTGCCTGGCTCGCTTATCGATCGCAAGCTCGCTACAGCAAACACATCGTCTGTAGCGTGCATATATACCAATATGTTTAAGGCCCGTCCGGTGATTGAAGGACATCATTAAGTCCGGAAATCTGCAAGTCTCTAGCACCTCTCAAAGAAACGAATCGTGTTTCTTGTCTTACCTTGTGTCTAAATCGCTATTTCATGCTCGAGGTGAAAATAGACGTTGGTGGACGAGACGAGCCAGCGGGAAAGTCTGGAATCACTTGGGATCAGAAAAGGAGCAGCGTTGTGAGTTGTGGGCCATTTCCCATTCCGTGCCGTAGTCGAAATGCCCGATATCTGAAGCGCTTCGAGACTATAATATTTTCCGTATTTCGTTTGGCGGACATTCCGGTTGTTTACCATTTACAAGGGAAAACCGGTTGGTCCACGGTTTGTGTAAATGGTAAGCAAAACTCCAGAAATGGAAATTCCGTTTGAGATTGGCATGTACCATTTACCATTTGACACCAGAAATAAGCTGAGTAACCACGCTTACGCATCAAAACTGGCGCAGGGTCTGGAACTGGTAGATAAAAACAAATGGTACACACATTTCCGTTCGGAAATTTCGGTTGGGAATTTTGGTCGGTCGAGCCAAAATTGTCTTACCATTTACATTCTGACCGAAATTTCCGGAATTTTTGGGTAAATGGTAAACAACCTCCATTTTCGTTTTCACCATTGATATCCCGACATGCTTTGCAACAGTGGCAGATAGGTCGGCTTTGCGTGGTCGCGCGGGAGATTGAAATACAGCTTTGGGAGGTCCGTAAGGATAAGGGAGATGGCGCGAATCTAAGTGGCAGACTATTGATGATAAAAATGAAGCGATTTTGAGGGAATGAACTTCGGGATTTATTTTTCTTGAGCGGGATTTAGCAGTACGGGCCCAAACTTGGCCATACGAAGTGAAAAATCAACGTAAAATCGAGAAATTCGGGTAAACCTTGGGATTCATTTTTTCGAGCAGGATTCAGCGGGAGACATGCAGATTTTTTTTTTTTTTTTTTTTGCATACGTTAATTCTCGAAAGCGACGGAAAAAACAACAGAAAAAAATCTGAACAATGTTTTGCAACTAATTTTTAGTTCACATGCCAAAAGTGAACAAATCTGAGCAAGAAAAATAAAAAACGACTTTCTATTGTTCTTTTCTATGTTAATATATGATCAAAATCGAGCTAGTGACACCAATGTATAATAATACATTAAATTTGTACATGTACAGGTATCTTATTGACTGACTGTCAATCAATGTGTTCTGGACTTACCCCAAGTCTTTGACCTTTTCCTTTCCAGGTGCTGTTAAACTTGTAAAACTCAGCTTCTTGTTTTGCTCTTAAAATTTCTTCTCTTGGTGCTAATACATTTTCTTTATAGATGTCAACCTATTGCATTTCAAACAATTTTAGCATACTGTTAGTTTGCTCCTATCTACATGTAAAACATTACAAAAAAAGACTGAAATAAAAATGACTGGTGACAAAGTGACATACAGTTGTATCACTTTGACATGGCAACTTCGCTACCCGTAGAGTTCTTGTTCCAGGTAAAATGACAAAACAAAAGTTGTGTACTTAAATACACAGGGTTCTCACTAAGTTTTAGAGTAGACGGTTGAGATATAATAGTAGGCAGCTTGGCAATTGAGTGCCAAAGGCACGCCAATTTCTTGGGTGGTCTGGGGACATGCCCCCCAGGAAAATTTGAAAATCTAGAGGCTCGGAATTGCCATAATTTCATGCATTTTTGGCAAGACATTTTTCATAAAGTCCTCAACTGAGGTATAACCTTCAATGTGAAAACAAATTTACAAGAAACCTGTCTGTTCATTAGTTTTCGTACAACTTTTGCTGTTCATTTAGGTTTGTTTAACACATATTAAGCCCTTTCACTGAAAAGTAGGTGGCTCAGAATTCGAACAAGCATGTCCAATACTCTCGACTAGATTCCAGTGGACAAAACCTGGAGTCCAACGGAGTCTAGTCGAAAAATGAAACCGGAAGTACAGTCGAGTCCACTTGAGTTACCGGAAGTCTAGTCACAAGATAAAAACGGAAGTGTAGAAAATGTACTTTTCCATCGGAATCTGTTCGTTTCCAGTGGATCCGATGGACTCCATCGGAACGACTTTCGACCCCCTCATCCAACATCAGTATAATTTTGCTAAGTCTCTCACGAATAGAAAATGTACTTTTCCATCGGAATCTGTTCGTTTCCAATGGATCCGATGGACTCCATCGGAACGACTTTCTACACCCTCATCCAACATGAGTAGAATTTTGCTAAGTCTCTCACGAATAGAAAATGTACTTTTCCATCGGAATCTGTTCGTTTCCAATGGATCCGATGGACTCCATCGGAACGACTTTCGAACCCCTCATCCAACATCAGTAGAATTTTGCTAAGTCTCTCACGAATAGGAAGTCTACTTTTCCATCGGAATCTTTTCGCTTCCAATGGATCCGATGGACTCCATCGGAACGACTTTCGACCCCCTCATCCATCTCATCCACTTGACTTCCGGTTTTCCGATGGAAAACACGGGGATACCACTGGATTCCAGTCAACAGTACCACTAGACTTCCGGTTTTCCAATGGAAAGCAAGGGGATACCACTGGATTCCAGTCGACAGTATTGGACAACCCTCAATTCGAAGTAGCTGGTTTTTTAGACGGTTGCCGGCACTTAATGAGAACCCATAATTAACAATTATTGGATGAGGTTGAGCATGATAGCGATAATTATCAAGGCCAAAGTTTGTGTTATCTGCTGAAGCCGAAGGCTGAGGCGGATAACACAAACTGAGGCCTTGATAATTATCGCTATCATGCGAAAACCGAATCCAATAATTGTTAATTTATGCATATTCCTGAGCTGCACTTGTAAAGACAAGAGCGCGCACAAAAAAGTGATCAATGCACAGCAGTCAACTTGTAAGTAAACAACTTACATCACTTCTGCATGCATTATAAAACTATTGTCTGTAGGTATGATGTAACAGAAACAGCAAGCAATAATTAGCTGCGTGCTTATAGCCAATCAAAATCGAGCTAGTGACATCAATGTATAATAATACATATTATTTGTACCTTATTATCTTGTAGAAATTGTTTCATTTGCAAAACTCTTTGCCTCTTTTCTTCCATTTGAGCATCAGAATATCGTGCTACATAAACCCAACAACAGAACAGTTAATATTCTTCCCTTGAATACATGTAACTTACTTTATAATTGCCAGGTAAGGCTATTTAATTTAATGTATCATTATGTAATTTGTGTGTTTACGAGTGCTGAAAACTGTATTTAAAGCAGTCACATGTTTCGGGGACAACCCCTTCATCAGTGTTCCCACACAATTTAATGATTTGCTGGTAAACGGTATTTCAAGCGTAAATTACCTCTCCCTATGAGGGGTACTGTGGCAAAAATCTTAAAATTGGGTACAGTGTAGCATACCACAGGAATGGCAGCTTGCATTCTAAAATATCAAACAGCTCACACACACACATTATAACCCTGTATATTGGTACCACTGTGATCAATTAAAATCTGAAGCTATTTCACCAGGAAACACTATTAAACTGGATTTGTATGTACATGTATAATCATGCATAACAGTGAGTACATGTACTTGTACCTGGGGGGGGGACTCCCATATATCAGCTATATGGGTATGTGCTGCTGTGAAGGGTATGGTTTTCAGGCAGTTTAGTCTGGGATAGGGTATAGTAATCAGAGATTTTTGGTCAAGAATAGGGTATCATTTTCTGCAAAACTGATCAGTTGCGCGAAGAAGACAAGGTTTACTGGCAAATAGCATTTAAAACACAGTACGGCATTTTTACTGACCCCTATTTTTAGTGTGCATCTTAGACTGTGATAGTAAACAAGTTTCTGGAAAATGGCAAGTCTGGAATAGGTCTACAATAGGGTAGGGTTTTTTGGTGTTTAGTCTAGAATAGGGTTGCAAAATGCAGCTAAAATGGTCTAGGAGAGGTTAAGGGTCTCAGTGTCACAGCGGCACACCCCCAACGAAAAATATGAAGAGTAACCCCCCCCCCCCCCCCCCTCCCCCGGGACTTGTACACCCTTAAACTCACGAAAGTGCCAAAAATCAAAATTCAAGCAAAATCCCCAAATTTCATAACTTTTGTAAAATATTAAAAGACAAATGGTACCATGCAAAAGTGCTGTCGAAGAGGCTTCATTTGAATGATCAAACCATAGGATATCGTTGACAGACTCGAAAGTCAGAATTTTGTACATTAAGCTTAAGTTATTTACATAAGCTTATCTCCATAAAAGTTAATTCAAGCTTCGACTGTATAATTCCCGCTGTAATTTTACTGCAATATAAAATAACACCATTATGAACACACTTTTACATGCAACGTATTAGGCAGGTAAATTACATAACCACACGTTTTCATTAAATATTTAGCAATAACAAATTTAAGCTCACCTTTTGTCCTTTTTCCGTCAGCTGACGATTTGAAAACGTTACCAAGAAGAACGCTGATAGGTGAACCAAACAAATGCATAATTAACGTTAGAAATCCGAAGCTGATAAACATCCATAAAAGGGTCATCTTTAAAGTCACAGCGTTCATTCCACCCCAGATTGCAAGCCCCAAAACGCCACAGCCAGCAATTAGAACGATCCATGTTTTGTCGAAAGCCATTTTGTTTTCGCCGCCCGAGTGACTAACACTTCCCTGGGGAGAGTCTCGTTTCCGTGTGATTCTACAAAGTTACGTCATCTCAGAGGACAACATGGCTGTCGTTCGTTCAGTTCTGAGAACAAGTTTGTTGAGAAACTCACTATTACAGGCCTCTAGATGTTTAGGTCTTAGAAGTTTATCAACGCATGTAGATGATTATGTGACAGGGATTACAGATCATCAAAAACAGGTTTTTTGTCGTTATAAGGGGTCATTAAGAGTCACTATAATGTGCTTGCTTGCGCACTTTAATTTTTCAGATGCGAGAACGTTTCTGTCTTTGTGGTTGTAGTCTAAAATACCGATTTTTTTAGCCCTAGGCTTTAACAACTACTTAAAGTTTATGTACCCTGTAGATATGACATACAATTGGTTAGAATAACAGGTCTCCTGTAATTTCAGCTACAGCGCTGTTGATCCGATAAGCGTACAAAAAGCTTTGAGTTCAGAATTGTAAGCTTATACATGTAAGTCTTATGTACAGTGTATATTCTTCCGCCTCATTTATATAGTCAGGGAGCATATGTCTAAAAACGATGTCCCGTAGGCTTTTGATGAAGAAAGCAGGCAACTAGCCTAGTTATGTTCTTTGGAGCCTTAGGAACCAGAAAAACTTTGTTGCCAATCTTGAAAATCGCCGGGAGGGTATTTAAGGGATGTTTCAAAATGACCCATGGATTCCAGCATGGAAACGAGGCTGAAAACCTAAAAGAGGTCATAAATTCTTCCCAAATCAAGGAAACACGCCCAAACTTGGCAAAAATATCAAGCTAGGTGTTCTGAATCCAACACATTGGTTTTTGCCTTTAAGGAGGGTCACGTGATCGCTCTAGCATGGAAACGAGGCTGCAAAATACACGTCTGCAAAAGTTTTGAAGAAATCAATGAATTTCAATTAAACTCACCAGAATTATTAATGGAGACGACGCTGTTCGATAAAATCTATTATTTTCTCCATTGGGGGTCACGTGATCGCTCTAGCATGAAAACGAAGCTGCTGCCGTACACCGTAAAACATCAATCAAGTGGGTAGAATGGAATTCAACTCCAACCTTCAGTACGATATGATGTTTTTAACAAGCATAGATGTCAAATAGACACTTAAAAACTGAATATTGAAAACTAATATGATTGCATGGAAACGAGGCTGGCTTAAAAATTAATAAAAAAATGATCAAATATCTTCTCTCACTAAAAATCAGTGTACTCCGTACAGTTCTTTTTGTGTTTGAAAAAATGCATAACAACTTAAAAGGGAACAAATCTGCAGGGCAATGAACAGTTGAGAGGACTAAGTTCTAGGCACTCTCTGTACCTGCTGGTCAGCAGGCATTTTCATCAAAGTAGCTCCACATTGTTATGACGCAATTGCGCACTATCGGGGCGTTCATGGAAGACAGCGGTATTGACATGTGCTGGATTGAAGCTGATATCTATGGTCTGTCTACAGTGAAGCAGATCCTTGAAGGAAATCATGTCAAGAGGGGAGAAGCAGCACACATTGTTACCCTTCAAGCGTTATTTGTCCTTTACCTCAAGGCATTCTTTCAGAGTTCCCATATGAATCCAAAGAGCTTGGAAGATCTATTGAGGAAAGTTGCTGACGCATGTATGGAAGCTTCAAGTGACGAATTGAAGAGAGCAAACGCAGAGTTGGTGACGGCAGTTGAGACCCAGGCTCTTGTGGAGATTCGGCGCGTGAGAAGAGCCCAATGTTCAAGGTGACGAAGCAGTATATGGAGATGGTGATGGAAATGCTCCAATTCATCCGAGCCGTACGCACAGCTGACTGGAAATTACACCTGCAGGCCCTCCCAGTCTTCACAAAGTACTTCTTTGCGCATGATCGTCTGAATTATGCTCGCATGATTCCACTTTATCTAGCGGAGATGGATTCTCTGCCTACGATTGACCCAGATATCTATGCTGAGTTCCTTTCTGGGAATTGGGTTGCCAATAAGAACCCCAATGTACCATTCTGTGCACTTGGTGCAGATCATGGACTCGAGCATGTCAACAGGGGAATGTAAGTTAACGGAAGTTTAGTAGGAATAACCCTTAACCCAGCTGCACGAAGTAAGTTTTTCGTTATTACACCAGAGATGTCCCGACTGGCAGAGCAAGCGAAGGAGATGGCAGGAGTGTCGTCTAAGACGTAAACACGGTATCATCACCACAGTGCAGCTGTACTCGAAAGAGAAGACAAGAACATCGACACCCTGATTAATACTATTGAGACCTTCACCAACCCGTTCACAGACGAAGGCACTGATGTGTACAATCTTGTCACTAAAGTAGTAATGCCAGAGAAGATCAAGAATGATTTATGCAATCAGAATGTTATAGGTCAGACACTTTTCGATACGTTTGTGAAGGAGCGCATTCAGTCAGGAAATATCAATATATGGTATACGATGAAGAAGCGCAAGTTGTGCACATGGAAGAGTAACGCAAAGAAAGTCAAAGTGTCCACAAAGGGGAAGGTGATTGAGCTACAAGAGGACAGATCCCTGTTTGCCAGCATGATGATGGTTTGCCGCACTCACCCAGAGATTGATGTCAAGGAAGCAATAGGTGTATATGAATTCACTCCAGTTCCAAGATCCATTTTTGCTCCAGATGGCACTATGCTACGATGTTCTGCTAAAAGCGCTCTTATGACCATACTTGAGAAGCTTCCGCCTGTATCATCTTCCCAGAGAAGCGATAGCTGCTCAATGATACCTACAGCTGGTCCCAATTTGACAGTTCTCATCATTGATGGAATGGCGGAGCTACATTGTCTTGACAAGCCAGAATGGGTCAAGAACTGCGCCCAACCAGCGGATCATTTCATCAACGCAATGGAGCAGAAGTATGGAAAGAGGGATGAGGTTCGTCTGATATTTGATAGATATGATGTCACGATGTCATTGAAAGAGGCCACAAGGGATAAAAGGCAAGGAGGCCAAGACCCCATCTATTATCGTATCACGGATCTCACCAACATCTCTAAAGTACCAATGAAGAAGCTTCTTTCCCACTCTAAGACGAAGAATGACCTGACTATCTACCTCGCTGGCAAATTCATCAGCCACTTAAACGGAGAAAACGGAAGGCGGGTTGTAGTGTCTTGGGGAGGTACATGCTAGGCAACCCATAAAGTTGTCACACATCTCGAAAGCAGCCAAGAAGGTCGAAGCTGACACGAAGATAATCCTGCATACCATTGATGCTACATCAGATGGTGCAACAGAGATCTGAATCTATTCTCCTGACACCGATGTACTGGTTCTTGCTTTGCGGCAGTATCCAGAACTATGTAGCAAGGTTTCGTTCGTCACGGGAAAAGGGCGTAACCACAGAACAATCATGCTAGAGCCAATAGTTCGAGCTCTCGGATAAGCTAAGACATCTTCTCTTCCCGCGTTTCATGCTTTCAGTGGAGCTGATAACACTGGTAGCTTCGCATACCATGCAAAGCCGCTATGCTGGAAAGCATTCCAAAATATCGATGAAGACGTTACCAGAGAGATGGCAAAGCTTGAAACAACACTCAAACCATCAGATGACACCATAGCTTTTGAAAAGTTTGTCTGTAAGATATGGTTTCTCTTCAGAAGCAAGCTGAATCAGAAAAGCTGCCGCCAAGTGAAGGTGCTCTTCGTGAAGCGCTTCTGAGAGCCCACTATCAGGCCATGGTGTGGTACAACGATGTTGTAGCAAATCCGGATCTACCATCGCCTGAGGGTTATGGTTGGAAGAAGACAGATAATGCTTGGTGTCCAATAATGACCAGTGTCCAACCAGCACTCGAAGCAATCATCAAACTGGTCAGATGTGGCTGCAAAACACAGTGCGCCACAAACCGCTGCCAGTGCAAGAGAGCGGGACTTCCGTGCACGGATCTGCGTGCATGCTACGACGAAGAAGAACCATGCCAGAACGCGTTCAATGAAATCACGGATGATGATGACGATTACAGCGAGGGTACGTCCCTTGAGGTGAGATACCTTATTGATGAATACGTAGGACCTTGTTCCTATAAACGCTGATATTATGCTATTGGATTTCTGATTGCAGGATTGGGCAATTGTTCAGACACAGTAACCGGAATAACAGTAAATCTTATTTTTTGTAAGTAAACACCATCCACTTACTACACATAATTATGGCAATAACTAATTTCAAATCTCTTATATTTAATCATTTCATGGTATACGGCAATTCTTTCATTTGAACCTTATATAGCTGAACAGTCTCGTTTCCATGTTAGGTTACTCATGTGCGTAATATTGGAATGGTGACTACGAAGATGTGTACTGTATACATGTGTGGTCGGTTTTACCGCAGTTCTATCCAGTCTATTGATTGTTCAACCGTGTGGAGGACAGCAGTCTCGTTTTCATGCTAGAGCGATCACGTGACCAATGTGCAAAGACTAATGTGTTGGATTCAGAACACACACAGTGTAGCTTGATATTTCTGCCAAGTTTGGGCGTGTTTCCTTGATTTGGGAGAATTTATGACCTCTTTAAGTTTGCAGCCTCGTTTCCATGCTAGAGTGATCACGTGACCCCCCCCCCCCCCCCCCCCCCCCACCCCTAAAGGCAAAAACCAATGTGTTGGATTCAGATCACCTGGCTTGATATTTTTGCCAAGTTTGGGCATGTTTCTTTGATTTGGGGAGAATTTATGACCTCTTTTAGGTTTTCAGCCTCGTTTCCATGCTGGAATCCATGGGTCATTTTGAAACATCCCTTAAGTACCCTTCCGGCGATTTTCAAGATTGGCAACAAAGTTTTTCTGGTTCCTAAGGCTCCAAAGAACATAACTAGACTAGTTGCCTGCTTTCTTCATCAAAAGCCTACGGGAATACATATGCTCCCTGACTATATACAGCTACAAACCAATTTTTCTTACAGTTAAGGGAGACAGTAAACAATTTCTGTCAGAAAGAACTGGCGCCATTTGCTGATCAAATCGATAAAGACAATAACTTTGTACAGTTAAGGGTGAGTAAATTCATTCTGTGTTTTCTTAAGATTTGGTTGGCAAAAAGTTTCTCTCTTTTTATTAAACATGTCCGGGTGGTCCGAAGCAATGAACTTCACAACAAGAAATTCATCTTGTGCTTTGTACTTCTACAAGCAAAACTTATGATGCATGATGTGGGGTGGAGTGGGGGTTGGGTGGGGGTGTGTCATGCATATCTTAAAATTCAAAATATGGGATACCGGTAGTGGTATTTTGGGGTAAATTTATTTATCTTGTCAATTGAAAGTCATGTAAAAAGGGAGCCTGAATAAAATGTTTGTGTCCGAGTTCAGTATACATGTACATTCCTGATACCAGTATTTTGTAAATAGTTTTGAAAATAGTGCATGCAGGGGCCGTATGGGTCATATGATAATTGACTTTAGCATTGTAAAGGGCACAGGACCCCAGCTGCAAATGGGTTGTTTGGAATTCCCTGACCACATGTTTATTTAACTTAGTCATCATAGTTCTAATCATTTATAAATAAATATTCACAGGAGTTTTGGAAAAAACTGGGTCAATTAGGACTTCTTGGAATAACAGCACCAGGTCTGTAAACTATTACATGCATTTTTCCCAGCTAAAACTTAATGAATTTAATTTTGAATGCAGTCACATTTTAGTATTTCAATTAGAAGCTCAAAACGTAGAACAACAAAATATGACTAGAGATTTGAGTCTGGGTGAAACTTTTATAAAGGGAATATGTTTCCTGTTGTGTTTTTATTTTATAAATGACTGGTTTATTCATGACTCTCTTACAGAAAAATATGGCGGTTCTGAGCTTGGGTATATGGACCACTGCATTGTTATTGAAGAAATCAGCCGATTCTCAGCATCCATCGCTTTGAGTTATGGTGCGCATTCTAATTTGTGTGTCAATCAAATTGTAAGAAATGGCACTGAAGCTCAAAAAGAAAAATATCTACCAAAGGTTGGTTATAATGAATATAAAAAAAAACTGTAGCAAACCTTAATTTTAGTAAACTTGCATGTAAATTTTGAGTTTGGAGTAATTTGATTGAACAGTCCCCCTTCCCTACCTTTTGGCTCAGATTAATTTGTCATAACTTGTAATGATGTGATTCTAATTAACTTATGTGGAATAAGTTCTCATGACTCCCTTGTGAAATAGAAATTTAAGGGTTTTAAACAATTTTTTTTAAATAATTATTTATTGCAATAACAACAACAAAATACAAGAATACATAGAGGTTATTCGGTGTGAAGTTGTGTAATACAGCTGAGTATTTTTACAAGTCGTTTGTTATTTTTTCGAGCCTTTAGGCGAGAAAAAAAATAAAAACTGATGAGTAAAAATGTCCAGCCGTATTACACAACTTTCCCCTGAATAAATTCTTTATTATACGACAGTAATCTTCTCCTAAAACTAACTTTTTGAAACTGTTTTTCCTAGCGTGCGGTCAGAAGAGTGTAATAACGTGTCATATTTGCACTTGTTTTGATGCGTATTTGCACTATACCTGTAGAATGCTATGTCGAATAATAGAGAACAATACACTACCTACTAAAGAGAAAACTACTTACACCACAGTACTTGCACTAGTCTTCTCACAATAACATTTCTTACAATTACATTACAATTACATTACAGTACTAATTTATTTTTTTTACAGTACAATTACATAATATTACTTACAAATCGCATTAGTCGAGCATTGACAATTTTTCTTACACTAATAATACTTATAATAGTAATTGTATTTATGAAAGGGCCACTCTACAAATTTGAAATACTGGGTCCCTGGGAAGGATCTGATCAGCAAAATTAATTAGAAATGAAAGGCTGATCGTACAGTAAAGGAATATATATATATGTTGTAGGTCAATTTGTTCCTAGGCCAAAATGCATTTCAAACTAGTTTGATTTGATTTTCTTTTGTTCCAGATTCATTACCATAATCCTAAGACAAAGAAAAGCACAAATCAAACTAGTTTGAAATGCATTTTGACCTAGGAACAAATTGACCTACAACATATATGTTAACCGATTTATTTCGAACAGCACGGCCGTTCTTCGTCAGGGAATAACATACGGTTATACCCTGATAATTTGAAAGTCAAATAACTACATTCAAAACTTCCTGTACATGTAAGCCATCATCTCTTCTTTAGGTGGCCTCATCAGTCACTTGCAAAAGGTTGTTCTAATTTGTGTTTCAGCTACTGTCTGGTGAACACATGGGTGCATTAGCTATGAGTGAAGCTGGAGCGGGATCTGATGTTGTGAGCATGGTATTGAAAGCTGAAAAAAGAGGTAACTCAATCATAACTTTTCTCTGTCGTAAACGCCTTTCTCTGCCTTTCTCTGCCTTTCTCAATATTAGTATTTCTTCAGTTGACTGATGTGTCCTGACCTGTAAACTTTGTTGCATGCAACAGTAGGCCTTCATCCTCCTTACTCATTGGTTTATTAGGGAAAGAATTGCCTTCATTGGTCTTGTTGCTGCAAGCTCTCTCCTACATGTAATTTGCATGTACCTCTAGACATCATTCCTTTTCTACATGTACATGTAAATAACAGAAATGCAGAAGACTTAGAAGGGAATAAAAATATTATTAAAATAAAATATTCATATTATCACTGTACAGTGTACATACTAATGCTGCCTATTTCACATGTTTTCAGCATATTTAAATTGTTTTGTAAAGCACTTAAGGCTCAGTGTCATCCTTTTACATTTTGATCCGAACATCAAATTTTGAGGACAAATATCAGAATTTCATGTGTTTGCTCAGCTGTTATTAAGTACTGTATCTTGCTTCAGGTGATTACTATGTTCTCAATGGGAACAAAATGTGGATTACAAATGGACCTGATGCTGAAGTGTTGGTGGTTTATGCTAAAACAGATCCCAACAATCCCAAGCCACAGCATGGAATTTCATGCTTCCTAATTGAAAAGGTATTCTTTAATTCTTAATTCCAAGAAGCCACAGCTAACTGAAACTGTACCTACCAAATAATAATGCCAGTTTGTCTTTCATTCTGCCTTGAACATTTTTCATAGTTGACCAGAGTTTTCAATAGCAGCAGCCATAAAAATTCTCAGGTTCATCAAAATTAAAACACCCAAGTTTGCAGGTTGCTTATGTACTGACATGTATAGTATAGTAGTGGCTTGAATTACCTTGAGTTTGGTTTAAATTTTTAAACTAATAAGTTTGATTCAACAAAAGTAGTTATCAATGCAAATAATATTAATTTGTGTTTTTAAGGGCATGGAAGGTTTCTCAACAGGCCCCAAATTAGACAAACTTGGCATGAGAGGATCAAACACATGTGAGCTGATATTTAATGATTGTAAAGTTCCAGGTAATAATTTGTGCTGTCTTTAAGCAAGCTTGCTCAGTTGAAAATATTTGTTAATATATATTATTGTACTCTAAAGACTGGGGTCAGGACATTCTAAGCAATAGGTTGTAGAGACATGACATGGGGACAGGTTCAGCGACAATTCCCTTCTCATGACCTGTCAAATTAACATAAAATCAACCATGTTGCTGCAGAGTTTTGTCCCTGTGGCTGAGCCCAAATAATTTAATCCTGGTTTAATTTTGTGCACCAGGTCGCTTGGATAGAAAAACAAAACACAGGCAACACCAGGAAACAATTTTCCTCAGCTACTTTCTTCACTTTTTAATTCCCTGCCAATTTAAAAAAATAATGACTGCCTCTGGCCTTTTTGTGGAGGCACAGTGGTCTAGTGGTTAGTGCGTCGGACTTCCAACCTGAAGTTCGGTGGTTTGAGCCTGGTCTCTGTCATCGTGTTGTTTCCTTAGACAAGAAACTTTGCTTCATGTTGTCTCTCTCCACCCAGGTGTATAAATGGGTACCGGCGACATAATGCTGGGGGGTAACCTTGTGATGGACTAGCATCCCATCCAGGGGGGAGTAGTAATACTCTCAGTCACTTCATGCTACAGAAACTGGGTTAAGCTCCGGCAGTTGCAAGCCATAAGGCTTGTGAAGATTTACCTTCTGACCTTTGTACATGTAGTGTCCATGATGATGCCAACGGTTTTTTCTCTGTTAATTTCAGCTGCCAATATGATGGGTGGTGAAAACAAAGGTGTTTATGTTCTTATGAGTGGCTTGGATCTGGAGAGATTGATTCTAGCAGCAGGACCTGTTGGGTTTGTTGTGAAATCTTTAGTAGACTGTAAATGGTCACCATGTTATGTTGATAGCCTTTTGTGACTCAACAAACTGAAGCTTGTCCAATATAGACACACTAATACAGTTTGTCAAAGCAATTTTATGATCTGACAAACTGTTTGTACAGATTGTATGATCGATTTGACAGTGCATCTATTTGGACATGATAGAAAAATCTTGGAGAAAAATGATCAGCTTCATTTGCTGATGACATTGAGTTACTCATACAATATTCTCGCATGGAAACTATGAACAGTTACCATTTTTGTCAGAACTGGCCGGCCAGACTGGTCAATTTGTAAATATTATACCGTTATTTGTCAGAATAGGCTGGATTGTCTCTTTTGTTTACAAAAACAATGCTAGATAAAGCAAAATTATGGCAATGAATAACAAAAGCGAAAGTGCGCTTTATAAAGGTGCTTTCAAACTCACTTTTCTTAACGTGTTACTGTGAAAAACGTGTGTGTGTTTTGCGTGTGCATTGGCGTTTATTTCTGAGCTGCACTGTAGTATTCATCATCATAACAGATTTGTGGAAGCATGCCTTCATAAAGGCACATTTCATTTATGAAATGATCAGTCTGACCAGTGTGGCTGGCCAGTTCTAACAAAAATGGAAATGGTAAGTGCCCCAGGCCCCACCAGTAAAGGTACAAATGTACATCTGTGTTTGTACAATATATTTTTTCTACAGCTTCAGCAACAATGGGTGATTCCAGAAAATATCCATACCCTACCACGGGCGGCATCTTCATCAAGACCCCCCCTTGCCTTAGGAAATTCCAAAATGTTCAATCCCCCCTTGCCCTCGGAATTCCAGAACGTTTTACCCCCCTATGCCTTCGGAATTCCATAATCATTCAAACCCCCCTCAGGAATTTCTCCTTTTCCTTCCAACTGATTTGAGAAGCCCTCGCTAACTTCCAAACACCTTTATTTATAATTTTCAGCCCAGCGAACGATCAATGGAAAGACCTGATCGAATTATTAAGTTCTTTGACTTCCTTGAACAGGAAAACAAAACTAAAACTATTTTTACCTGCAAAACTCCATGAATCGTGAAAGTAGTAGCCAAATTTTTTTATACAAGAGAGAAAATTCTTGAAAAACACCAAAAAACCTGAAAAACAAGCTCCGATACACTTCGAACTTCTTCAACGTAAGTTTTGACCACCATTTTGTATCCCAGAAGTCTAAGCGACCATGCCATTTACGTGCGATGGTTCTCAGCGTTGCGTGATGACAAATAGCGGCCCTAAAGATCTGACTCATATTCTCTTGTCTGATAATTGATTTTACACGAATAAACTTGTGATCTGTTTGCTTGGTATAATTTCTTTTGATTTGACAAGGTATTATTCAACTGTGGTGAGTTTTTCGTATAACCTTGCAATTTGAACCGAGGAATCTAAATCGAACAATCTTTCATTGTACTTTAATACAGTTGTTTGAACACATGCACAAATGGCAAAAGGCGAAATAATTTGGCGTGTTATTTATTATGACGAATTCTTACGCCACTTCAGTCGACAGGGGAATTTTTCTCCATTTAAGTTCTTGTAGTGTTTTAATCTCCGTTCAGTCAAGCAACTGATTGTGATTTGGGTTAGCAGTTTAAATTTGCCAAT
This sequence comes from Cladopsammia gracilis, assembly GCA_022457155.1. NCBI lineage: Eukaryota > Metazoa > Cnidaria > Anthozoa > Scleractinia > Dendrophylliidae > Cladopsammia > Cladopsammia gracilis. The sequence continues at coordinate 1,137,918 of JAJGOT010000139.1, read as the reverse complement.
TGCGGGTGTATACCAAGACCGACGGATATCATATGTCGTATATTCAGACAGTCTTTGCCTTAAGCCCACCGCAAAGCTCTGCGACAAATAAAGCTTGATTTCTTTGCATGAGAAAAAATCGCAACTTTGTCGTATGGAAGCCGCGCACACTTACGACAAAAATTTCACGTGAAAAATATTAAGCATGTTTGATATTTTTTTTGCCCAATTTTTGTCGACAACAATGGATGAAAGTCGTGTCGTAAGGAACCGCAAAAACCTTCCCATTAAGTCTAAATTTAGTTCGATTTTTTGTTGCATACGACAAAAATCGGGCCGGGCTTTGTCGCAAAGATGTGTGGCGGGCTTTATCGAGCACTTATAGCAAGGAAAGCCCCACTGACATTAGCTCTTCACTTTCAAGCATAAGCATAAGCGAAGAGTGCCTGCCGCGATCGTTGGCCTAAACAAAATTAGGTACATCGCTGTTCCTACTGAAGGTGCCTGCCGGGATTCGGCAAGAGCGGCATGCTAGCGATAGCAAAACACTGCTCCTCCCTGAGGACACTGGATTGCCAAGAGGGCTACTTTTTCAACGAGGAGGAATTGACACAGATCGTTTGCAGCAATTACCTGTTTGCAGCAATTACCTGTTAACCTGTGGATAACCGCACCTTCAAATGCATAACTGACAGCCTGGAAAATTTAACCTATATTTTCGTGTGTGAGACTAGTGTTACACAGGCTTGTGTGGACAGGATGAGAAGCAAAAGGCCCAGTTTAGAGCTTTGTTGGAATGTAAACCATACACCTTAACAAACAATCTAAGTTTTTATCATCAAGTGAACAGTTGTTATGAAGTATCTTAACATTTACTTAGCATAATTTCCACTGTGGGCAAACGAGGTGAAAATGCAGTGCTTGTATAATCATTTTTGCAAATCCATGCTTCCCACCAAAGGTATACAAGTTTGGTAAAACCAGCAAATTTTTAAGCGCTTATTATCTTTAGCTATGGTTAATAATTAACTCATTTCTTCAGAAGTTAACTATCGTCAAATTAAATCAGCTTGCAAACGCTGCATTTCACGCTCAATTTGCGTCGCAAGCAAAGGAAAAGCTTTTGCTTTTGTTGCTGTTTAAATTATCCAGTCTATTTGCACATTTTCCAATCAGTCGGGTGTAAAACGTTCTTTCCCTCGAAATGGGAGATGGCATCCGACTGCCATCCTTATATAATTTTTACTTTTACCGAGCAACTAAGTTAATACATGTACTTGGGCTGTGCAACGTAGATTGTCACAGCAAGTATGGATAACAGTATCTCACAAATATCACGGTAGTTATTTTGTCTTTGAAGATTGTTCATGTGTGATTTATAGCGTGAAGAGGTCGATTTTTCCCAACAACTGGCGCGCGGCTAAAAAATACAAATCTGACAGGCGTTTCAAATGACAGTGAGAGACTGGCCCGAGTTTCCGCTCACGACGCTTTCAAAACATTTGCGAACGATTGTACCAGGTGGGAAAATGTGTCTTTTATGCAATAATGTAGGCGGTAGGAAACGACAATTTTTCAAATTATTAATCTAACATGCAGTATATTTACATTAGGTCCTCTGGTGCTTTGTTTGCCTTTCTTCTTCGTAATGAAATGTACGTTCACAGTTCGGGCTCGATATTTGCGAACTTGTATTCCCCTTCTGGAAGTCCAGACCTGAAAATCCCCCCATGCCTTCGGAATTTCAGTCCAATGAACTCCCCCGTGTCTTCGGAATTCCAGTCCGATAAACCCCCCCTCCCCTTCAGAATTCCAAGATGCCGCCCGTGGTATGGGTATGGATATTTTCTGGAACCACCCAATGACACCACCACCCCCCTCCACTTGTTTCCATCTTGCCATTTGTTGTAGAGCTCTTGCTTCTTATTATACATATAGTATACATATATATCTTAGTATACAAAAGTTGCTAAGAAGCAAGAGCTCTGCAACAAATGGAAAGGGAGGTGGGTGTCACTTGTTCTCTTGGATATGAACATTGACATTGTTGCTGAATCTGTAGAAAAAGTTTAAATAAATAAAGCCTGCCTTGCAAAGGATTGCATGTTTTGTGCGACAATGTCAGGGAGAAATCATGCATAAGCAAGCAAAAGCTGTTTGTGAGTCACTGGTGTGAAATTCAAAAGGCAGACACATTATACATATTTCATTGTACCTGGGTTTTTACATGGATGTGTGAAAAACTATTACAATAGTTGTTCTCTTTTTTTGTCAAACCATCAGGGTTATGCAGGCATGCATTGATGTTGCCTTTCCATATGCTCACATGCGGGACGCTTTTGGGAAAAAAATTGGCGAGCACCAGGTAAGCTTTCCCCTATTTGTTTCCTTCTTTTCCTGTCCTTAACAGAAGTGAACACTTCTCTTATAAAGTGGACATGTTTTCAAGGGTGTTCACCTATCGAAGTGATCCACTGCATTACATTGAAATTGTTGTCTGTTTTCAGTTAGTCCAATCTAAGATGGCTGACATGTACACTCGCCTGAGCGCCTGCAGGAGTTATGTGTATTCAGTGGCTCGAGCTTGTGATGCTGGGCATGTCAACACCAAGGTTTGTTCTAGAGAAATTAAAATGCCCTTTTGATTTTTTTGTGTTTGTGTAATGACCTGTAATAGCTTTGTTATTTTGTAGTTCTTAATTCCGTTGGTACATTCTGGTATCACTTGAAGATATTCCCTAGTTTTGGCGCCTGATCGCAGGTTAGGCTGTGTCACTTAATGTATTTAGACCAATCGTGCAAGTAAAGTATTCGATGGATGATAATGTGTAATAGCCTTGTAATACTGAACCCGGCTGTAGCTACATGTATTTCCATTAGTACATTGTGTGTTTATCCTTGTATATGTAATATTGTACATCTTTCCATCGGTATATTACATAATCATAAGTGATGGTAGTAATTGTCAGAAAATTTGATTCTCTGTTCCCTGGCCTCCATTGCTGCCGTTTGTAATGATGTCAATTTCTTCTTGTTGTCAGGACTGCGCAGGTGTGATTCTCTATGCAGCTGAGAATGCCACACAAGTTGCACTGGATGCTATCCAAATTCTTGGTAGGTCTGCTGACCGTGGTATTTTAACTAAAATAGACTAAAATCATCTTAAACCGAAACGTCATTGTTTATTTTGTACTTAGAGGTTCGTTGACTGTGTTTAAGGTCTTTTAGTTGCCTTGGTGTAGTGGTGAGAGCACTCGCCTTCCACCAATGTGGCCCGGGTTCGATTCCCGGCCCCGGCGTCATATGTGGGTTGAGTTTGTCGTTGGTTCTCATTCTTGCCCCGAGGGTTTTTCTCAGAGTACTCCGCTTTTCGATCGGAATTCGAGGGCCACAGGTTTGTCAGTCTCTCGAGAGACTGTTAAGTGTTACCCCCGTTAAACAAACTCGATTTAATTAATTTTTCTAAAATACAACTCACAACTTAAAATACGCTCATGTTTAGCGGAAAATATTTTAGTTTAAAGTAGAATCATACAGTTTGCATCTTTTAAGTAACAATTGCGATAGGCTAAAGAATTTCATTGAGTGCTCACTCTGAAAAGACTTTGTCATGCTTTAATAGTTTGTTGACGTATTTGCCTTGTGTTTTGGGCGAAATAAAAATTTTGTGCGAAATTTGAGTCAGTCAGAAAAAAATAACAATAAAACGAAACAAAGAGTATGACGGCTGCTTATTTGGTACAATGTTATATTAGAGCAATTTTCATTTGAGTGTCGTGAAACCAAAACCAAAGTAATTACTTTGACCAATCACAGCAGTCAGAAATAATCCAATGAACCAATCAGAGCTCGAAGCAATCACATGTCGGCGGCGCCAAGCTATTAAAAACTGAAAACTGCTCTATTAACAGGATTTTGACATTAATTTATCGTTTGTTTTTTTTTTTCGATCTTTCTTTAAGGTGGCAATGGTTACATAAATGACTATCCTACAGGGAGATTTCTACGAGATGCCAAGTTGTACGAAATTGGCGCTGGTACAAGCGAAATACGAAGATGGCTAATAGGGGAGAAAATCAACTCCGAATTCCTTTAACATTCTCTGCACACATCAGATTCACCAATGTAAACCACGTCACTTCGCCGTCATCTGGGATATGTGGATTGAAGCTTCTCTTTAGTTACTGGCATACATTTCTTACAATGTCAGCTTGGAGAGTTTGCTACAACAAGACAATATTCCTCACGATGTTTTACTCCTAGGTGAGGGGGTGACAGGGGTGCTCGTCAGAAATTTTCGAAAGATACCAGAATCTCGTTCGATGGGTGTGGCTCAAACGGATTTTCACCCCTAAGAGGTACCAATTCTAAAAGTTCCTGATATATTTTAAAGGTAGCTCGGTAATTCTGCTGTTGGTCACCAATCTACAAATTTTGACCCCAAAAAGGTTTACTCAGTTGATGATCCGCTTATTCTTTTGACCAGTGTGATATTGTAAGGGGAAATAAGTTCTTTACTACTCTAAAAAAATTGGAGGATTAAGAAATGTTGAGGGGACAGACAGGGAACGGGAACCCGGGTTTTTAATATGGGAACGGAAGAATAAGGGGCGGGCACCCGGCGGAAGAAAGGATGGAAAATAAGAAAAAAATAGCAATAATGATAAGGACTTTCGGTATGATACGCGGGGAGTTTACCCCCCCCCCCCCCCCCCCCTCCCGCCCACTCTACTAATCTCACTAGTTATTGACAAAAGCAGCACGATTTCGCAAAACAAACAGCCATTCGACAAGTTTGGGGGCTTTCCGGTCCGTCTGAAACGACATTGTTTCATGTCGCAACTTTGCAATTACATACAGCCTACTCATATCAATTTTATTTTGACACGGTGAAAATATCAGTTACAAGTAGTTAAAAAACTGCTTGACATGTTTGCCTTGTGGGGGCCCGATTTGAAGAGCTGTTTTTCTGTACCTTTCTTAAAGGGAACCTCCATTGTTATAACAAATTGAGGTCATAAATATTCAAAATGGCGACGCGCGGGAAATTTAAAAGCGAAAATAGGCGATATTTATATCCATTTTATTTGTACACTAAAATTATATTTGCACCTGCTTTTTAAAAATTTTAAATTTCGACTTTATTTCCAACAATTTAACGTCAATTTGTTCTGACAATGAAGGTTCCCTTTAATGAATCTGAGCCACCCCCTTTGCATTCAGTGCGCGCCTTTGTTATTGTTGTCATCCGGAATATACACCTTATTCATAAATGGGGCCGATTTATTATTCTTTTTTAATTAGCCTCACTAGCCTCGTTAGCATGTGAAAAATTCAAAAGAACTTATACTCTAAAATGAGGCCACTGAGGCTAATTAACATAGATATAAAAGAATCATGAATCGGTCGCCATTTATGAATAAGGTTTATGCTTATAATGCGTTCCATGTTTGGTCAGAGATAATTCAAGGCAAACGGGAACGCAAGTCGACGCAAGATAAGATAACTTTAATATATCGCATTCAGGATATCTCTAATAAAAATTTATCAACAAAATCATTTACAATCACGTGGAAAAATAAATTAATAAAAATGTATAAAAAAACTAAGATCTAATAGGCTATAAAAGCAAGAAAACGATAGAATTAAAACGCAAGTTTTAAAAACTACCAACTTGCGTTTGTTGGCTAAACGGTGGAAACCTTGCGCCTACTTTCGGACAAATCTGAGCTCGATCAAAAAAGTATCGCAAATAAACCCAAGTCCTGGCCAAACGTAGTCACGAGTTATTAAGGTAAAGAGCTTATAATATTATGAACGACAATAAAGGCCCGTTTACATATGCGATTTTTTGGCGATTTCAGTTTCGCTCTCCAATGCAAACTAGCGGCGATTTTCTGTGCGATTTGCTGTGATTTCCCAAAAATCGCCGCCAAGTTGCATCAGGTTTTGAACATGTTCTCTCCCAAATCGCACTGACATCGCCGCCCGTTTACACATGCGATTTGAAGATGCAACTTGAGCGCGACAAAAATTGCATCGACAAGTGCAACAAAAATTGCACAAAAAATCGCCTGTGTAAACGGGCCTTAAAAGTATGCAGTTTGGTTTTTAGCCAGGTTCGTTTTTTTTTAATTTTAAATGGCCCAAAAAAGATCGTTAAAAGTGCAAAATGTTGCTGTGTGATATTTGGCCGAATTTCTGTAGAATTTAAATTCAAGGCAGTCTTAAGCCACATGTAACTGATATTTAGATGAAATTCGTTTTCACTTCGTTTACGCTACTTTTGGATCGGGAGCAGTATTTTGCACTCATCACTTTATTATATCGCTACCCTAAAGCGAATGATAGATGGCCCAACATCGTTCAATGCAACAAATGTTGAACGATGTTGCAAATTGTTGAATGAGAAGGAAACACCTTCAACATCAGTGCTGTCGTCGTTGAAATTCTTGAACGAAAAAGAGCCTGTCTCTATTTTCGTCCAATAACGTGAATGGCAACAAAGATGAACATGTTGAATGGCCTATTCCAGCATTCAATATAACATGATACACTGTTCAACATTTGTTCAGATAGCAGTCGCGACATCTGTTGATCAACCATTGTTGAACAGTGTATCGTATATCGTCGTAGGCTAACAGTGTTCGAATGAACTTTTAACGAATCTTGGAATTATATTTTTATTTAGCGGGGAAACTTGGGAGGGTTATAAATGTATTTATTTAATAGTTACAGTAAGCTTGTTAGTAGTACGATATACATGCTGAAGCAAATTTGTAATTTTAAGGATACGACTGAAAAGTGAAATGAAAAATGTCAGTTACGAAACATAGTAACGATGCAGGAAATGTGACCTCGATAACAATGTAATGAATAAAAACTTTTATGATTTCAGTGTGGCTTACTAGAGTGATACATTTTTAACTTTTTTGCATCAAAATGTTTGCATAAATATCCTCAGGTGTGGGTCCTCACAAAAAGCCGTGTGCTCATTATATTGGTGTCCGCCCGCCAGGTATCATTCTCGACCCCAGAGCTCCACGGATTTTTTTAAATTGTGTCTCGTGTAGGTCTGGTAACGGACAAAAATTTGATTTTTTTGATTGGCCGTTTGAAAATGAATGCGCAACCAGGTAAAAAATTTTACCCTTCTACCCTTGTTTTTTAACCCTATTCAGCCTGGGCTTTTTTTGCGTTTCTAAGCCTGGGGGGGGACAGATTGTGCCCTCCCCCCCCCCCCTCGTAACTTCAAGAACCGAGGCTATGACAATGAAACCTAGAGGTAAATGGTACGTCCAAAACTGTCTCCTTTGCGGTCTGCACAATGGAACGAGACGTCATATGACGTAGTTATTAGGTAATTAGTTATGCGGCCGCCATCTTGGATTTCTGAATTTTTTAAAACCTCTTAAAAACCGTCCAAATTCACCCAAAGTTAATGAAAACCAATAAATAAACCCTAAATGACGTAAAAATACAAAAGTTATACCAATAAACATTGGTTTTTTTTCCTTCAAGGGTATAAATATGCAAATTTCAAAAAACATGGCTGTCAAAATCTTGTTGCCATGGAAACATCAAGCCACGTGATCAAAAAATTGTCATATGAAATTGTTGCCAAATTGTTGCCAAATTGTTGCCAAATTGTTGCCAAATTTTAGGAAAAGTCACAAAGTTTGATGGCCTTTGAATACATATTAAGGAAGTTATGAATGTTGAAAGTTAGCGCGGGCACTTTGTGCCCCCCCCCCCCCTCCCCCCGCCCCCCGGTCGAATAGGGTTATAAAGATAAGAGTACCCCGTATGACGATCTACTTAAGAAGTTAGGCAGCACTACACTAAGGCATCAAAGAGGAATGGAAATCCCCAGGACTGTCTACAAGTTGCTAAATCATACAGATACTCCTGAAAGCATTAGGGGCCTAAATGAGCGTAGAAATATTACATACGATCTAAGAAGAAAAGACATTTTAAAAGTACCGAAGCCTAACACCATCACGTATGGCCTTAAGTCATGGCGCTATCAGGCTACCAAGTTATGGAATGCCCTTCCTAATACGTTGCGAAAGACAACTGACCACAACGCGTTTAGAAAAGGCCAAAATGATATCAACATTGAAGTGTAGAAATTAATGATAGTATTGATATTGTAATATATTTTAGCATTTTTATTGATTAATATTGTACACATACACCCTTGTATTGTATTGTATTGTATTGTATTGTATTGTATTGTATAAGGTTTTACTTCCGGTTGAATTTCAAATGTTGACTATGACGACTACATTCTCGTCCCCAGAGCTCCACGGTTGTTTTAAATTGCGTCTCGTGTGGTGACGACTGCATCAACAATTTCAACGCATTACCCAGTTTTGTTGTTTGGTTTAGCAGGTAAAGATACGGCTGCTAACCTTCAAAGTATAACGGGATCTGATTGTCGCTAAATATGAGCGATTCGTTTCCGAAAATAATCAGTAAAGTCGCGGTTACACGATACAACTTTTACTTAGGTAAATTCGAGATAACAAAAGCCGCGGCACGCTGAAATTTGATTTACCGTTGTAAAGTTTTTTCCTACCTGTAACCGATTTTACCTGGGTATTTTACATAGGTAAAGTTTATTTGCACGCCCTAACTTTGTCTCATAACTTTTCCGGCTCTAAAGCGATGCTTCTAAAACTTTGCGAAAACTTACAGCTATTACCTAGCAATAATATGATGGAATTCGATTTTCATGGGAAAAAATATATTTAGTGATAATCGGGCTTAAATGAACCTCACTTTTTTAACAAAATCGCACCCTGTGAAAAATTTTGCTGTTATATTTGTGTTAAATTTCTGGAATCAGCTTACATTGACTTAATACATACCCTTACCAAGTTTCAGCAAAATCGTTGGAGCAGAAATGCGGAAGAATTAACGCCATCAAAATTTAGCCCTAAAATTCTCTTAAAATTTTAAATAGTTCATGCTCTTTGACTAAACAATCTACGAACTCAAATTTCTGGGAGAAGCCTTCCCAATGCTTGCTAAATCTGAATTATAAGCCGATTGCAAATCGTGCGAACCGTTAAAAAGTATCCACTAGTTCTGTAAATATCATAAAATGCTCCAAAACCTGCTCAAATCTCCAATGCTGCGTTTTCCGTCATTTTTCAAAAACTTATCCTGCAGTTTGGTGTCAGACTCCTTCCACATGAATTTTAAGGTATTGCAATACTTTTACATCGATCGTTTTTTGCTTAGGAGGGCTTGCAATTGGAGAAATAGCGCGCTAGTTACCCGAGGAGGGGAGGGAGCATGTACGCTCCATTAGAAGTTTCCATGGGGTGCAATGTTTTTAAATGCGGGGACAACTACGCTGACAACGCGCGCATATCACGTACGCCGCCCCCCCCCCCCCCCCCCCCCCCCAACTAAGGTGCGAATTCTTAGAATGAATTCAACACGTGCTCATTTCGTATTCATAAACAAAACTCTGAAAACGGCTTGTCAGCTTCGCCTGAGCTCAGATGCGGAGTAGCTTATAATCCCAACAACTATTTCTCCAAACCTCTTAGGCGGGCTATTTCTTTTGACTTGAAATTATCCGCGAAAAACACCAAACTCGCCGCTATAGCCTTTCTCTTTGCTGCCATGTTTGTTAATATGTCGTGCTTAATAAAGCGGGCCGTTGCAATAAAAAAAGTCCGCCAAAACAATTTAAGAGCCCGCCAAAAAAAAGATAGCTCGCCTATATGATAGCCTACCCTAATAGCCCGCCCATGTGAAGGCGGGCTACGTTTTAGCCCGGCTGTGAGCACTGGGCTGGGAGGGTGACCCTGGTACCCGGGTCACCCCGGCTCCCTCCATGTAAACAGGCCCTAATTAGACTCTGACAGGATTTCAAGCAAACAGAGCTAAAAATCGACAATTTAATTAATTTACCCGCTTAATTAAAGAAGGTAAAAGTTAATCAAACTCGATTTTCAAACCAGTTTAAACAAAAAGAAAACATGCTGTTTGTGGAAACCGTATTTTTAGAATAAAACTTTTAAATTTCACCGCACGTGATAATTTACAACTCAGTAATGCATGATGAATAATTAACTATTTGCGGTGCATAATCTAAAATCTTCCGAATTGTTTTCAAGAATGACTTAATATTATGTAATGGGATATCTGTCCCGCGAGTCCTTCCTATTGCGTACCAAAGGATGGCCCTCTGTATGAAATTGAATGTTTCATATACCTCGAGTTGAAACTGGGGGAAATCAATGTTACATATACCCTGTATATACTGTTATGATTGTTTTTCAGTGTTGTTTGTTTTGTTCGTCAGTTTGCTTTAGAAATCGACCTATACCAGCTATACGCTGACTGCGTGCTCGAACTGCTTTGTCAGCGACGAAAGGGCATCTTCGCAAGCTTCTGTCCTTGTTTTTCTTCTTGCTCGAAAGTTAAACAGCTTGTAATCTGGCAACCAGAAGCTCCGAATATCCCTTCCTCGAAGACTTTCTTGGATTCTCTTTAGTATACTGTGGATTCGATTTCCAAGCTTGTCCTGAGTCCAGTACGAATCTCCCGGGCACTCAAACCATTCGTGAAGAAACATTGTCTTGAGCACGTAAGAATGGAAGCCCCAAGTTATTAATGAATAAGACCTATTGAGATAGTCTTCTTCTTCTTCTTCTTCTTCTTCAAAAAGACGAAGCTGGGACTCGTATTTCTTCCGTACCACTTTAAGAATCTTGACCGTGGCCTTGTGTACGAGTGCTGAGCTCTTACAAACGTGTTTCAACAAAATACCTTCAGCCTTTGAAAACGACAGTCGCCAACAAGGCCTATGTTTGCCGGACTCACCGATGCACGATGCTACGAGGTGATAGCCTGTTTGAGTGACCTCCTTAATTACATCATATCCGGGATGTGAATGATTACAACGAACATTCAAGTTGGAATCTTCCGGCCATCCATCCACTCTAATACACAACACTAAATCGATGAAAATTTCGTAGTTCCTGTATTCGGTGCCATTCCACACAAGTTTCAAGGTGACAGGAATTTTTCTGAGCTCTGCTTCAAAACGTTGCTCCAATTTTTCATAAAAAGTTTCCCTTTTCTCCGTTAAAGCTTCCACGATTAGATCTTTAAACCTCTCCAGTAGAGAATCAGGCCTTAAATTCCGCTTGTTTTTTGAGATATATGCTTGCCATCGTTCTCGATAAACAGGGTCCGGTACTTGAACATGAACGTACCCCGGGTCGGGAACGGACCGAAAAGGAATCGCTTTTATCTCACAGATGCCAGGTTTGGAAAGTTCTTCCAGACAGAACATATAATCGAACTCATTAGGACCCTCGACTTTGAGATCCTCGTAAAAGCTTCCGCTTTGAAGTACCGTATTTTTGAAAAGGGGATCCTTCTCTGCAATGCTTTCCGCAATTTCTTGTACCAAATTTCTCACAGTTTGCTCTATCTCTTGCACCTCTTCATGTTCCCGGTCAAACTCTGCCTCTTCGTATAAATTGCGTAAACGCGTGTTCCTTATGTGAGCCATCCTCCGAATCAAGTTTTTAAACTTCCGTCTTTCCCGGAAAAGCTGCCGTCAGAAGACTGGGAAAGAGTTTCGTTTCACGACTAAGTAATTGTTATTCATTCAACGTCATAAAAATTCAAAAATTTTAAACTTTACATCCTGCCAAGCTGTTTCTAAGATGGCATGTAGATATATACCAGTGTTACAATCCTTCACAAAAAGTTTCAGGTTTTAACGATGTTTGCTCCCGATTCATGACGGTTTTAAGGTTACGGTGTACCTTCAGATCGAAAATTTATTGAAAATTTTTTTTTGGCGTTAAAATAAAGTTTACAGAATGAACTTTCATCCAAAAAAAAAAAGTATCGAAAAATAGTGAAAATTGACGGAGAAATGACGGTATAACTTTTGTGGGCGGAGTTTGTTTATTAAGCGATATGTTTTTTTAAGCGCCGTTTTCTCAAAGTTAATTTTTCGCTTGTTGGGGACACTTTAAAGAGCTACAACTCAAAGGAAATTTGTTCGATTTTCCTTAAATTTGGACAGAAGCTAGGCTAACATATAATCAACAAACATGTGTCGGCGAATTTCTTAATTCCGAAAACTTTTTCGTCAAGAGGCATTTCCGTGCGATCATTTCAATTTTTTTTTCTCCCCTTTTCGAAAATATTCTGTAACTTTTCACTGCAATTGAATATGGAAAATCGCCGACACGTTTTTTTTTTTAGCGCTTCGTGTCCGGAAACCGGAGAACACATCAAATTAGCAAAATATAATAATCGCTTTGAGTTATAGCGTTTTAAAGCTGATTCGGACGTTCGAATTTAGACGTCGTAAAAAAATCGACAATTCATTTTATTACCAAATGGTTTCCATATTTAGATAGCCAGCTCTAGAAGCTTTAATTTGATATCTGGGTTTAGGTATATTAAGTGTAATCTTAAGACGCTAGAGCTGTTATACTGGAGACATCCCCGAAGGTACACTGTAACCTTAAATGTGTCACGCAATTCGTCGCGCTATTTATTTTTCAAACAAGCCGTGAAAATAAACAAAATTGAACCAGTTAAAAGTCATTTTCGTATTATGGATGGTTATAAGTCGATATAATGTAACTAATAGTGAATCCAATCTTTTGTGATGAGATTTTTTGCGTAATTATGACTTTGAAGTTTTGGCTGCCATGTTGGTGTACCAAAGCGGGGCACCAAGATGGCTGAAAATATATACTCGTTCGCCTATAACTCTTGAACTAAATGCTCTTGCGCTTCAAAATTTGGCCCAGATGTGTTGTTTTAAACTCTCTACAATTCCATAAACATTTTGGAATCGAAATCTGAATTTTGATATGACATGATATGACGTAAGTGCAAGCTAAGAATTCTAATTTTTTTAATATTTTGGCAATTTCTTGGCGTTGCGGATGTTGCGATCACTAAATGATAAAAAAAGATTCAAATATCCACACAATGCAACGCAAAAGCTAACCAAGAATAGTTTCCGCAACAGGAAGAAATACCTGGGCTCCTGGAAATACCCAATTGCAATTCTCTTACACTAATAGTGGAGTCATTTGGTGCACAAAATGGGTGGAATTGAGCACTTGGGGTAAAAAGCACCAAATTTGGTACAGAGATAGTATTTTAAATAAGCTGATCAATTTCAGCTATGGGCCTATCCGGAATTCTTCCAGGGGGACACTTTTTGGACCCAGGAGGGAGGGGTGTGTACGTTTTGAACTAAATGGTAAAACAATTATGCACTTTAGGTTAAGAGCGCCAAATTTGGTACGGATCAGTTTCAGCTATGGCCCTTTCTGGTATTTTTTCAGGGAGGTGTACTTTTTGGTCCCAGGGGAGGGGTGGGTACCTTTTAAATAAAATAGTGGAATGGATGTGCCGATTACAGTATTCGAGGTGCTTAACAATTGTATCTATGGGCCCATCCGCAATTACGAGGGAACCTTTTAACCAAGGGAGAAGGGTGGCATAAGAATGAAATGGCGATAATAGCCTCCTATTCACAGGAAAAACGGAAGAGACTTATATAGCGCACATATCACATGTCTCATGGCGCTTTACATACACTTATGAGCATAGGCGTACGAGGGGGAGGGGCTGGGGGGCTGCAGCCCCCCCCCCCCCCCCCCCAGCCGTAAAAAATATAGTGTTATTCGGGCAAAACTGGTCGACTATTCAGGCACCACAGACAGAAAAAATACTGAATTATTTTGTGATTCAATGTCTTAAATTAACTGTTTTTATTTCGTAACTCACATATTACTCACTTAACTTTCTAACCAAGCTCTATACTACATCGATCATGTCATTGATGTGGTAGCTCCATAAAATGCTAACCGCGTGAGCAGACATAGGCCCTATTTAAATGGAAAGGGGATGATCCTAGTGCTAGGATCATCCGAGCGCAACATGTTTTCTAGTTTCAGTTTACATGCGAAGGGTTGCATTTGGCCCTAGCGCTAGGATCATCCTAGCGCTAGGATCATCCGAGCTCCATGTAAACGGCCTCGGAAGCCCCGCGGTTCTTCACTTTTTTTATTGTCGCCCGCTGTCTTGCTTTGTAACCGCGCCGAACTCAAAGGTACTGGGGCCATCCTGCCAAATTTTTCACGTAAACCAAATGAAAAGTTGATCCTGGATGCCGCATTTACGCGTGTAAACCAAATGAACCTTCTAGGATCATCCTAGCACTGGGATCATCCTCTTTCCATGTAAATAGGGCCATAGAACGACAAATTTGCGTTGTGGTCCGCCAAAGGTGGGAATGATATTGTAGACCGCGCAGGGACTGAAACTAAGTATTTGGCGACATTAAGTACATTTGGCGACCATCTTGCCTAGGACGGTATGTGTGATTGGTATCTGGTCGTTCAAAGAATGTCTTCGTCGAAGTCTCGTAAAATATATCTTATCGGTATCGTGTGAAGTGCGAAGAATACGCGATGTAGAAGCTCATTCTCGGATCGTTCACAGTGGTAGAAAAGTAAAATGTTAGCGAGTGCTAGAATCATTATCATGACGAATAAATATGACGCCACGAGTTTCATTCGGGCAAATTAAGTTCAGCCCCCCCCCCCCCCCCCAAAAAAAAAAAAATTTCCCATACGCCGATGCTTATGAGAATGAGATCAGATGTTGGTCAGCTTATGAAGGCCCCTCAGGCAGCCGCTATTGGTCCATTGTTGATCTCATCTCCCCCACCCCACCCATGAACAATGTATGGCACTGAGGGTGGTCACAGCCAGGGTTTTGTTACGTCCTCAGTGGTTCTTTTACGTCCCCAATGGAGACGGGACTGCTATTTTTACGTGGTCATCCGAGCCACGTGAAGATCTAACCCTGATTTGCAGATGTCAAAGCAAAGGCAGCACCTTCGTCCTCACTTATTTTAAGACCCTGAGTGTTGGTCCGGGATTCGAACCCGCGAACTCCCGCTCTGCAGACTGGTGGTTTATCAACTGAACTAACCAGGCGGCGCTTGCACAGACGAATTCCAACAAACGACTTTCTGGTAAAAATTGGTATGAAAGATGATCCACGATGCTCATTCTGTAAAGAAGAAACCGAAACGCTTGTTCATCTTTTCTGGCTTTGTTCTAAAACAACCTTTTTTTGGGAAAACATAACAACAAGGTTAAAATGTTATAAAATTATTCCCGAAAATTACTCTATAGAAAACACTGTTGCACTTGGGCTGAGACCAGATTCTTCAAAACACCAGAGACAAATCAATCTTTCACTTCCTTCTAGCTAGACACTATATCTGGCTCTGCAAATTAAAAGAACTTTTACCTCGTATGACGGGCTTTCTCCGACATGCAAAATCTATATATGATATAGAAACAAAACAACGTAGCTTTTTTTAAAAAAAAATGGTCACTTCTAGCTCCGTTTTTTTTTTTACTATATCTCTTAGCCCCTTCGCTGATATATCCAAGCAGTTACTACCGGTATATGCCCGACACTTTTTTTTTAATGCTCGATTTTTGAACATCACTTTTTGAGCATCAATTCAATGTTTTGTAATTATACTTTATATGTTTGTTTACTTTATTTCTTTTATCTATAGTTATTACCCTGTTGCTTTTGTCTGTTACCTAGTCAAATTTTTTTATTTTTCTATACAAATGTAAATGTAAGAAATTGTAATTGCTGAAGTAAATTAAAGCTGTTGTGGTTGGAATTGGCCTGTGGTATCATACATTTGCATTGATTTTCCTCGCACTCATGATCACACTCTCCGCTGTATTTGCACAGTGCTGTGTAAGGTATGTCTGATTTAACACATTTCCAACGTGCTGTACCGCCTTTCTCCGTGTTTTATCCGCATTTCAATAGTTCCTGGCAAGCATTTGATGCTCCGGTAAGGTTTTCTAGATCGGTTCCTATGCATCTGACTCGGATCATACTCATCCCCTTAACCCGGGAAACGGCAGCTCGGGTAAAGAAGCCAACAACTGACCCCAACAATGTGTGCTGCCTGGCACGCAACTCTTTTAGTGTGTTGAAGTAGGGCATCGCTTGTTAAAGAGATACCTGCCAACCTCCAACCTCTTCATGCACGCTGACAATCACCAGACATATACACCAGTGGTGAAAATATTCAAACTGCAGCCCCATGTCCTCTAGACTAAAACAGAAGACTGAGTGTCGTCGAAAGTGGTATAAGACCAACAGTGGTATAAGACCAACTTACTGCAGACCAACCCGAAGGAGTATCAGACCCTCTCTATGGTTTCTCAGATGCATGGCTGTCTTGAAATCGATCCCAATAACACGTTGTCTCTAGAAATTAAATCATCTTAGAATCTTAACTGATATCCTCGGAGTAGACATCGATGATAAACTGACGTTTACGGATCACTTCAGCAACATAAGTAAGAAAACAAGTCAAAAAGTAGAGTTTCTCTTCAGACTACGCAACTTTTTTTATTGCCTTCAAAATATATATATTGTTTTACAATTAAATTATCTAACGACCTTTTTACATGCACACAAAAAAAAACTTGACAAAAGAAAAAAATCAACAAACTACACTAAACAAATACATCTAGCGGTATGTTAACTCACCAATAACAAAAAAGTGACTATACGCAACTTAATCCATTACTCTACAAAGTTACAGATATAAACACCTCTTTCATAATGGCAGCCGATTTATTCATTCTTTTATATGTATGTTAATTAGCCTCACTGGCCTCACTTTAGAGTAAAAATTCTTTTGAATTTTGCACATGTAACCGAGGCCAGTGAGGCTAATGAACATACATATAAAAGAATAAATAAATCGGCCGCCATAGACAAATTCGGCTAACGCATTTTTGTACCCAATTCAAACCTTTTGGGATTAGAACTCTTTGTTCGTCAAATTTCCATATCAATGAAGCATTGACGTCGAAATTATATGGAAATATTGTGAACAAAGGATCCTATTCCCAGAAGGTTTGAATTCGGTACAACAATTCGTTAGCCGAATTTGTCTATTATGAAAGAGGTCTATAGAGTGTTTTCACTCACGTGGTCTGCAGCTATGCTAATTTATTTGAACAAAACAAAGTGTTTGCATTAGAAAAGAGTTCAATCCCCATAAGATTAGCTTGGGACACCAATATGGCCGCCATTCTATTGTTTTGGACACCAACATGGCCACCGTGACGTCATGTAAAAACACTCCATAAATCTACAATTTTAGCGTAGTTCGCGTACTGTAACAGATTCAAGAACGTGCAGTGTTCGAGAGCAATGTTCAGGGGCACCCAACGAATCTGTTCCTCACTTTATCTGTTCCCCAGCGGAATTCTTGCTGGCTGGCAAAATATTCTGTACACATTTTTTTAATTACCATTTTTGCGCTGGTTGACTTGAGAAAGGAGTCGCAAGAACAAACGGAGCTGGCTAACTTGAGCAGATCGAAAAGAGACTGGATCGAAGAAACTCGGAGGACACTTTGGAGCTTAAAAAGGTTCAGTTTCGTAGTAACAAATTTAAGCAGTACTTAGAGATATCCGAACCGGTTAAGTTCGAGACGGCAGCAAATGTACAATACAATAAACAAAAAGCTTTTTTTTTTATCCATTTTTTTCATCCATTGGTTTTTTTTTTCATCCATTTTTTCATTTTCATTTTTTTTTTCATCCCCTGCGATCAAATTTTATAATTGTTTTTTATTTCATTTTTCGAAAGAAAATATTGTAATTACTGACCAGTCCAAACCGTTTTTCAATCTGATCACGGGAAAGCGTTTTAGTTTCAAAATTAAAGAAGCCAGAGAAAGTGACGTCAAAGACTCACTGGCTTAAAATTGCAGCGTGTGAATACAGCTTATTTAGTATGCAGAACACGAATTTGGCAATCTGAAAGCTCAAAATTCCCGTGCCGCATACTCAATAAGCTGTATTCACACACTGCAATTTTAAGCCAGTGAGTCTTTGACGTCACTTTCTCTGGCTTCTTTTGAAACTACTGGAACATGCAAATGTAATGGCGGCCGTGAAAATGAGAAAAGTACAGTCGAAAAAAATCGCTTTCCCTTGATCAGATTGAAAAACGGTTTGGACAGGTCAGTAATTACATTATTTTCTTTCGAAAAATGAAATAAAAACAATTATAAAATTTGATCGCAGGGGCACTTTAATTGCTGGCTGGGAAACAGACATATTTTATCCAGCTGGCTGGGAATTTCCCCATGTGTTATGCTGGGAAAAAGGAACAGATGATATGTTTTTCCCAGCAACGTAGAAGAACACCTGGCAATGCTTTTATATCATTTATTTTAATTTGTTTGAGTAAAATAATACATTTTTAAAACAGAAACGGGGCCACAGTAATTGGCGCAAGCTGTTGTGGTGTCCCTTCCAAGTGTGGCGAAGTTAATAAAATAAAATAAAAAATAAGTAAAAAAAATAACAATTTTACCAAAGATTGTTCGTTGGGTGCCCCTGAATGTTCAAATCCAAAATAGAGCATGTAGTGAACTATTACGACGCGCCTTCCTATCTAGCCTATACTTACATGGCATTACTATTCTCATGCACGTTTAAAGCAAAGAATAAATGGAACTGTACCAAACTATATTACAAAGAATTTTAACATGGCCGTGTAAAACCATAACTGATGCGGAACGTTACGGTACAATACCTCAGGCACTCTCTTCGCTATTTTGGTCAGTACCTCTGGAGCAGATAGAGCCAAAGCGACAGAGAAATAACAACAATTAAACGTTTTAGAAAGAGAATTAAGAAAAAGACTTTACGCGTTTATTAAATAACTGCAGAAATTATACTCTATGCGACACCTACTGAGCAGGTTTCGCCGAAAACATTAATGAAAAATCATTACAAATTCTTAACAGCTCTTAATGTGTACTGTGAAGGAGAGATGTTAGAATGCAAGAGGTTCTGGGATCAATTCTGGGTAGTTAATTGCATTTTTCCCCTTCTGATAGAAAAAAATTAATGTGTCGCTAAAATGGTATCGACCGTTTAGGGCTGTTTCCCACTAGCGACATAATCGGATCAATCGGAGTCGGAGTCGGTGTCGAAAGCGTAAGGAGCGTTACATTCTAGTGGAAATAAAAAACGGATTCGCAATTGGAATCTGAAGCATCAGAAGGTTTCCTTTTTCTTCCGATTTCGCTTCTGCTTCCGTCGCTTACTATCCGCTTCCGTCGTTTTAAGGTTACAGTGTACCTTCAGATCGAAAATTTATTGAAAAATTTTTTTTGACGTTAAAATAAAGTTTACAGAATGAACTTTCATCCAAAAAAAAAGTATCGAAAAATAGCGAAAATTGACGGAGAAATGACGGTGTAACTTTTGTGGGCGGAGTTTGTTTATTAAGCGATATGTTTTTTTAAGCGCCGTTTTCTCAAAGTTAATTTTTCGCTTGTTGGGGACACTTTAAAGAGCTACAACTCAAAGGGAATTTGTTCGATTTTCCTGAAATTTGGAAAGAAGCTAGGCTAACATATAATCAACAAACATGTGTCGGCGAATTTTTTAATTCCGAAAACTTTTTCGTCGAGAGGCATTTCCGTGCGATCATTCCAATTTTTTTCTCCCCTTTTCGAAAATATTCTGTAACTTTTCACTGCAATTGAATATGAAAAATCGCCGACACTTTTTTTTAGCGCTTCGTGTCCGGAAACCCGAGAACAAATCAAATTAGCAAAATATAATAATCGCTTTGAGTTATAGCGTTTTAAAGCTGATTCGGACGTTCGAATTTAGACGTCGTAAAAAATTCGACAATTCATTTTATTACCAAATGGTTTCCATATTTAGATAGCCAGCTCTATAAGCTTTAATTTGATATCTGGGTTTAGGTATATTAAATGTAATCTTAAGACGCTAGAGCTGTTATACTGGAGACACCCCCGAAGGTACACTGTAACCTTAATTCAGTTTCACTAGATCGTAAGTTTCTTGCGATTCCGATTCCGCTTACGATTCCGCTTAAGTCGCTTACGTTTCTAGTGGGAACCAAGGCAAGAGGAATTTTGTTGCGAACTTTGATTGGTTCATTGGATTTTCTGCCCCTGTTTTGATTGACCATGGTGGTTACTTTGGCTTTGATTTACCACACTCGAGTAAAAACCACTTTAATAAAGGTGAGTATAAGCGATAGAGGTGAGTTAATTATACATCAGAAAGTACAAGCACTGTACCAAACGACCGAATTATAAGGGATGAAGGGGAACAACTGCAATTTGTCTTTGTTGACGTCTAAACAATGAGACCAGAGCTGTTTTGAACTCTGGCATCCTGATAGCGTATAAAATAGGATTTACAAGAGAGTTTGCATAAAATAACACAATCAAAGCACAATTTAAACGTAAAATGTTTAGTTTAGATAGGGTTTTAAAACTGTCAGTGGTGAAAAAAAGAAAACTACTGATAACATGTGGCAGCCACACTAGAAGAGACACTACAGTCACGATGAACAATGTGACGGTCAGTTTTCTTTCTCTACAAGCTGCACCATGGTGCTGAGGATGCGCTCCACAGTAGATTTTCACAACAATGGACGCGTAAGAAACACAAATAATGAACAGACACAAACAATCAAATGATTGCCATAAGTAAATATGATGCGACCATGGCAATTTCACAAATAGGGAAATGGTGATAACAGCAATTGATACAACCGCAGCTAAAATCCAGACAACAGCAATTACTACCTCATAGACCCACTTCTCGATGACGCGATGCCTAAGTGGACGAAATGTTGCGTGCATCCGTTCCAAAGAAATCACAGCAATGTTTGTGAGAGAGGTGATAGGAAACAAAAAGAAGATAAATGATACAGTGCCAATTTTTAATGATGAGTCTAATTTTAGAAAATTGCATTGCATTGCCCTTAGCATAGCGAAGAGCTGAAGAGTAGAAAATCCTCCAACCAGCATATCAGCGACAGCTAAGTTTATAACCAAGCACATGGTACGCTTGCGAAGATTACTGTTCTTCATAAAAACAATAATTGTAATGAGGTTTACAGTCACTATAGCAACAGACTCGGTTACGCCCACTGCAAACCAGGTTATGCACTCAGGTGAAGAAAACATAATGGAATTGTTCCGGTTTCTTTTCTTTTCCTTTTGCTGCTCAAAAATTAGTGTTCATTTATCTGTTGAAACAATAAACTTTTATTAGCGCGTAAAAAGAACCCACAGGAGGACAAACCAAGAAGTTATAAAATGGTGTTCAATGTAATGAAAAAGCCCTTCAACATGGAGAGATGGTTTTAAAACTGTCAGTCGTGAAAAAAAAAACTGCTGATAACATATGGCAGCCACATGAGAAGAGACACTACAGTCATGATGAACAATGCCGCGGTCAGTTTTCTTTCTCTAGATGCACCATGGTGTGCTGAGGATGCGCTCCACAGTAGAATTTCACAACAATGGACGCGTAAGAAACACAAATAATGAATAGAAAAAAAATTCGGGAGCGCCTCGTCTTTTCAACCCACTTCCTGTTGTTTGGACATCCTGATGAAACACTCTTCCTCGTGTTTGATATATTGCATAAAACGTCCCTTATTAGCAGCCTTGACCCAAGGCGTTCCCTCTTGCCCTGTTGTCCGCGCGAAGGGTCCAGGTTTGACCGAGCCGAGAACGCCTGGGGACTAGGCTGCATTATCAGTATTTTTCATATAAACAATACTTATATGGCTAGCTTATCAGTATTCTTTACCTAAAGCAAACCGATGAGTAAGAGTTATTTTTAGCCAACAAGGAGATATGTCATTTATTCACCAAGGGCTTAGCCCGTGTTGAATGATTACATATCCACGAGGTACCTAAAAAAAACGGCTTATTTTCTATATGGGCGAGGTTGACATTGGGATTTTAACGTGTGTGCTCGTTGTGTAAATGTGATTGGCGTCGTCATTTCAGACGCCGATCAACAAAGCCAAAACAAAGTCTTTTGGATAGAGCAGTTTTCAATTGAGTGTCGTAAAACCAAAACCAAAGTAATTACTCTGACCAATCACAGCAGTCGTAAACAATCCAATGAACCAATCAGAGCTCGAAGCAATTACATGTCGGCGGCGCCAAGCGCGGGAAAACGCGTGCGAGCAAGTCACGATTAGTTTTTTGTTCTACACTCAATTGAAAACTGCTCTATGCCAAAATGTGTCTTATATATATATATATATATATATATATATATATATATATATATATATATATATATATACATTCTGAGTACGCGTTGAGATTTCCACGTGGTAAACTCGCATCGTAAACATGTTTTCTTTATGCATTTTTCATTTTGCCCTTTTGGTCCAGTGTCGGGTTCGCAGGAAAGAAAGTGTTCGAAACATAAAATGACTCGTGGTTCATGGCTCAAATGCTGTTACTAGAATCGAAGAGTGGAATGTATTATCAGTTTGTTACTAAAATATCAAATCCAACAAATGTGGACTTGAAATGTTTGTGTTCAATACATTTTCCATTCTGAAACCTTCCCAACGACATAAGCTGACGACGTAATGAAAACATTAGCAAATAAGCCGTTTCTTGAATCGTATCTTGCAAACAACTCCGGATTTGCATCCAAGATGCTTCTTCCTTCTTGTTTTCTGCAACCGAAAAAGTCTTTCAAAAACATTTAACCGTCCCAAACAGTGAGCTATGGTATTGTACAGTTTCCCAGTAGATTTTGTTCTTACTCGGACTTAAAAGATTTTCGAACTTTGAGGTACATTACTGCAGAAAATTCAGGCTCTCTTAAAACATGGTCAAGGCACAAAATAATATTTTTATGACTTTGTTATCCCATTGCGTTTTCTTTTCTAAGTAAATTTGACGGTTGATTTGACGTTCAAATTTCTTTCTGCAGAGGGTCGAAGAGTTAGCATAGACGAGAACCCAGCAGAATACTCTTCTATCCTCGCGCCCACCAAAACGTTTGACAAGACGGGAAGCCGTCTGATATAATGGATACCTCTGTTGAACTGTTAAAGCCAATGTACATGTGGCACATGTTTTATATGCTTACCAGTCCAGTTGTGTCTCTTGTATGCTAAATTCTTCTTCGCACTTTCTGAGAATTTGGCTTTCCCTTTTCCTTTTTATCTGCCAGATTTTGTTAACAGCTTGCAGGAAGTCCGAAGTATGCAAATATTTGAGCTCATGTAGCTATAGGACGAAATTTGCACATGAAAGTCGTAAGCGAGTCTGTGAGGTGAATATCCAGGTCGTCAATCATTAATCCCAGCGGGATTTACCTTTTCTTCAGTAATAATTTGTTTTTCAGGAATATTTATTTTTCTGAATAGAGCATAATTGGTGAATAATGATAAGTAATCATATTGTATTCTGGTGAGGATAAAAGGAGGAATGAGTTTGCCGAATGGAATGTGGCATAGCTTGCGGAAATGTGCGAAATATAATTACTTAAAGAAGGACATTAACTGAAATGTGCGCCCTCTTTTAGCGCCAATTTGCAATAGAAGCCGTTTTCAGGCTTTTTGTAATGTTGCGGGTTGCATCGTGGATCATGAAGGAATCAAAGTGAAAAAACACTTGAATACCAGATCCCAGAAGCAAGTAAAGCCAATTGGATGAGTCATGTCAAACGATTCCATTCCATTGAGTTTTATAATGAACATGTTTTTACGTTTTCACAGCGCTTCTTGGAAAAAGAAAACTTAATGAAACTTATGAAACGATTAAAGGCGAATTACAGTCCGTACTGCGCAATCTCTGAGTTTGTTTTCGTTTTCTTGATATGTTACACTTCAGTAATAGCATACATGGAGTAAATGGAAATAAACCGTCAGTCCGCCATTACGGCCGTTGTGTTTACGAATGTTCGATGAGCTGAAACGTCGGTTTAGGAAAACTTTGGGGTTCTTTTACTTGTTATTATTGTTTGGCAAGGACATCGGACGTTAATAATGAAGGAAAAGGTAGGTTTGTCCCATAATTTTCATTTTAGCTAGTAAACGTTCCTTGTTTGTGAATCTCACAAACATTGCCGAGCTGAGATTGCGCAGTACGGACTGTAATTCATCTTTAAGGTGAAATATCTGGCTAAAATAACTGAAAAGCTCAAACTATATTAGCTTTCACATAGTTTCTAAGCGCTTTCCAAAACATTCCCCGATGCGTTCGCCCGATAGAAAAGCAAGAGAATCGTGATACTATAGATATTTCGCGGTATGATTTAAAACTTAACAATCGAACAAAATCGAACGAAAAACCAACCTACGGTTTTGAGTGAGTTTGATTATCGAACCAATCGAACTACTCGAACCGAAGATGAGATTTGCCTGCTGCATAAGTCAGTCAGGTGATTCCAAAATGTCCAGAGGGGGATGACAACCAATGGCCTCATTCCCAATACCCAGACACCCATAGAACAAAATCTTCCCAAGTACAAGTCAGAGGAAAGACATAAAAAGTCTAGTATTCGCCGAGCAAATATTTTATTTTTCGGACTGCAATTCTTGACGCGTGAAACCAATTATAACAAACAAGAAATGAATACGGAAAAAAGTAGCTAGCAGAAAAAATGCCGAAAATAACTTGAAGAAAACAGGTCATCCTCGCGCCTGAATTTGCGAATTTATCACTTCAGATTGAGGCTAACTCTGTAAAAATGCATCTTCAGTTGCTTTCAGCGACCATAGCGAATTCGAAACTGGACTATTGATAAACATGTTTTTCTTTCGTTTTTGACATACCGACCGAAAACAAACACTTTTGTTTACTGGGGTTTGTTTTGGACGTACGAACGTGTGAAGAACATTCGTACGGCAACGTTCTCACAAGTTCACTCTGAATCTGTCAGAAATGAGTGACTCGGAGGAAGAATTTTTTGTTACGCAGGATACTTTTAACGGTTCGAGCAATCCAGGCGACTGAGAAGCTGGATAATGGCTATGAAAACGCTCAGTTTAGCATTGCGGACGCGACGCATGGTTTGTTTAGCTGTGAACAAGCGCGGAGAATGTCGAGAATTGAAAAAGAAGACCGCGTCGAGTGGAAAACAAGCTTCCAAGAGGGAAATCGTCGCTGTAGACGACAAAGAGCTGTTGGTGAGAAATAGCGAAAGAATCCCACAGAACACTGTTGAAGTCAGGTTGTAGTTTGCCAGTGT
The DNA here is from genome assembly GCA_022457155.1 of Cladopsammia gracilis. NCBI lineage: Eukaryota > Metazoa > Cnidaria > Anthozoa > Scleractinia > Dendrophylliidae > Cladopsammia > Cladopsammia gracilis. The sequence continues at coordinate 1,112,788 of JAJGOT010000139.1, read as the reverse complement.
TGGTTTGTCGGGAGGAAAATATCATTTTTTCCTCTGGGGGAATATTACCTGTAATATTCCCCTCCGGGAATATCAGCCCCGCTCTCCCCTGGTACAATCAAAGCCGCCCCCAGCTTTTCAGACAGTTGATAATTGCCGGGGTTTATTTAATATAATCACCCGAAAGAACAAAGGAAAACGAGCCATGTGGAAAATAAACATTAAAACTGAATGGGGCATTTCCATTGCAAACTTCGTAATTCATCAGTACCCATAAAGTTTTTGAAAATGACAACCGCTTTTCATGACCAAGAGAGGTTTTTATTCAGAAAATCTTGTTTCATCAACTGAGTTGAGCTGAGTTGATAAGGAACACCGTAAAACAGATTTAAAAAGCTGACGTTTCGAGCGGTAGCCCTTCGTCGATCCAAACGTCAGTATTTTTAATCTTTTTACGGCGGTCAATTTATCTTATCAACTCAGCTAATAAAAGACATAAAACAATTCAATTTTCACTGCCCCCCCCCCCCCCCCCCCCTCCCTACGCAGCACCGCAGTTTCTTTACAAACTAACCCCTTTATTCATTTGTTTTTATTCAGCCAGACGGCGTACTTCATTCAATCTTACAATCTTACCGGGGATCGACCGACACCGTGCACTTTCCTTAGTTATCATTAAATTAAATAACGGAAGTCGGTTTCGTATGTGAACATATTGTTAAAATATCTATAGTCGCAGTTAAGTTTTTTTTAAGTTCTGTGCATAAAATATACGTAAATATGGTAAGCACATTGTACCCAGCAAAAAGTATAGTGCCGACGCATAAGTTTCCTATATGTATAACGTTCCCACTTTAACAGAAACTCATTTTTTCCCCATTTTTACTGATTTAACAGACTTTTGTAACCATACGATGATTCCTTGGGATACGTTAAACAACTTCTAATTCTAGAACTTATTTTCAGTCTCAATACTCTGCGTATCTCAGTGAATGTCGCGAACATGAATGTCTCTCTGTTATCGCCGTTAAAATACCACAAATTAATAAGTCTCAATCAACTTAAGAAGTTACTCAAACTGTTCACAAATTAATACCGCTTCTTTAATTTACCCAAAAAGGGGATTTTCGTTGTTTTCAATCAAGAACACATTTCTTAGGCGGCTCTATGCGGAAAATAATCATTTTATTGTAATAGTTAAGCGAATCCTCTTGTAAAAATGCGATGAAACTTTAACACTTAATGGCTGCGTAACTGAGCTCCTTAAAGAAGCTTAAATGACATGCCCAAATATTAAAATGGATGAAAAAAAATTCTTACCATTTACAGAAAAACCGAATAAAGTGATATATTAAAGAATTTCCCGTCTTATTTCGTTCTACTTCGCTGTGCATCGTTCTTTTCAGCCACGAACCTTTTGTTTGTTGAGGCTAAATACAGTGAATAGATAAATACTTGCCATCGCCAAATGCTGCGATTCTCTAAACTGCTTCATGAATATATAAGTCGTATATAAAAAGGAAAAAATGGCAATGAGTCGAGAGGTATAAATAATTTCATGTAAAGTTTATATATTCTCTGTTCTCAGGGCAAGTAAGGAATAGTCTCAATTCCAATGACAAATAGATTCTTCCCAGTTTAGTTCAAAAACAGTTTAAAAACGTTTGTTGATCATGATGTTCAGCACTGTTCTAGATTTTTTAAGATTGGAGATAGATTAGGTAAAACATGTAAACTAAATGGCTTGTTTAAACAGAGAACTTACCTTCAATCCTCCTTCGATTCCCTACCGATAACAGAATGCAGAACGCTTTTATCCTTTTACATATGCTGTGAAAATGTCTAAATGTCGCAAAGCGAGTTTTGGAACAAATTGACAGCAGCCTGTTGATAGAAAAAGCCAAGTGTGGAGCTTTTACGACATTTATAAAAATGAATTCTTAAAATGCAATATTGCGAAAGCTATTTACAGCTTTTATGCTGACGTGCGACCTCATTGTAGACCATTGTATGACATTGTAAATATAATATAGTCCAAGACGAGCACGTCTGTTGTCGACTCGTAAATAATTCAAACAATTATCTTCATCATTTCATCATCTTCGGGAGCTTAGTCATTTCGGGACATTTTTTTTTTCGGTTCGTAAGAAAGATGTTAATATAAATATAACGGAACAGCAATAAGTATGGGAAAGTAATGGTGTGAACACAGCGGAGACAGAAAATTAGAATAACTATATTGATAGCTCCAACATTTTACTGCATGAAAGGAATCTACTAGAGCGGATCAAAATAAACGCGCGCTCTCTGTTAAACGCAAATGGCTGCTTATTTCTTTAAAGGGACGTTAGCAGGCGTTTTACATGAGAGGAAGTACAAATGCAGCAGTAAGCTGAGCTCAGGGAGTGAGCCCTGAGACACAGTTCTAGTTTTTGTTCCAGGAAGATTCTGATGAACTTTGGTTGATCACTTTGGGCTTTGGGCATGAGGCCCGGGATAAAGCGGGGCCATTTTTATAGGTGGAAGATCATTCAAGGTCATCCCATTTTATTGACCATTGGGCACGATTATCATTCAATTATTGGTATGGTTGATTCTGTATTCTGTATATTGTGTTTTGAAAGATACTAATAATAGTGCCGAATTTCATTGTTTATTTATTATCGATTACTGACATTTGTTGAAAAATCGTGAACACACTGCTGTAAGTTGCTTGCATGGCAGTCGTTTCCTTTCCGCCACAAGGGTTCAGATTGCAAGAAAACAAACGTGAGTACCAACTGCTGGAAATAACCTCCGAAGGAGAGATTTCATCATGTATCACGTGACTAAACAAAGGGATATCGAGGCGCGGCCATTTTTAATGCAGCGGAGGCCCTGGGACGAGTTTAAAGTTTGACTGCATGTTCGAAAAGTATCGCTTTGCAGATAAAATTCGTTGCCGCCGCCATTCGGAGAACGGGTATTGTGCCTGCGATAATTTTTGTGTGTTGACGAGCACCCGTACAATGCCGGAATACCGAGGATAAGATGGAAAGGTGTGAAAGCAGGAAACAGTTAGAAATGAATTCACTGAATGATTAAACTGGGATTGCAAAGGAACACTGTATTTTCAAACTGAACTCCTGGACGCTGTGATGCCGTTGGACACTGACAACACACCGCTTAAAATGATGACAAAACAATTTATTACCAAATTGTTACAAATTATCCATAATAATGGTAATAATAAATTATAAAGCTTAGGCCTGGGGCAAACGTAGAATCTAAGGGCGCTTACCATTTGTCAGAACTGGCCGGCCGGACCGCTCAATTGGTAAATATCATTCCATTGTTTGCCAGAACTGGTCGGCCAGACTGGTAAATTTGGAAATAGTATGCACCCTTTTGATGGACTTGTAGGAACAAGTCTTCATAAAAATGTATTCTAGTTACAAAAGAACCGGTCTGGCCGGCCAGTTCTGCCAAATAGTAAGCACCCTTAGTCGCATCGAATTTATTAAAAATAGGTTGGACAAAGAGTCGACTTAATAGGTGGTTTGCACCTTACGTCACGGCGGCCATGTTGGATGACAGTAAACAAAAGATTTCTCATTGGCCGAAATACAGTGCTCGTCGGGCCTTTCTTTGATACTTTATTGCGAAAAATGGAAAGAGAAGACTCGCAGTACATACATCTCTGAGCAACGTTTTTACCGGCTGTCCATCCTTCAACGTCCTCGTTTTCTTCAAACACTGAACATCAAGAATTTATATCAAAACACATTTCCATCGCGCTGTCCGATGTCAGCAATGACTTTCGATAGCTCGCCATTCCCGGTCGTGAAATTGTCTTTGTGCAGCGCATGCTCGTCAGGGGGGAAATAGCGTTTGGCAGATGAGGAAGTCGATATTTTTGTGACGTTTGCGCAGTCCATCACACTTGAATAAATTATTTTGTAATTTGCATGATTTATGAATTGAGTTCAGCGCGTGTTTAGAACGGCGTTTGCTGAAACGCCGAACCACTGTCGCATTATCCGACTTGGCAAGACGAACTTATGCTGGAGTCGAACCAATTAATTGGAGTCGAACTTAATTGCGGCAGACGTCGCACCATTCATGCACTAGCTATTTCAAAATTCATAGGTTCGACGAATTAAGTTCGACTAAGATTCGACGTTTGCCCTAGGCCTTAAAGACAAAACTTATAATGAACCTTACACAATAAAAAATCTTACAATGATGCTAAGTCTAAATAACAATAGATGTGAGTTAGTTGTACACAAAGTACAAGCACTGCACTAAGCAACCGGCCGAATTACAAGGGATGAAGGGGAACAACTGCAATTTGTCTTTGTTGGCGTCTACACAATGACAGCAGAGCTGTTTTGAAGTCTGGCATTCTGATTGCATATAAAATAGGATTTACAAGAGAGTTTGCATAAAATAACACAATCAAAACATAATTTAAACGTACAATTTTTAGCCAAGATAGGGTCTTAAAACTGTCAGTCGTGAAATAAAGCAAAGTACCAATAACATATGTCAACCACATGAGAAAAGACACTAAAGTCATGATGATCAATGATGAACAATGTGACGGTTAGTTTTCTTTCTCTACTGGCTGCACCATGGTGCTGAGGATGTGCTCCACAGTAGAATTTCACAATAATGGACGCGTAAGAAACACAAATAATGAACAGACACAAACAATCAAATGATTGCCATAAGTAAATATGATGCGACCATGGCGATTTCACAGATCGGGAAATGGCTACAACAGCAGTTGATACAACCGCAGCTAAAATCCAGATAACAGAAATTACTACTTTATAGAACCACTTTTTGATGACGCAATGCCTAAATGGACGAAATGTCGCGTGCATCCGTTCCAAAGAAATAACAGCAATGTTTGTGAGAGAGGTGAGAGGAAACAAAAAGAAGATAAACGATACAGTGTCAATTTTCAATGTTGAGTCTAATTTCAGAAAAAAATCGCATTGCATTGCCCTTACGATAACGAAGAGCTGAAGAGTAGAGAGTCCTCCAACCAGCATATCAGCGACAGCCAAGTTTATAACCAAGTACATGGTACGCTTGCGAAGATTACTGTTCTTCATAAAAACAATAATTGTAATGAAGTTTACTGTCACTATAGCAACAGACTCGGTTACGTCCACTGCAAACCAGGTTATGCACTCAGGTGAAGAAAACATTTTGGAATTGTTCCCGTTTTTTTTTTTTCCCTTTTGCTGCTCAAAAATTAATATTCGTTTATCTGTTGAGGGAACAAACTTTTATTAGTTCCTATAAAAGAAAACTCAGGAGAAAAACCAAGAAGTTATAAAATGGTATTCAATAGCACATACAAAAAACCCAAGACCTTCAAGATGTAATAATAACAATTCTAACTGAAATCAGTAGAAATTTACCTAATATTTCACCGGGGAAGAACGGGCCCGTCCTCGATTAAATGCGCTCCCTCGAATAAGAAATAACCGCCAACCCCTTCAGGCTCGCTAATGAAAGAGGTTAGAAGTCAGTAGTGCATGAGCGGTAAGAGAGGTTGAATTTGCTGCACATTTGCTGCCAAGGAAACTGTCCAAAATTCAAGCAGTGTCAGTCTTAGTGTCAAAATGTTTTCATTCTCTTCTGCTGTTGTCTTTTGTACTGTTTAAGACTACACACGTTCTTCTTGTCAACTGCCCGTAATTGTTTTTTTTTTTTAACGTGGACATCGCAAGAAAAAATTTCCGAACACCTTGACCATCTCCACCATCCAACAGAAAGTAAATTTATTTTGCAGTTTCGGCCGAGCACCGGGACTTTATACGGCAAATAAAGCTATCAACATGCAATCTTTAAAAATGAATATATCTTCATGAATTAGTAAACACAAACGCAGCAAGCGTCCGAACGGAACTGAGCAATCACGCATAGAGACAAATGACAGAAAAACACCTGCCGAAAAAAAATTCTACAGGAAAAAGATAAGATGAAATTTGAGTAAAAACCAAAGTCCAAGCTCCAAACAGCCCATCTTTTGAGGCCCTAAATCCAAAATAAATGAATAAAAAATACTGATGTAACAAGTGAAAGTGGTGTAGGCCTAGAATGACTTATTATGTGCTATAAAAGCTTATATACCCTACCGCAAAGGCCCTGTTGCTCTCGCGACGCGCGCAAAAATATTGAATTTCAGGCGTATTCATAGCCTGGATTCGTAGCACTCAATCGCCAGAATTTCTATTTTTAGGCGATGACGTTATCATTTTCGCCTTATGCAGGCGTCCGATATTCCAATGGACCTGGTGGGTTACGATTTATCCTTGAATCGAATCGAGGAGCACTGGAAACTAGCGTCATCTACTCTGCATGCAATGCGTGCCTTTTGTGTTTGTTACAACTTCGGTAAATTGTGACCGTTTTGCTTTGATAAAATATGGTTTTTCCACGATCAGCTTTTGCTAACATGATCAGATTTTGCTAACGGGCAGGAACTACTTTTAACCTTGGAATTGTTAAAATTGCCTTGTAGGAATGGGAACATTTAACAGCTTCAAGCTAGTTGCTGGCTAAGAATAACTTTGAAATATGACGGTACTCTCATAGACATAAGTTATAGAAATCGTATAACACAACCACGCACGGATCCTCTGTGGTTTCTCGGTGTTTTTTTTTTTTTTTTACCCTACACAAAGATAAACTTGTGCGTCTTGCGTCGACGGTTATTTCTCAAAATATTTTAAACACAACTTCATGGTCAGTTTTATTACAATACTGATGTAGGATCCCCAACCCGTTACATCGCCAACAACATTTTGAAACATTAATGCCGTGCAAGAATTCAAGCAACAGTTTGTGGATGTTCAATTGATTGCATTGTAACTCTTTCCAAGAAAGTCTGCACACCAAAGACAAACTGACCGCTATTAAGAGAATCTACCGGTGTTTCTAATTCAGTAAAGATAGTAGTAAAAGAATAGAAACGGTAGTTCTTTCAACTGAAACAGGAATGAGCAGAACTCTTTTTTGTTTAAACCTCATCAGTGGCTTTCACCCTGCACATGGTAAAACTGTTAGCTTGTATAAGGATTTGTAACCGAGCTACCGAATAGTACATTTCTGTTTCTGTTTTAAAACTTCGACTTCGATCGCTGGTTAGAAATTTTAATAATATGAAATCAGAGAAGATATCCCTTTTTTTCTCTCATGTGTTTTAATATCTTTGGAGAAATTACTTGGAATTATAAGACTTACCTTGAAGGAATGGGACCTTTATGTAGCTTTAAACCAGCTCAAACATATTGATATGTGGTAGTCACCGCGGCACTTTGAGGCGGAAACTCTGGCTTATTAAAACAATTGAATGTTTACATTGTACTCACCAAATACAGAAAGTTGTTTAAAACTCGTCCTACACGAACACGTCAGGTTGCGAAGGGAAAGCACGTGTTTGAGCCAGTGTTGTAATGGTCAGTTGTGCCATTGAACCGCACGAAAGCGAGGCAAAGTGTTCCACTGACACACTTCGAGAATGAAACCGGTATCTGAGTTAACGAGTTAAATAGGACTGCTGCGAGCGTAGCGAGCAGCAATTAAATATAATCTTCTTTACGATCAAAATTTTTTCTCCTAGCAAATAATAAAACTGACATACAGCTGAATTTAAAGACCATCACAAACATTTCTACAATATTAATATTCGGCGGATGATGGTAGGTGAAATAATTAATTTAAGAAAAATAAAACTTTTAGTTTCCAGAAGCGCCTGTTTTAAACACCGTGACTTCAATATGATTAAAACTTAACATCAATCATTAATTAGCGACGTTCAGTCAAACAAAACACGGAAGCTGGCTGTTAGCGAAATAGGAGAGTAAAAAAAATACAGTCTGATCGCCGGTTAGCAAAATGTATTTTAATACCGAGTTGGCCGACGCTTCAAATTTAGCTCTTTTGTAATTCCAATTTTTATTCAAATTGAACATTTACTGAATATTCATGCATGTATTTCGACCCATTTTCAGTTGTTTACGAGCAAATCAGATTGTAACTTTACATAACTGAAACTGAAAACAACTGTGACTTTCCTATCACAAGAACTTGAAAGGTTTTACAAAGAAATGGTCAGTTCAACGGCTTTATCTGGTAAAATCATGTTCGCGATATTCGAGTCTTTTACCAAGGGACAAGGGGCCGTTGCTTGTCCCAGCAACACTGATCCAATACAAGGTCTCTCTTGGAGGAAGAATTGAGAAGACCCTGGGAACGAAATTGTTGACACATCACCAAGCAACAACCACAACATGGATAGTCCACTTTGTCGGTGGTGATGTCGACGAAAAAAGTTATATCCGACAGTTAAAGTTTAAGTTTATCCAGGAGAGTGGTAAGGTTATCTACACAGCTTTTAGTGTCAGTTGCATTTCTTGCTTGGAAATTAAAAAGTTTGTAATCTGGAACCCAGAAACTGCAAATGTTTTCGTCAATCACACTCTTTTGGATTCGTTTTAAAATGCTCTCAACTCGTTTTCCTAGCCGATCTTCGGTCCAGTACGAATCTTCGGGAAATTCAGTCCATTCGTGTAGAAACATTGTTTTTAATACGTACGATTGAAACGCCCATGTTATTGTATAAGACACCGATCCACTTTCTGGACGTTCGAGGAGGCACAGGGACTTCTTAAATTTCTTCCGTAAAACTTTGAGAACCTTAAGAGCCACCTTGTGCATGAGTTTAGGGTTATTGCAGATGCTCTTAAGAACGATTCCTTCGGCAACTGAAAATGACAAACGCCAGCAGGGCCGAGGCTTTCCGGATTCTCCAATAGTTGACGCCACGAGATGGTGACCTTCCCGAATAGCTTTACGAAACACTTCATACCCAGGATGTCCCCTCGTTACTCGTGTTCGAATATCTGAAGCGTCCGGCCATCCAGACATTTTAATACACAAGGTTAAATCCACCGCTATTTCATAGTTTGAGTACTTTGTGCCGTTCCATGTAAGTTTAATTGTTACCGGTATCTTTCTGAGCTTAACATTGACACGTTCAGCTATCTTTTCCTGGGGCCATCGCCTTCTCTTTGCCATCGCCTTCTCGATAAGTTCTTTAAATCTTATTAAGAGGACATCAGGTCTGAGATTTCCTCGACTGGAAATGTAGCGTTGCCATCGATGGCTGTCAGCTTCGTTGGCGACTTGAACATGTACATAACCCGCATCGGGGACAAGTCTCAGGGGAATATCGTTTTTAACACACACACCAGGCTTGGAAAGCTCTTCCAAGCAAATCATGAAGTCGAACTCGTCGGGTCCTTCAACTTTAAGATCATCATAAAAACTGCCGCTTGGGATAACAAAGTTTTTGAAAAGTGGATCCCAGCGGCCTATATACTCGGCGATTTCGTCGACCAAACTCCTTACTCGCTGCTCGATTTCCTTCACCTCCTTGTGTTCTCGATCAAACTTCGCTTGTTTGTAAAAACCCTGTAATTTTTTGTCCTTTAAGAGCTCCATTTTTTTCTGTGCAATTCGATCGCTCCCGTCTTTCTCAGTAGGAGAAAGCTCATTCTTAGAGCCCGCATTTCCCTTAACCTGCGGGCGCTGCAAAGGTGGATAGATACGTCATGGTGTAACGGTCACACCATGACACAATGTCACACCCCAGCTTCCAACTGCTGTAAAAAAAATGCGAACAAAAAAATACTAAGAAAATGCACAGGAGTGCTGATAATCAACTTTAGACAAGATTAATGTCGATGGTAATAGTCATGAGAAAGACGATTGTATAGAGTCATCATCACGGTTTCCTCGAATCGCCTAAACACTACGCCATTAAGCCCCCGATATTGTATCTTGTATTAAAGTTCCAGACTCCAAAGTGTAACGAATTAAGGCCTGTTTACACTAAGCAAATTTTTTTTACGTATGGTAATCCTACAGTCAGCGCTACGCTTCAGTTAACGCAGCAAAGTCGGTAAATAACCAAGAGTTCAATTTCAAAAATTAACAAACGTTTTTTTTTTTTTGCGATATTTAGGATTTTGGTGGCCGAAAAATAGAAAATATCAGAACAAGTATTTTGCTCTAATGAATGGATTGCTATTGAACTTTTATTTTCTGAGGAAAAATAAAACTACTTTTGATTTACTTGAGCACTTTAGGGACCGGTCATTATTTATCGGGGGAGGGGTGGGGGGTCTTCTATGTTTGGGAGGAGTGTCACAAAATTTTAAGCGACATTTTTGTTTTATTTTTGACATTTATAGAAAACATGAAACTTCCTCCTGTACGTTAGGCCACGACAAGCCGAATACACTGATGGTGGTCCTGGAGTTGGCGTGAGCAATTTCCAAAGTCGTTTTCGTTCGGCTGAACGGTTTCCTATTCATTCACTCGATCGCCTTCTCCGTGTTCACAGAGCAACGGGGGATTCGGTACAGAACGAAGCAGAAAGAACGAATGCAGCGATTGGAAATGCCTTGGTTGATGGAAGCACAATTGACTGGGAACTATTATAAGCCTTTAGATAGTCTTACACAGTCAAGACGAAGTACTCAATCTTACCACAGAGAAATTAAACTACAAGAAAGAAAAAAAATAAGAATGTGCCGAGAGTATGCAAGGAGCTTGCAAACAGAGTCGACGGTGCACTCGCCCCTCATGGTTTTATCAAGTGCGCAATCACTGACCCCAGGGAACCAGCGTTCTTCTCGGACGAGGAATACCTTGCTAATTTTGCCAAGGCCACGAAAACCAAGAGGTAAACTCTCCCCTGAGCTGGATATTTCAATAAAGTGCTCAGCTTCATTGATGACCATTGTGAAAAAGGAGAACGCATGCGTGGATAAAGCTGATAACACGAGATGTGATTGGTGTGAGTCAAATCCTTGGACAGGTCCCGCGGTAGGGCGAGTCTCTCGACCATAGCATTCGAGACTCTACGACGAAAACTGGGGATAAAATATCCTATTTTAACCCTTCCCATAATCCAGTAAAAAAATGTTGCCCTCCCCTCCCCCCCCCCAAAAAAAAAAAAAAAAATTTTGTAGTTCTTTTGTTAGCCTACTGTAAGTGGCAATTGGTGCATTGCCTACTATCTTTGCCTATAGCACTTCTGAATTTACCCTCTCGGCATTGTCCCATTGTCTCACACCGCAGACTTAGACACTAAATCACGGGCTGGGAGATTGACTGATCCTAGCATATTCATAGAAATGACAAAACTTGCAGCCGATCACTATTTATCTTGCAACAAAAGTTAGCCAAAGAAGACCTAACTAAACATATGCCAAGAGAGCTTGCATAACGAAGGCATAGAGAAACACTGAATAACTCTAATAAATGGCTATGCACAGCATGTATTAAAACTGATCTCCTGTCATTAAAGAGATTTAATATCCCAAAGATCAAAGAGTCATACAATACATATCGAGCACTTGTCACATCTCTATTTTGGTGTTCTAAGGGGAACAAATATCTCGTAGATCTTCTTGGGAAAGCTATTCTAAAGGCTTCTTTATACATTTTGCGACTAGCGGAGTCGTGTTTGGCCTGTCACTTTTATAATACTAAAATGATCCCCCCCAGGTTATGCTCCCTTTTCTAAAAATACCTCCCCCCCCCCCGAAAAAAAATCAAGATTTTGAAAATGACCCCCCAGCAAAATGGCCGCCCCCCCCCCCCCCCCCCCCTCACAGATAATAAACGACCAGCCCCTAAGCAACAGATGGACTAAATACCACAACACGGATCGTCCACATTGTCGTTGGTGATGTCCACGAAAAAAGTGATATCCGACAGAAACTGTCCCGGCTGAATTATCGTGTTTTCATGATTATGGCGAGAAGTTTGTTTTAAGCTTACTTTATTATCTTGAAATTGGAAGAAACCATCGCCAAAAGTGATAGAAACTAAACAGGCAAAATAACGGCTAGAAAAGTCAAAATTTCACAATGCCAAGTATTTCTTGACCGCCTGTCAATACAACAAATTCCATGAACTGTAATCCACTTCAATCGATCAGTTCAATCCTACACCTTATCTCAAAACTACTGCTTTTGCTTTGCTCTTTAGAACCTTTTTATCCAACACTGGCGATATAACGTGGAAATATGCCAAGTGAAATTTTGCTTTTTTGGCGGGACAGCGTGTCCCTTTAAAGATTAAGTTTATCTAGAAGAGTGGTAAGGTTATCTACGCAGCTTTTAGTGTCGGTTTTATTCCTTGCTTGGAAATTAAAAAGTTTGTAATCTGGAACCCAGAAACTGCGAATGTTTTTGACAACGACACTGTTTCTGATCCTTTTTAAAATGCCCTCCATTCGTTTTCCCAGCCGATCTTCAGTCCAGTACGAATCTTGAGGAAATTCAGTCCATTCGTGTAGAAACATTGTTTTTAATACATACGAATGAAACTCCCATGTTATTCTGTAAGACACCGATCCACCGTCTGGATATTCAAAGAGACACAAGTAGTCCTGAAATTTCTTCCGTAAAACCTTGAGAACCTTAAGAGCCACCTTGTGCATGAGTTTAGGGTCTTTGCAGATGCTCTTAAGAACGATTCCCTCGGCAACTGAAAAAGACAAACGCCAGCACGGCCGACGCTTCCCTGATTCTCCAATAGTTGACGCCACTAGATGGTGACCTTCCCGAATAGCTTTTTGAAACACTTCATATCCAGGATGTCCCCTATTTACTCGTTTTTGGATATCTGAAGCGTCCGGCCATAATCCAGACATTCTGATACACAAGGCTAAATCCACTGCTACTTCATAGTTTGAGTACTTTGTGCCGTTCCATGTAAGTTTAATTTTTACCGGTATCTTTCTGAACTCAACACTGACACGTTCACCTATCTTTTCCTGGGGCCATCGCTTTCTATTGGCTATCGCCTTCTCGATGAGTTGTTTAAATCTTTTCAAGAGGACATCAGGTCTGAGATTTCCTCGCCTGGAAATGTAGCGTTGCCATCGATGGCGATATACTTCGTTGGCGAGTTGAACATCTACGTAGCCCGGATCGGGGACCGGTCTCATGAGAATATCCTTTTTAACACACACACCAGGCTTGGAAAGCTCTTCCAAGCAAATCATGAAGTCGAACTCGTCGGGTCCTTCAACTTTAAGATCTTCATAAAAACTGCCGCTTGGGATAACATAGTTTTTGAAACGTGGATCCCTGCAACCTATGTAGTCGGCAATTTCGTCGACCAATATCCTTACTCTCTGCTCGATTTCCTTCACCTCCTTGTGTTCTCGATCAAAGTTCGCTTGTTTGTAAAAACTCTGTAATACCACGTCCTTTAAGGACTTCATTTTGTGCCCAACAATTAAACTTAAGCTTCCATCGCTTCCGGCTTTTCTTGGAACTCAGTTACGAAGAAATCTTATTCTATAAAGAGCCCGAATTTCTCTTGACCAGCGGGCGCTGGAGGTGCAGTACAAAGCAAGGCTGCTAGCCAGGCTGATACAATGTAGATCTACGTAGTACATTTAACGCGACGACATGATAGAGGCAGTACGCAGCTCTTACAAGGTCTTCCTGATTTGCTGAGAAAACAATAGAACAAACAACACAACAATGAACCCTAGCCCTAAAAACAATAGAGCTGCGTGATACCCAGGGCCAATGAAATTAGAGATTGTAAAGAGCTGCTTGTTATCTGAAACTGAAAGCCAAAATGCAATGCAATATTTTTACATGGGGCCATGTATTCGCCGAGGAATGGTTCTGTCTATCCTCACTTTCTTTATCGCGACAACATGATATTTCAAATTCTTTGCATATGACTCAGTCATGCGCCGCTGTGACGGGGGTCAATAGCGCTAAAAATAGATAGACCCCCTACGTGACTCAGGCAAAGTTTGCTGTCAGCTCAAAGGTGCGGGATGTGTTTTGGCTGTTATCGGTAAAATTAGCGGTAAACGTGATTTGAACGTTTTTGGGGCTTCAAATCTAATAAATAAAAGGCAATGTTGCATTCGGGAGTGAAAAACTGATTCAAGAAATGCAGATTTTGGCTTAAAATTCAATAAATTATGTGACGAGGCTGCACAGTGCTGAATCCGATCTTCCAATCTCTTTTAACAGCTCTCATGTGATAATAATAATAATAATAATAATAATAATAATAATAATATGCATTTGTATAGCGCAAATTCTATATACATATTCAAATGCGCTTCACAATCAATCAGACCCACCCCACCCATGAACAGAAAATCATTTGTGATCAGTGATCAGTGATCACAAATCATCAGTGATCAGAAAACATTTCACGACTTTCGCCCAAAATTAAGCCAAAAGTAAACTGTTGTATTCTCCTTGTATGACTAGGATGTGTGTATCACTAGCTTGGATAAAGATGCGTAAATAGGTTCCAAATGATCCAGAATATGTATTTGATACAAATACCGTTTACGACCCGCGAATACGACGGGAGCAAAGCAGAACAAAAGGACCAGAGAATGACAACGCGAATTTGTTTTTGTGCAAAAGCCTGTCTTTGCGTATATATTCTAAGGGATACTGAATAGATATACTGTACTCTTGGAGAGTATATAGGCCGCAATTTGGAAAATTGGAGAGCTGCTTCGTCCAACGAGTATAAACTTTTCTGTTACAACCTGCGGTCGAATAAACAGCATAAAAATACACCTATCCTTTCAGTGGAGCAATGGACAGATTATCATTTCTTTTCACAATTATTGAAACCTGCGTTTTATTTCATTTTTTATAACCGCTTGGTTCAATATGCTACGTTTCTAACGGCTCAGCTGATAGACTGCAAACTGGACCTCTCGAGAGTGAAATCTTTCACACAATAATATCGTGCCGCTCTCTATCAATTCTTTACATTTTCCCCAAAGTTTGAGATGTTCCAAGAATAATGTTTAGGTTTTCTATTCAACATTGACCCGGGTGATCGATTTTCTTGCAAAAATATCGATAAAAGCCGCATCAAGGTTTTTGCCAACACCACTTTCCCATACAAAATTATTGTGCAGGAGGAGTTTGTTTGTCTGAGTCACAACGGGGTCAAAAGTCTGTGACGTCATTTGTGCGCACCGCTATTGGCAAACGTTTGTTCCTCGCGAAGCGAAAAATATATTTAGTCTACTTATTATGTATATTATTATATATTTATATACTTGATGGTGTCCTGCAGTTGCCTGGCAACAAAAATCGCGACCGGTAACAATGGCGCACTCTCATGTTTATTGGGGCCGAGCTGACGGGCCGCTGACGGGTTTACCGAGGGTTTACCCTTACGTCTGTGAAAAAAATGTTTACTCTCGGTGAAACAGCACCAATTTCTGATGCAAATGAAAAGAACAGCAAACACAACAACGCTGGATTCAACAAATGGCTGGAAATCCTTGTTTGAGAAAATTAACCACCCAAACTCCGCTGAACGGTGACTTGAAATTCAGCGCGATCGAACAACGAAGAGCGAACGAGAACATAGATTACAAAGACTTCGAACAGTCTAGGCACACCGTTTGAGTAGGTTCAAACGCCAGGGGCGTAGCTACGGGGGGGGGGGGGTACTGGGGTGCCCGTGACCATCCCCCCCTTTGTGAGATAATTTTAGTAAAGCACAATGTGGATGTCTACATAGCAATCTGGTAAGTACCCTGGGTGTGACACAGTGTGAACCCCCCTTTAAAAAATCCTAGCTACGCCCATGAACGCCTTGACAAAATGCCCCCATTAAAACTCTAAAAATGAAAACGAGAAAGCAAGGGACCGTGAACGAAAATGCTGCTAGTATACGCAGGATCTGTAAGAGATCTGATCGGCCAGAAAATAAACAAAATACTATAAGAAGCAAGGGCTGACAACTGCGTAGAAAAAGTAACGCAACAATGGCATAATTGAGACCAAACCGAAAGTTTAAATGCAACTGTGGATAGCTATTTCGCCGCTGACTCAGTCAGGTTAGTCACTGGAACTTGTTGCTACACTGTGCTGACGAGCCGCAATAACGACGAAATAGCTATCCACAGCTGCATTTAAACTTTCGGTTTGGTCTCAATCGTGCCATTGTTGCGTTACTTTTTCTACGCAGTAGTCAGCCCTTGCTTCTTATAGTAAAACTATATATATTGCTTCTTATAGTAAACTCTAAACTCTAAACGAAACCGATCAGGAGGGGCGACACCGACTGGAAGTGTTCGACAAAATGATTCTGTTCATAGATGCAACGAGAGGCGGCAAGAATTACACAATCAGCTAAATACTCGTGACGAATATCTTTGATACGGTAGGGAAAAGCAAACACTGATTGATAGGTCCATGATAATCGTCACGTCAACAAATGAAGAAAACATAACGAGGGAAAATGTTTCTTAGACCTAACAAGGGAAAACCTAACGAGTGAAAACCTCTTTTAAAACAACTTTTCCCTCGTTAGGTTTTCCCTCATTAGGTCTAAGAAACATTTTTCCTCGTTATGTTTTCTTCATTTGGTGATGTGACGGTTATCATGGACCTATTACCCACTGATAACAGGAAAGGCTCAGAGAATAAGAGCGATTAAGAAATGTAGCTCAAATCACCGGCTTTTGCAAAAAAAAAAAAAAGATTTTAAGTAGCTAAACAACTGAGAGGATACTCAAACACTGAAAAATAATTATCTTAGTACACACTGTAAATTGATGTTTATTGATATTCTCACTATGGCCACTAAGGAACTTTTTAAACGATAAAAACTACAGATAAATGATCAAAACTACAGATCACACAGGTGGAAATTATTTCCCAAATATACAACATTTACATGATGTAGCATTGTTTGTGAATGAACAGTGAGTGAAATGTGCTTTGTATACGTATACGGTATCTTGAGCTTACAGCATTCTTCATAAATAACATTCAAATGGTTTAGAAAGGAGAATTTCTGTTCACAATTTGGATAAAAACATTTTGTTAGTTAAAAACAATTTTCTGTTAGCAATCATGACCAGCTAATGTGTAGCAACTGTAGTCATGTAGGTAAACACATGACACATCAACGTTACTGCTTCACATTTATTATTGGAACGGTGATCAGTATCTTAAATGTCCTTACAATATCACTTACGAGCAAGTACATAGGTTATGCATATTGAGAACCTGATTACCTTCAACATGAGTTATTGGTAGTCGTTCGTCACACTCACTGACAGGATATTCGGATTATCGGGGTTTTCAGATAAGAAATTTACTGAACTTTTCTTCGGGCCGAAAAAAAAAATCCATAATAACATTGTTATCGTAGTGTAAGGGGTTTCCATTGCAACATAAACTGATGGGTCACTCGGTTTCAATATTTTTGTATTATTGTTATTATCGCCATAAAAACATCCGATTACAGGCTTAACAGTGTTTGCAGTAGGAGATTTCGAATTTCTACTGTTGAAAACACACTGAATCCGAAGATATCTTTTTGGGGGAATGGCAAAAATTGCATTCTTTCGGAGAATCTCAGGCTTCGTTGAACGACACCGTTAACACTACAAATAATTCCAGATTTAATATTCGGACACAAATCTTTTCGAGTCCCTTTTTTAAAGTTTCCGAATTTGACACACAAATCCGGATAGTTTTTACCCAGTATTCATACATTTGTATGTAAACAGATTCCCTCTAGATGTACAAGATGTACCTTAAAACTCTATTATAGCCAATATGGCAGGTGCTAGGATGAAGAAGGAAACGGGGGATTCGACCGTTCAACACATTCCCCTCAGGCGCTACACTGCGAGCAGAGCCTCTTTAGATCCTCCTGATCCGCACTATTGACAGTGGAACACCTTGCTTGAAATTCCTGCCAAACTTATTTATTGTAAACGCCATGTCTTCAGTACTGTTGCCAAACGGTGGATAAATCAGCTACGATCATTTGCGTAAGTGGCGCCAAAACGTCCCCAAGTGGGCGGGTAAACTTTGAAGTTTGATTGTCAAAACTTTGAATTTTGATTGGCCAGCAGAACATGTTTTTGTCACGCGTGTGGACAGGTAGTTGCAAGCGACGGTATTTGTTCTTAATAAAGTAAATAAAGGACGAAACAGCTGTCCATAGCTGCCACTGCCCGGATGATGCCCGTATCGTATATCTGATCGTACCCCTTTTGTTATTACCTTTAATCCAGCTCTTCCCAACACCTCGAAAATTGTGAAAAAACATCTTAACATTCTCAACTCCTCTACCCGCTGTAAAGAAACGTTTCCTAATCCTCCTGTCCTAGCATACAGAAGAAACGCAAGTCTTCGTGATCTTCTAGTGAAAACAAAGCTACCCGACAACTCTGACCCTGATGACCATAGAATACCACCTTCTCCGGGTATCCACAGATGCAATCATCCGCGCTGTCTAACCTGCCCTTTCTTAAAAGAAAACCAAGATAAATATACCCCGGCGTATCCAATCGAACGTTCGGTAATCGAACCCAATCGAACACCAATCGTTCGATTGGGTTCGGTAATCGAACGAAATCGAACTCACAATAAAATTTGGTCAATCGAACAAAATCGAACGTTCGATTACCGAACAGTGAACAATCGAACCCAATCGAACGTTCGATTACCGAACAACCAACCATCTAACTCAATCGCACGTTCGATTATTATCACTTGCTATTTTTGTCATCCATGTTAATAGTAAGCACTTCCTCCAATGTAATTGTTGTCATGCTGGAAATTGCTCTTCTGCCAACGTCGCTTTTAGCCGCCCTCGAGGACTTGGACAGACTGATGGCGGCAGCGTTTTGGCTACTAATAATGATTCTTCACATATTGACCACCACTGCCTGTGTTGCAGTGAGTGAAATAGTGCAACTTCTGTTTGAGTGTAACGGTGACAAACAGGGCAGAAACCATATCCTTCCTTCTAATATAGAAATGTAAACGAAAGTGCATTTCATTATTTTTCCGTCGTTTTGTTCTCTGCTACAAAATATATATTACTAAACATTGACATTCAGTTCGATATTTGGACGTTTTTCTATTTATTCCATTCAATAAAAGTTGATTATGATTAGTCCTGCGTGATTTACTTATCAAGACATGGATTCCGAACAAAATCGAATCCGATTGAGTTTGATTGTGTTCGATTGTGTTCGATTGGTTCGATTGTGTTCGATTGGTTCGAAAATCGAACTCACAGCAAAATAGATGTTCGATTTTGTTCGATTACCGAACCCAATCGAACGATTGGTGTTCGATTGGGTTCGATTGATTTTTGGTTCGATTTTGTTCGATTGGATACGCCGGGATATACATTTTCCGCAACTAGTGAAGAAAGACATATCAAGGAACGCATTACCTGCAATTCTAGAAACCTTATTTATATGATCGAATGTAGAAAATGTCAAAAACAATACATCGGTGAGACTAAACGCAGACTCAACGAACGCTTTGGAGAACATCGCCGCTCAGTGACTAAACCTCATTTACTACAGACGCCTACTCCAATCTCACAACACTTCAACCAGCCAGGCCACTCACTCAATGATATCATACTCATTCCCATCGAGCTCATGAAAAACATAAGAGACTCTGTCAGAAAGGCGCGTGAAGCTCATCTCATCGACAAAGCAAAAACACTAGAACCTTCGGGTATTAATAAACGCGATGAACTGCACTAATTGTTATCTTTACAAAACTGCCTGTCATTATTTAGTCAACTATTATATTTGTCAGTTTATCATAGGACGCTTTTTTTATTTACCTGTCAATGTAGTAACCTATCATGTTTCTTGGTTCCATATTTTGAACTTTTAAAATTGTAACGATATTAACGTATATACTCATTTTTATTTTAGCCCCCGTCGAAGGTTTGTGTTTCAAACCGAAATATCGGGCACAAAATATATATCTTTTATTTTACTTTATTTTTCCTGAGTCAATCTTTTCTCGGCCGTACGGATCAGTTTGCCGTGTTATTTTACATTGATGCCCGTATACCGCGGGGATGTGCCGTGTGACCATTGCTTTCAAATGGTTTATTAAATTCTCGATGTTTGTTGGTACTACACGAGGTAACGGCTGAGAAGCTGGACTCTAGCCCTCCTCTTCTTCTCAAGGGCGAGCACAGTCTGCGTCTGGTCCTGGGGCGAATCGATTGTTTGTGTTGTTCGGTGACGTCCTAAATTAGCGCCAAAATTTGAGTGCATGGGAAGGGATACAGTGGAACTCTCGGGACCTGGGGACACTTTCCCAACCAATGTGTATTGCGCACCATTTTCTGTGCCACAGAAATTCAGATTTCGCGAAGTTGAAGGAAAAAGCTTATTTATCGGTTGATTTTGTCTACCTTTCGAGTGTTTTTGGAGGATTTAATATTTTGGGTTTATTTCACGAAAAGCTAGCGTACTCAATAGGATTTTTCGTGACAAATAAGCTATTAATAAGGTATATGGTATAAGGTATAATTTATTTACCGTCAGGTACACGGGGAGTGGTTGCCCGATCTCCCGAGCCAGAGGCTCATGATAAAAGTGACTGACTATAAAATACATTTACAAAGTCTAAATTCTGCCATCTGCGGTTGTTATTGTGTTGAACGCCACATTTGACATTCCGTAAGTTTGTAAGCACGCTTGTTGTGATGATTTCTAAGGTATGAATTGCTTGATTTAAACATTGGCCTTCGCTACTCAAAGAAGAGGTACGGTTCCACTGTACCTGGTTACTTGGCAGCCGAATAACGTTGGATTATAAAACTTTCCTTGTGAATTGAATACTTTTCCCCTTTACAAATGGGCCAAAAAATATGTGAATGGACAAAACGGTGTTTAAAATCTTTATTTCAAAAATAAACTGGAAGCATTTCCAGCCAACAAAAAATAATTTAGGACAATACCACACTTTCCAAGTTAATTTTTTCGAGCTATAATTAGCGATTATTATATTCTAGAATAGCCAGTTAGAAAGCGTGGCTTTATCATTCAGCATTAAATCAAGGTCGATTCTGGTCAGTTGTCGTTTTGACATTCATATGAGATCAGCTCTTTTTTCTGGATATGTTTGGAGGATTGTCGAGAATTCCCGTCAATTATCGGAAACTTATTTGTAAATGCTGGGCAGTGCACCAACTTGGCTTACTTAAAATGGTGTTGTCACCAGATTTTAGCATCCGTCTGAAAGGCCAAGACAAATTTTAATTAAACGAAATCTAAAAATAATGGTCTAGTTATGTTAACATGCAATTATTATATTAGTGCATTATGTTTTAGAAGCGGATGGCCAGGATGGAAATGGATGCAACTTGAAAAATTCCCAAATTTTTCAAGTTCTTCAGCAGTGTCTTTGAAAAATCGATAAAAAAAAAACAGTTGTGGTTTGTTCTTCCTTTACGAATTCACTGTATATCTTCTTTTTTTAGTTACTGAATGTTTTTGTGTATGATTGAATATTTTCGCTCAGTTTCCACCAAAAAAAACTCAGCCAAATTCTCGTGACAAAGCCCCTTTAAACTAAACGAGAACAAAAACAACCTATTTGAGAACCTTCTTGAAAATTAAAATAAATCAGTGATTAATTGGAGCAGGAAAATCATTTGTGGGTTCTCGTTTCACATTTGGACCTTTACTAGAGACACGTATTACCTCCGAACATTCCAAAAAAAGTATGGCTGTTCCCATCACTATTTTGTTTAAATATTATTTACATGCGTTAGTTCAAACATGCAAGTCTGTATCATCAATCAATTCATGAGCGTAAAAAATTTGACAAACTATCACAGTTTTATTTATTTATATATTTTTTTTGGTTGCAAATTTTGTCTCCACGTACGATGCTGCGTTAGTTTCGTTGCAATCATCTTCTTGTCTTCCTACACAATTTTTGTAAAATTTGCGATTTTTTTTAAACGTTTCCACGAAAGTTCATTAATAAAGAAAATAACTCCTCTGTGGTGAAATGACTCTCAGAGACCGAAAGACATGTTTTGAAAAGCTGCATATACTATATTTCATTATTGCTAACAGCTATCTTGCATTTTCACTTTTGACTTAAATGTCTCTCTAAACAGATTTTTGAGAATTATTTAACAAAATATTGCTTTAAAATTTAACTTTGCCATTATATGTAATTCCAGTTAATAGAGCAGTTTTCCATTGAGTGTCGAAAGTAATTACACAATTACTTTGGCTTTCCATTGCTACGCTTTGTGATTGGCTAAAAAATCTCGCGCCACTTTCTCAACCAATCAGAAGTAAAACCAAAACCAATCGTGACTTGCTCGCACGCGTTTTCCCGCGCTTGGCGCCGCCGACATGTAATTGCTTCGAGCTCTGATTGGTTCATTGGGTTATTTACGATTGCTGTGATTGGTCAGAGTAATTACTTTGGTTTTGGTTTTACGACACTCGATTGAAAACTGCTCTATCAGCCTACAAACATTATTTTCGTCTACGGTTTTGTATTGATTGTATGGTTGATGAGCGTTAAAAGATGGTGTAAGTTTAGGGACTGACCGTTATATTTATTTATGAGCAAGAATTTTGTTCTACCTCTTGTTTTATACCTTATTTCACATATGCGATATTTTTTCCTGTGCTTCGTTGAGCTATTTTTTCTCCACTTTTTTCGTGCACAAATTTATTTTTTATAACTGCCCAACATCCCCCCTCCCCTCCCCCACCAACCCATAATAAAATGGTCCGGCCCTTCATATAGCCTGCGCGAAAAGTCACGTTGCAAAGTCGAAGTTGCTGGTCTGTGAAAGAAATAACTTACTGTGTTCAAGCATCAGTCAATCTGTCTCCGTGTAAACTCTAAAAAATGTTTACTATTCGTGTGAACGCCATAACCAAGTGCAAAGCGAGCGTTTTTCGCTGTATTTTCGAAAAATGGATGTTTAAAAATCCAAAGGAATTCGCTCCGTATTATCGGTATAAAAACTTTCACAAATTTCTATAAAATTAATGAGCATCAGACGAACGTCAAAGGCAAGTTAACTTATATCTTCTTTCCCAATATATTTAAAACCTTTTCCTCTTTGTAAATATGACTACGAAATGCTTTTTTTTAATAATATAACACTAGAAATTAGGACGGGAAACTGAACTTAAATCACTTCCAGTACAACTATAAATTCTTCATCAAGCACGCTAAATTTTTTTTGTCTTCTTTTTTCAAGTTTCCTTTATGACAATTTTCATTGCATACGGGATTATTTCCCTAACTTACTTTTACCGACAAACATCACAATGCTCATACGCAAGTCATCACGATAAGAAACCAGACACAGAAAAGTCCACAAACCGGTTACAATGGCTTGCAGTTTAAATTTATCTTCTGTACAAGTATTTCATTCCTCGTTCAATGAAAAATATTGACTACTCTCCTTCACTCGTGACGTTTTGTACAAGAAAGGAAGATTTGAAGCTCACTTCCCGTCAGCTTAATTTATGACGTAAAAACTATAAATTAGATGTAAACTGCGTGTTGGACCTGTTTCCAACATTCTAGGTCTCTGACTAATATTTACAACTCCTGGGCTAGTTGGAATTTTCAGAAAACCCAACCGAGATTATTTCCTTTTTTAATATAATTTATGGTGTTTCTTGACTTTGATAATCTTCATCAAAATTGAAGCGGTCTTCCAATGACTTTTGAATATTAATTTGGTTCTATACTCTTAAAAAATAAAACATTCCTGCATTTGACTTTGTCTGAGGCTCTGAGACACTCAGAATTGAATGTCAATTGTAATTAGTTTTCGCGCCACTTTTTTGCGTACTTTGCCACCAGTTTAACGTCTTTGGCTTCGAATTATGATTAGCTGATTATGCTATTGACGGCCACCACTACTTTTCCCGCGCTTTCTACCGGTCGAATGGTCCCGTAAGTTCCTTCAGCCAATCACAGCTAAAATATTGATGTTTTAGTCAGTGGGAAACAAAACTGAAAACAAATCCTGGTTTCGTGACTTTTCACGGCACACTCGTGATTTTTGGGTGTGCTTCTCAAAAATTTAAGGATTGTTTGAATGTTATAAAAGTTAAAGAAAAATCCGCTTTAAGTACGTAAGTTTGAATATAGCTTAATTGTTATTTTTAACTTAAACATAAGTTATTTAGTGAACTTTTTAAAACAAGTCACCACTTTCCACTTTTGCTAGCGATGCCACAAGGATGACGTCGGTAGAACGGAAGTGGATTGAAAGAGTTGTCCGAGAACAGGCTCCGTGACGGACCAGCATTCTCTGCTGGGCCTGGATTGGACTGCTTAGCTTCAACGTTTGGGTTATTCTTCAAATCTAAAGAGGATAACTGTAGGTTAAACTTGTTCTGTGCTGCACTGCACTGTAGTGCACTGTACTGCACTGTACTGCACTGCACTGCACTGCACTGTACTGCACTGTACTGCACTGCACCGTACTGCACTGCACTGCACTATACTGCACTGCACTGTACTGCACTGCACTGCACTGCACTGCACTGCACTGCACTATACTGCACTGCACTGTACTGCACTGCACTGCACTGTACTGCACTGCACTGTACTGCACTGCACTGCACTGCACTGCACTGCACTGCACTGTACTGCACTGCACTGTACTGCACTGTACTGCACTGCAATGTACTGCACTGTACTGCACTGCACTGCACTGCACTGCACTGCACTGCACTGCACTGCACTGCACTGCACGGTACCCTCCTTTACATATTACAGACAGTTAACTTAGTTCCGGAGAGAGAAAAGTTTAACTCTACGATACCGAAATTAAACGGAATAAAAGAAGGGTCCTTGATTTCGATTTAATTTGAACACTATTAGACCAATTAATACGTCCACTATCAAAAAATCCTTTCAAACCGATACATTTCTTATTACATTTACCTTTCTTTACCGACCAAAAGTTAAGGTTCCACTTCTACCTGAATTTCGTTGATTATCATTCAGAGTCAATTATGAAGACATGTAGTGTAGTTCTAACTTTTCAGTCTGTGGATGAAATCCCATGGTGTGACCATTCAAATGAAACCTCTTCAGCAGTACTTTTGTGTGAATTAAAATGATTTTGCTGCGTGGCACTCACGGTTAATGATAATATTGAAATTTAGTTTTTATAAGACTGAGTGCCGAAAAAGAACTGACAAAGACAGTCAGACGTTTCGGGGATAACCCCTTCATCAGTGTTTGTGTTACTTTTACGAGACAAAGCGTTTGTCTCGTAAAAGTAACACAAACACTGATGAAGGGGTTATCCCCGAAACGTCTGACTGTCTTTGTCAGTTCTTTTTCGGCACTCAGTCTTATAAAAACTAAATTTCAATATTATCAGTACTTTTGTATGGTCTTGTATGGTCTTGTATAGTACCATTTGGATTTTTTTAATATCACACAAAATGGAATTTGAATTTGGCACTCTTTGGAGTTGAAGGGTTGATACCCCACTCACCTTGGATTGTCAGAAGCATTTTCTTTCTGGCTCCAAACGTACTGATTCCCAGTTCCTTCAAGTCCTCGTCAGTAAGAGTCATAAAGGTTGGCAAGTCAACCTTGAAAACAAAATCACAGAATATGTTCAAACCTTTGTTGCATGTTCAAACTATCAATTCTCCTTACTTATTCTCATACAATTCTTTCAATGTTAGTTCTGAGATTTTCTGAGTGAAGAAGTTGACAGACTTGATGAGCAAAACGTTTAGTTTACTAAGCTAAAAGAAAAAGACCTCCCGAAAATAAGCCAAAAATAAAAATACTGACCTCCTGTTCTTGGAAGATACTAAAGTACTTCGCAAGGCCAACCTTTTCAAACAGATCCCGAAGATCTATAATAGAAAAACAATAATAAACAAAAAATAAACGATAAGATTCTCTACGACGTTTTTGTAGAAGAAGGCACACAGTACAACCAAGGCAGAGAAGAAGGGATAAAAAAGGTAAGGTTAAGTCGCACAACAGCCACATGGAACCCACTCGGCCGGATCTTTACCCGGTTTCCGTAGTATGAAGCAACTAGGAGTATTGCTACTCCCCCCCTGGATGGGATGCTAGTCCATCAAAGGGGTACCCCAGCATTTTGTCGCCGGTACCCATTTATACACCTTGGTGGAGAGAGACAATTTGGAGCGAAATTCCTCATCTCTGGAAACAACATGGCGGCCGAGACCAGGCCTCGAACCACCGCCCTTTGGATCTGAAGTACAACTCGTTGACTGCTGCACCACCGCGCCTCCAGGAGAACAAGGGATACCAGCTATCTTTTTTTTTTCTTTCGTGGATAGTTGAGCAAGAAGAAAAACATGCAAGCGTACGCAAAAATCATCCCAACTACGTTTCACGTTTCCTCAATTTCCGCGCGCACTCGTGCGCCACGTTTATCGCTAGGCTGTCTGTAGCTAAAGGAAAAGGGTGGAGTCTGACATGTCATCATTAACTAACTAATTATGTTAGGGCAGTTTTCAATTGAGTGTAGTAAAACCAAAACCAAAGTAATTACTCTGACCAATCACAGCAGTCGTAAACAATCCAATGAACCAATCAGAGCTCGAAGCAATTACATGTCGGCGGCGCCAAGCGCGGGAAAACGCGTGCGAGCAAGTCACGATTGGTTTTGGTTTTACTTTTGATTGGTCGAGAAAGTGACGCGAGATTTTTTAGCCAGTCACAAAGTGTAGCAATGAAAAACCAAAGCAAATGTGTAATTACTTTCGACACTCTTGCAGTTTTCAATTGAGTGTCGAAAGTAATTACACAATTGCTTTGGTTTTGCATTGCTACGCTCTGCGATTGGCTAAAAAATCTCGCGCCACTTTCTTGGCCAATCAGAAGTAAAACCAAAACCAATCGTGACTTGCTCGCATGCGTTTTCCCGCGCTTGGCGCCGCCGACATGTAATTGCTTCGAGCTCTGATTGGTTCATTGGATTGTTAACGACTGCTGTGATTGGTCAGAGTAATTACTTTGGTTTTGGTTTTACTACACTCAATTGAAAACCGCTCTATACGATCGTCTTACGATTACTACTGATCCTTCCTAGCTCGCCCGCCATCATTTATTCATGACAGTCCTACCTGAGCAATGAGATATAGCCGAACAGCTATTTCTTCTGGAGCCAATTGCTCCGGCCCCGGAACGTTCAGCTAGGAACATAAAGAAAGAAAAGAAGGCGAGATTGGTAAAGGTCAGTCTGACTCGTGCCACAGGCCACCCATGTTTTTAACAGGAAGGGATTAAAGGTATATACTACTCTCGATTGGATCTAATTCTAGTCCATTGCTGGGTTACTCCCAGCATTAAAGATTTAGATTGAGATATACTTACAAGATGATTCCTCCTCTTCGAGACGTTCCGTCCTGACCGACGACTGCACGAAAAAAATAAGAAAAAATTAATATCGCGCGCTCGTGTGCTTCGACTCTCGCGAAGAGAGGGATTGCTCGAAAATGAAACAAAAAAAAGACCTTATTCAAAAACGGCGGCGATTTATTATTCTTTTATATCTATGTTAAGTAGTCCCATTGTCCTCATTTTAGAGTAAAAATTATTTTGAATTTTGCACATGCTAACAAGACCAAGGGGGCTAAATTATAAAAGAATAATAAATCAGCCGCTACTCTTGAATAAAGTCTTCGATACCAGGGCCACAGGTTTGCCGGTCGCAAGACTGTTTCAAAAGTGTCAACCTCGTTAAACAAAACCGATGTATGTATTACTATATCTAGCTGGATTTTTGAAAACCATGTCGCCCTTACTAAGCGTCTTTGAATGTGTTTGGCCATTTTTTTTATAAACTCCACAATATAGAAACTAAAGATTGTTGCTAGTCTTTTTTTTTTTCTCTCCCTTTCCCTTTTCTCTCTCTTTTCTGTGATTTTCGGGCTGATCGGGGTCATAAAAACCCCTGTTTAGCCTACTATAGTTGTAGTGAAATTGCTGTAATTGTCATCGGCCATGTTTTCAAAAATTCAGCTCTTTATATATGTATACATACCTCATAACCACTTCTGCTTCGGGACTCTCTGGGACCGGAGCTGAACAGCGAAGACGGATTGGCGGGCTACAAAAATAACACAAGGGCGCTGTTTAAGAACTGATTTCAAATTTTAGCTTTGTAAACCGGTACCAAAAAGAAAGGACTGAATTAAAACTCACTTCAAAACTGCCGTTGATGGATCCATTATAAGGTAACAAGTGTCCCTTGTTATGGGCCTTGAAATCCAACTAAAAAAAAAACACAATAATAATCATCTCCCGTTAACTTAGGGAAATTATATATCCTTAAAAAATGAGTTGTTTGGCCCGTGACTATAACGTTTTGGCTTTGAAAGAATTCTCGCACGTATGATTTGAACTATTAGCAGTGAAGTACAACCACAGCTAGACTTGCCTACAAGTCTTTAAACCGGACCGGAAACGAGAAGCGAACGACTTTGAGAAAGTCTAAAATAAATTGTTTTAACAAAGCTAAAAATTTACAAACGAGAGACAAAAATATCCTTCGAGCCGGATTCGAACCAGCGACCTAAGGATTACAAATCATCCTCTACAGTCCTCCGCTCTACCAACTGAGCTATCGAAGGAAGATGTACATTCAAGCTTAATATTACGCATTTATCGCGCGCCGCACGTGTGGATGATAATACGCTAACGTCGTGATTTTTTGTACTGAAAAGTGTAAAATCAACGAAAAACTGTGTTCCTGTTGGGAAGCTGCTTAACGTAAATGAAATTAAGACAAACAGAAACCTAAAACATTCATAACGTGTTTAATTTCTAATGAAAAAATCGAAGAGTTCAAATTTAGACTGGACAGTCTACAATATTTTATCAAAACCTGGTTATTCATGGACGTTTTATATAAAATTTTTTATAAGATTTTAGTTACGTCGGAGATTGTTACATTCCAAGGCTGGAAATTTGTCGTTACCTTCAGCTACCCTCTCGCCTTACACCTTTCGCATGCGCCCAAAATACTAGCACAGCACTAATCGTTTATAATGGTTCTCCATTAAGAAAGTGATAATAAGAAAAAAAGATTTTAAAACGTTATTTCACTCACCAATTCTTTTATCGCTGATTCTGGCATGGATTTGGAGAATCCCAGTCCACTCCATGTGTTTGTTGGCGTTCTCACTTCGTTGACGACAACTTTCTTTTGCATGGCTAATGGTAAAAAAGGTGAATTAATTACCTTCAAACCTCCTGGAAAATCAAACAATTCTAATTTGAAATTCTTATAAAAAGGCGCCTTCACATGACAAACTTAAGTTGGTAACTTGTCTTGACTCCTAAACGTTGGCAATCTCGTGTTTTCACACGACAAACTTCTACACACCTCCACTACGTTCTCAGGGTTGTTTGTTCTCGAGGGAGAACGAGCGAAGACCCTGTGAAACGAGGTTGCACATACACACTGAAGTTGCAACAAACGTTTACACGTCCAATGCGAGTTTGCCAACTCAAAAGAGTTGGCGAAAAAGTTGTCAAGGATAGAAACACGTTTCTATTTGTCATCAACAGTCATCAACAGTTTGCCAACTGTTGATGTCAGGTTGACACACACTAACTTGAATTTGCCAACACAAGTTTGTCGACTTATCAGTAAAGTTATGCCTACGGTGTAACCGCTTTAGCAGCATTCGATGGTCATAAACAACCTTGAATAAAGTAATACATTACCTACAGTCGCCATGGACTTCATATAATCGTATTTATCTGCCTGTTGATGAAATGAAAAGAAGGGAAAGTAAGGAGGAAACATTGATAAACATGAGTGGATAGACAACAACAATGGTTATCCACATCAGGGGCATACCCAGGTTATTGTTCTTAATTCTCTTAATTTTTCTCGAAAAGGGGCGCGGGAGAGCTGGGTCTGAACTCCATGGAACCTTCCCCTGGGTATGTTCTGCTCCTGCAACAACAACAACAACAACAACAACAACAACAACAACAACAACAACAAAACACAAAAAAAAGAGAAATGAACTTACAGGTTGTGCCGGGGTGTTTGGTAGAATCCTCTGTAAACTGCAAAGCGAACAAATAAAGTAGTAAATCGGATTCAATTGCAATTACGTTGAAACCTACTCGCAGCACCTAAGCCTTTATTTTTCTCTCAAGGAAAGCTGAGCACCGGGGTAAGGTTAACAAGCGACCGCGCGCGAGAACTCGGCTTCCACACGGGAGAGGCGAGAAAAAGAAAAGGATTTTGCTTGTGGGGTCAAAATGAAGTTCATTCGCAGCGGGTTAGTTCGAAGTTCCTTTTTTCTTTTTTCACGATTTCTACGCTTCTTGCTCGACTAATCCTGAGGGGAAAGGAACTACCCGTGGGGTCGAGAATTTGCTACTTACAGTGCTACAGACGAGTTGAGGCTGTCATCTAATTCACTTGAGTCAGAGTTTAAACTTGACGTACTTGTCCTAGCAAAAGACAGTAATAACAATGAGTTATTTTATGACACTAAAACCCACTCTAAAAGCCACAAAGAAATTAGTCAAATGCATTTAGGAGAAAGAATAATCTTTAATAAAATGTCATAACTTACTTAAAATTGACATTCTTTGCTCCGGACAATATTTGAACGGTCTGTCTCTTAGAACCATGACTTGTGGACGAACCTAGAAGAAATGTCAGGAAAATATTAAAATTGTTTTAACCATGGTGTTGTGTTGGTGGGAAAGTGAAACTGACTAAAATTTCAGGGTTATCAACTGAGTTTATAAAGTTGACTGGATTCAAAATTTGACTTTTCGAGCCTTGATTTGACCAATACTCAGTTGACAACAAATTTCAGCGCGATGCAAGCTACTATACATACCAACAGGGTTAAGGCCTCCTCCATTGCTTCCGTGCGTTTGCGCATCGTGATATGGCTGGAAAAAGAGGTGAGATCATTAAGCTACGAACAAATCAAAGTTTTGACAGCAAGCATTGAATCCAGCGAAATAGCATTTCCAGCTGCAATATTGCAGTGACGGCAGTGCTATGTAACCTCTTACCAACCGCGATGTCCATAAGCCATGCACGATTCTGTATGAATTTGTACAAGCTTTGTTTGTCTGTCTGTCTGTTGGTCTGTGTCACGGTCTGTCCGTCGACAATGTTTCAGTGGAAGTGCTGACTCCTTATACATAACCAACTAAAGCCTCACTGATCCAGGAAACCCATAGATGTAAGTTGGTCAAGTTCATCTACTTCTTCGTTTGTCTCAGTAAACATGCTCAACGTTCTGTCTACGACCCGGTTCGAACGTCGCAACTTCAATCATCTAATACATCGTATGTCGCCCTAGTGTCGCACATTGGTCGTTGTCGAAGAAATGCGGCACTGTATAAAACGCATTTCTGCCGTGTTGAATCAAATACACACATTACGTCACGTCGCGTCGTGTCCACTCACTGATTGATTAGTGCTTAGGTGCTGTTTATCCTGAAGTCATATGTGTCAGTCTGTCTGTGTTTAAGTGCCTGTCCCGTTTTTAACTGTCCGTCCGCCATTACATCTGTCAGTCAAAAGATTGTTTCAGTCAGTATGGAAGTGCCAGTAAAGAAAATTCAAGTTTTGTACACTGTAAAACAAGGTAGTATCCCGTAACATTTTTTATTATATGGCTGGCTCTGCGAGGGGGTAAGATCAAGCAAATCCTTCGCTCCGATTGCGGGCAAGGAGCTATATCTTGTCCGTTTGGGATTGCCCGCTGTATTCCCGCACCAAAAATATTTTGGCCATGTATAAATAATAAATCCTTTGTTGACTAAGCCTGTTAGGTCAAGATGGCTGGATATTGACCTCGTTCTTTTGTGTGTATGTTTTTTCATGGACCTAGAACTTGCCAATATCCAGCCATCTTGGCCTCACGCTTGGTCAATAACGCATAAATATTAGCGTCTCACAGTTTTAAGTTGTGTTGACTTAGTTTTTCTTTGTTATGCAGTATGATTATGTTGCCTTTCTCTGTTATGACAGTATAATAGTACTTAGTCCTATGTCTAGTTTAGCAAGTGTTCATCTTTCTTTTGCTTGGTTATCAGTAATGTGCAGTGTTCAGTGAGTCACCGTTACTTACGATAGAGTCAGTCAGGTCATTTCCGCTCGCCATACTGTGATGATTTGCTGTGAAAGAATAAATCAACAGGCAGGTAAGTATCCACAGAATTTTGGCACCAGTTTCATTGGCGCCATTTCGGAGAAGGGCGGAAAAGAATTCTGAAAACCATTCACATAAAACCTAATGAAAGATGGAATGACAAGTTTCCCACCTGGCCTCATTTTAAAGTCGAGGCAAAAGGCGCAAATACCATAAGCCAATCAGCGCCCATCTTTTCGGCGGGAAAATTGCGCGCGCGCCGCCCAGTGTGAAATTTTCCCTTTATTTTAATTTTCTTGCAAGTTCAAACAGATGAAGAAAATGAAATTTGTACAGGTAAGCAAGCTCTTTCTGTTTCTGTCAATTTGTGTTTAGAAAAGCAAACTTTGATGTAGAAGATAAGGCAAGTTTTCATCGAATCTCTGAGTGGGAAACTGCAATTACTCGCTTCGTTTTGATCACGTTTTTTTATATAAGCTTAAGCTTAGCTTTTGCAGAAAACTGACAGACCAAGAATCTCTTAAGCTTATGTCCACAACAGAATGTTAATTACTAGTGTCTAGCAAAACCTTTCAGTTTTACAAATTAAAATAAGCTTATAGTAAACTACTAAGCTTATAAAGTTAAATAAAAAACAAAATAAGCCTTTATCCGCCAATTTTGATAAGCATAATTTGAAGTTAACATGGTGCAAACAAAATTTAAGGACTCCAGACACACTCAGGACTGCTAGTAGGGGGGAACAGTGGCTCTTTTAACGCACTAAATAACTCTGTCTGCCCTGGTTAAAACAACATACCATCATTCTCTACAGTCAATGGACTTGTACATGTTGGACTCATGGGACTTAAACTGCCAGATGAGCTCCGTCGCATTGGACTACCGCTGAAGCTCTGTCTGTCTATAGGGCTACATGTCCTTGGCCCCACAGGGCTCCCAGCACCCTGCCCAATACTTCCAATGGGGCTTGGTGTTCTTTGACCAAGTGGGCTACCGGTTCTTTGGTTCATCTGACTTTGAGATTTGCTTAAATGACCTTGTGTTGGACCTGTTTAGATCATAGTGGATTTGTAAAAACTTTGAAATGGTAAGTGACACCTCTTAGCCCTAACTGTCAAAAACATCAATTTTACCCCAAAATGGCAATTCCATGTCAGGCTCATGGGTCACAAGTATAATAAATGAACCGATCATTGAGTGGAAATCATTTTTTTTAACAATTTCTCAAATAGAGATATGTAGGGAGAATTTGGAAGTTTTTCCATTGGCAATAACTCAGATGTTTGATAACAGAGATAGGACAAGGACATTTATGTTCTAGTGTTAATGAGTTACTGTTCTTTCTTACAATATTTGAACTCAGCTAACAATTTTAAATGACTGTGCAGCATAAAATTAATGTTACATAACATACTTGAATGTAGAAACTGGTTCTACTTAATAATGTTAGCTGCCTCTTACAAAACCAGGCCCCCATACAGTTCAACAGCCTTGTAGTGTTAAGAGGGCACAATAATGTTTATTGCAACATCTACAGCTTGTGGCATAATAACTGGAGATGCTAAAATTAGTCTTATAATATTTTGCTGTTACATAAACGTAGATTTTCTTGTTACCATACTACCAGTGAGAACCTGGGTTCTCATAGGCAGGGAAGAATTACCAAATGGTACATGAACTCTATGTTAACAGTACCATTATGACCTGCACTCATCAATGTAACCTTACTACCAGTGAGAACCTGACTGGTTCTCAATAGGCAGGGAAGATTTACCAAAGAAATGGTACATATACTCTATGTTAACAGTACTATTATTACCTGCACTCGTACTGCTGATGTAACTTTACTACCAGTGAGAACCTGAGTTCTCATAGGCAGGGAAGATTTACCAAATGGTACATGTACTCTATGTTAACAGTATCATTATTACCTGCACTCATACTGCTGATGTAGCCATCTGAGCTGGGCATAGATCCAGAGTAATTCATAAGATAACCACTTGGGACATTATTAGCTAAAGAAGCCACTGTCACAGGGGGTCCTAGTCCTGGCGGAGGGGGTGGGCTTGTTGGATAAGCTGTTGAGCAGTTTATGAGAGGGTGCATTGATGACGTCATTAAGCCACCAATCATGTTTGAGATAGTGGGTGACGTTGGAGATATGGCACTAGTCAACCATGGATGTGGGTTATTTGCTGAAGGGTCCACTGGACTTAAAGTGGGACTTGTATGTCCATTCAGATGACCTTGAATGTAGCGAGGTGGTGATGAGCTCAGATTGAGCATCCCAAAGTAATTTCTTGTGATACCATCCGGTGAAGGGATGCGATGATCATGATTAACCAAGCCTGATGTTGAAAATGTTGATGAGGCAGCAAGATTTTCATTGCTGTCAAGTCCAAGGATTTCAAGCCTTGCAATATACATGTTTGCAACATTTTTCTCTGCACTCTTTACAATGACAGACTGCAAAGAAATTTGTAGAAGTAGCTTTTAACAAACTTAAGGAAAACCAAGAATATTTATTTAATAATTATGTAGTAAAAATAATTGTATGCATTTTCATTAAAAAAAAAAAAATAGAAAATTTTATTGAGTGGTTTACGACAAATTATGTTGCAAGGGAATGTGACTTCCTTACCTTACTAGGTTGTTTGGGTTTGGGTTTTACACTGACAAAAACATCATATGCTTCCATTATTTTGTTTAACTTTGCTGCAAGTTAAAGGATAAGAGAAAGGTGAATTTGCAAGAAATGGTTGCAATTTTCATAAATTAGAATGTTTTTGTTTATCATAGGAGAAATTTAGTACCGCTTGTTGGATAGTCACTTTGATGTTAAAGGAAATATTTGTGGGTACAAAGCAGCCAACCTAACGGTGTGCTTGATCTTTATCTGAATTTTGTAAAGTAGTGTTGAGTATCATCGTAAACCCAAAACCAAAATAATATTGCTCTGTCCAATTACAGCAGATGCAGGCAATGTCAAGAAGCAATCATAACTTGAAGCAAATACATGTAACTGGCACCAAATTAAATGTGTTGTGTTGTTTTAGCTTGGATTGGTTTAGAAAGTGGTGCAAGATTTTTTAACAAATCACACAGAAAAGAAATTTAAAACCATTTGAAGACAACATTAAAAAACATAATTTAGCAAAATTGCATTATTTACCCAGAATGTCACTGATAAAGATGTTCTGTGGAATTTATTTTGTGTCAATGAACAATGTAATGGTGTGAAAAGTCATATGTTTTTTAATCTATTTTTGCAGAACAAAAACCTAATTATGCGTACAAAACATGTGTACAACAGCTCATGATTAGTATTCTGTAACAATTTCAGTTTTGGTCAGCACAAGTTATCTTCAGTGAGTGTTAGTTTCTTTTTGCCTGAACAAAAGTGCCACAAAACGAATTGCGATTTTGAGACGGCAATACTGTATCATACAGTGAGGGTTGGAAGAAAATATATATATTGTTCCATATTGGGTGGAGTCACAACTCCACCCAATACAGAGCAATTTATATTTTTTTCCAATTAGCCCATCAATATTATGCAGTATTGCCATCTCAAAATCGCAATTTAAGTTTATAGAAATACAGTGCTAGTCTTTTAGTGCATATCTTACTGTTATCAGCATCTCCATCTTCCTCTCGTAGATCAAACATCAGTACAAGGGGAAGGCAATCCTAAAATAATTTACCAGATAAAATTATTGAAAGAATAACATCCACAATGTAAATTATTTTAAGCAAAGAGGTTTCAACAACAGCCCTCAGCTTTATTTTTTATCAAGGAAGAAAAAAAAGTTTATGGTTATTATGGTTAGTTTAAAAATTTGATCCTTTACTTACAATGAGCTGTGCTCTTGCATGAATGACTGATTCCACTGTTCCAGTAATAAAAACTGTGCCTTTTCTTTGTGTTCCATTGGGATCAGGAAATGAAATACTAAAATACCAAGAAACAATTTTTCAGACTGGAACAAAAATTAGATATTGCATGTTTCTCTTTTTCTACATGGCTTTGGGATCAGAGCATCGGTATAAAATTGCTGAAGCTGAGATTGAATTAGAGGGTTACATGTAAACCTACTGTATTTACATGTAAGAGACAGCTTTACCCTCAAGCCTGTTTCAGCATACAAGAAAACTTAAGCGTAAGAGAACAGACAAGCAATTTGAGGCAATCACATTTCAGGAATCTCCAACAATGACTGTGGCAAAGGAATGGCCAAGAACCAATACAAGTTAACATCAGGAAAAGAAGATGGAAATGGATTGGACACACACTGAGGAAAGACAATAACAGCACAGTCTGTCAAGCGCTAGAGTGGAACCCCCAGGGAACTAAGAAACGAGGCAGACCCAAGCTAGAACACCTGGTGTCTGATGGCCTTCAGAAAGATCTCGTCAATGCCAACTTGACTTGGCAACAGGCAAAATGAACAGCAAAGAACAGACCAAGATTGAGAGATACAGTTTATGCCCGGTTATGTCCCCCCTGGGATGAAGATGAATAAGTCAAGTCAAGAAAGTCATGTTTCAAGAATACTGGTATGTCGCAGTCCCACAAAACCCTTTAATTCATTTTATATAACTCACTTGGCTCCAGTCCTCTGCATGATTTGCTTTATATTTATTCCATTTCTTCCAATAATAAATAAGTGATGCTGAGGTGCGATGTCTATCTGCATGTTCACTGGAACTGAAGACTGGGTAAATGTAAACATAGTTGTTATTTGAAGCACTTTATAAAAATAAATGGTAATAAGTACAAACTCACTATAAATAACTGCAAATACAGTCGAACCTCCTATAATGTAACACATTCAGGACCAAAAAGGGCCCACTTAAGATGACTTGCTCGAAATGCAAAATGCGCTCAACGATCTGTGATGCAATTTTTCAACGGCAAACTTTTGGTTATAACTTCTTTGTTTTTTACTCAACTATTGCAATAATTATTTTTGTACCTCCTAGTTGAATGAAGCATGGATTGATAAATATGAACCAATTTTCTTTAAAATAAATACAGGATTTGCGCCAACCCCTCAATTTATATTGAGGCCCTCCTTGGAACAAAATGGTCTGTTTCATTTGGCTCAAAATTTAGGAATTATTGACTTCCTTTGCTATAGTCTAGAATGTGGCCAAGTTACAAAAAATTTGTCTGAACAGAAACGCTGCAACAGAATTGCCGTCAACTTAGGAGCTTATTTCTTCTTCAAAACTTTTTCCAACTAGGTATAGTTAATCACTTTTATGAAAGGTACTTACAGTTATTTTTGCTGTGAAATGTTCCACTAGATGGGAAATGGCATTCTGAGAATAAAAATTTAATTTATTACACTGTTATAAAATTATTTACAACAAATTAAGATAGGGTAGGTCAGTCAGGTCATACAACAAAATAAAAGCCCAGCTTAATGTTTCTGACCAACTATAAGGCTACATGTACCAAAGGAAGTAACTAATTAAAAGATAAGCCTTTATTGTATGGCTAGTGATCTGTGATTTCTCAATAAAATTGAATGTTAACAACAGGCCTGTATTCATTGGCTAAAAGCTTACTGATTGTCAGTCACTTATGAAAAGCCAATGCAATTAACAACACAAATAAAATTAACTGCAACAGAACCCAACAAATTTATGATGCAAATATGTTTTTTTAATAGCAACTATACAAGTACATGCAAAAAAAAAAAATAAAAAATCTACATGTATGTATATTAATAAAAATATATTATAATGATACATGGAAATTAGTAAACATTACAAACCTTAATACCAGCAACATGCTGCTGTGAGCCTCTAATTATTGCTGTTTGACTGCCAGTTCTTGGTCTCTGCAGTAGAAATTATTGATTAATTAGAAATTGTTCCAAATTACAATAATTAACAATAAATTGCCATCTTTCTTAATCTATCACCGTACATGACGCTTTCAGCATTGCTGTTCCTAGCAGTACGCAGACGCAATCATATGTGAACCTGGTATATGGCCTAGCCCACCATGAGTCCCTCAAAACCGATGTGCGGAAGGTCACATGATCGATTCTTGGGGGGGACTCAAATTTTTCTCTTTGTTTGACACTCATAACACCATGAATATAACATCTTTCTCAAATAATTATATTTTTTCCAGCAACACTATCCCATATTGATATTAAAAAGTATGTAACACAGGGTTCGTACTCTTTTCAGATTTTTAAATTCCACGACTTTCCATGACCTTTTCCATGACCTTTTCAAATTTTTCATGACCAAGAGTTCAACAGTTGTTTACAAAATTTTATCAAAACGATCATTTTTTTTAATTTTTCATCTTGCCTTATTATTCCCACAACATATGCTGCCTTAGTGATTTTGTACCATGAACATAATTTTCCATGACTTTCCATGACCCACACTTAAATTCCATGACTTTCCAGGCCTGGAAATTAAATTATACAATTCCATGACTTTCCAGGTTTTTCCATGACCGTACGAACCCTGTAACATCACGGTGTTTTATTCTGTTTTATGTCCAGGCGTGGGATTAAACCAAAAGATGTAAATGTGTAGGTATCCCTGGCATGGCAGCTATTACATGTTGATTGCAGGGATTGGTGATTGGTTCTTGAGATGGTAGCTTTTAAATAATTACAATGTTTGTAAAACATAAGGCAGACTTAATAAAGTAAATGATATGTAATATTATTTATTATACAGCAGAACTAGCAAGGATGCTGACCTGTTTAAAATTAATTGTGACATTGCAAGTCTGTGCTATCTGCTGGATAGCCGGTGAAGTGGCATCTGAAGGCAATCTTCCACTCAGCGGCAATTCAAATGTAAGAACCAAAGGTAGCAAATCCTGATGTAAAAGTGAATAAAAATAATTATCAACTTGTTAACAATTAATATTGTTTAGTGAGTGTAACACTTAACAGTCTTGCAACTGACAAACCAATGTCCCTCAGATTTTAGATCTAATTGGAATTGAGAAAAATGTTGGCTTTTTAGACTTTTTTCATACCACTTGGATGCAAAAAAGGTGGGAACAGACATTCTCCATTTCTAAAAGAATTGTGCTTTCAATAATATGGTAAAATGCCAAAAAAGGTTTTTTTCTATCACTGAGCCAGTGGCCTGGGCCAGCCCTTGACTATATTACATTAGCATATACTGAAACAGTGGATAGCATTGTTGGCTTGCTCTGATTGGCTACTGAAACTCGGAATAGCAAGTGCTATTCACCTCCCAGCGATTTGCGCGTTAAAACTGTAATCGTTGACAGTATATACTAAAACAACTATTCACCTCAGTGTAGGTAGATATTTACCGAGCTTCGCGGCTCGGTAAATATCCACCACTACCCACCTACACTGAGGTGAATAGTTGTTAACTATCTACTGGTGCAAGCAATTAAAAATACACACTTAACAGTAATATTTTTAAGAACATGATAATATTTATAACGTTGTTCATAGGAAGAATAGCATGGGTTAGATTTATGATTTAACTTTCTCACTTGCTACAAGACCATAAATGGAAGCATGGTGTGACGGTGTTACTATGGCAATTGTGACATAACAATTTGCATCTGGAAGTGAAACTAATTTACATCAATATTGTTACAGTATTAATGTCATATAATTATTACCCTGATCTGCTGCCTAGCACTTTCCACACCTAAGGGTTGACCAGCAATTGAAACCTGCAAGTACCAATCCATCATATTACTATTAATCAAACATTTTGGAAGAAATTACTAGATAAAATACAATAAACTCACTATAAAATCTCAAACATAAATGTCTGTTCAGTTTGTGTCACATACTTGATTGCTCTTTTCATTTGTTGCTCCTCTGTTTGAATCAGGAAAGTGAATATGACATCCAGTGTCATGCATAACTGAAATAAAACAACATGCATATAATATTACAATAGAACCCTGATATTACTTAAACCATGAGGGAAATCAAAAAATAGGTTTTATGGGGGGTGACAACTCTAACAAACGCTGTTTCAGCAATACTGTGTGGAACTGAAAGTTGTCCCGAAAATTTGGAATACCTTCCCGATTTTTTCGGCGACATTCTCGCAAAAATGTCAAACTTCCCGAAATTTTAACAACATTATCTCATGTTTCCCGAAAATTTTTCGAGTCTCCCGATTCCCGGCAAAATCTTCAGATTCCCGGAAGAATTTTGTTTTTCTCCCAAAACAAGCCTTCTTAGAGTTGTCACCCCCCGTGGTTTAGTGATAAAAAGTTTAAGTTATCGAGGGTTAAATTCTATTACAAAGTCAAGTGGGGGAAACCATCCTTGGTTTGAGTTTGCAAGAGGTTCTAGTTATTGGGGGTTTGAGTTATTGAGATTTTACTTTAATTATCTTATGTTTATTAAAAAATTGTTTTAACTTAACGCTATTAATACTACAAAAAATCAAAACAAAATGAAGACTATTTTTCTGGGAATCCACAAGACATTATAAGGTAATCCTCAAAAATACATATAGCTCCCAGCTACTAGGGGCGTTTGCACAAGAAACATTCTTGCACAAAAACCCCAAGCAGCTGGCATGGGAGTGATGAGAGGTGGTTGTATTGGCAGGGTAGCATTTACAGAACATCTGATCCAGTTTTGAATTGGTATATACCTACCTCGCTTAATGTTCCCTCCTCCTTTGCCTATTATATGTGAATGATCAGTATGTGATACATCCATCTTTAGAGTCACTCTGCTTGACTGAAAAAAAAAAATGAAAAGATAGAACCATGCCTTTATCCACTTTCCATAGCAAGAAATACAAAATTTTCCCTATCAATAAATTTAAGCAATTCAGTCAGTCATCAGTTTACTATTTCTCTTTTACTATTTTATAAATAATTTAAAATGATTTTATAATTATTATCACAATTCGTATTTTTTTCTTTTTTCTTTCGTAGTATACCTTTGTATCCAAGACAGCCATTACTTTTTCCTTTGCTTGTCGTACAGACTCAGGTAGGCCTGCTACCTTAATATGAGGATCTGAAAAATAAAAGAAAATGTTGGTTGATTTGAATGGCTTAAGTTGACTTTAAATAAACTTGAAAGAAGATGTTACTGGAAGCCAGACTTTCAAACCAAAATGGAATTAATAATAATTTTATTCAATGTTACAGTAATAATAATATACATAAAAAAATTACTTGATTCTGATTGGCTGAGAGCTGTGCAGTTCAAGTTTAACACCAGTGCAAAATACAAATCGAAAAAAAAAAAAATTTGCAAAAAAAAAAATTCCAAACAAAAAAATTAATGGTGCAAATTTTTTCATGCATAATTATTAATAAGTAATCATACGGTTTTCTCGTTCAATTTGGAATTTGCATGTGAGTTTTTCAAAAAGCTCAAATTGCACTCACTGGAGCGGCTCGTGCAATTTTCAGCTTTTTGAAAAACTCACGTGTGCAATTAAATTAATCCCAAATGGAACTCGAAACCGTATGATTACCTATACTAATAGAAAGCTCTTGAGTTGTTGATGAAGTGTCTGAGATTCAGTAATTACAATATGATCACAACATATACTACCAAGGCTTGTACAAAAACAACAGTTAAATAACATGTGAGGAGGAACATTTTTGAAATAAATTCAACTCTTTCAAAGTCCAAAACATAATATTAAAACACATACCTACTCAAAGAGACATGGTAATATAGTGAAACAAGTCATCCACCTTTTTAACACATTTAATTGCCACTTATTTACTGACTTGACTACTATATCTTGAATTTTTCTGCTTCAATCAAATCAGTTAAGAAACTTTATCAATGTTCTATGCAATTGCAATTTAACTACTGTTTGGTGACACATAAAACTTATACCTGCCAAGTCTCACACCTTAGGCATGAGTCTAATGCCTGTGAGTCTCAAACTCTGATCTCATGCCAACTCACGCCTATGGAACAATTTCTCACACCTTACTAATATAACAGATTTGAGATATCAGCCTTAACTGATCGCATGATCCAATTCAAAATAAAGTTACGTTCATGAAAATTTGGCACTTTTTTGCAGGTTTTTATCGTTCTGAATGTTACGATTACAGCTGGATGTTATTAAATGGAGGTCTGAGGTCCATGGAAACTTCCACATTCTTCAGAACATCTTCGGACATCTTTGGAATAAATCGGGTTGTCTTCGGATTTGGTTGGGTTGCATTCGGAAATCCTGACACAAAAAATTCTCACGCCTATCACTCGGAAAAAGTCTGCAGGTATAATAACTACTGCTTGTGAGACACTAGGAAACCAGCAAAATATGAGGCTTGCATCCTCCTCTTTTCTAATCAGCCCAACTAGCCTCATTTCAGAGCAAAAATTCTTTTG
The DNA here is from genome assembly GCA_022457155.1 of Cladopsammia gracilis. Lineage (NCBI taxonomy): Eukaryota > Metazoa > Cnidaria > Anthozoa > Scleractinia > Dendrophylliidae > Cladopsammia > Cladopsammia gracilis. The sequence continues at coordinate 1,070,422 of JAJGOT010000139.1, read as the reverse complement.
AATTTTGCACATGCTAACAAGACTAGTTGGGCTGATTAGCATGAATATAAAAGAATAATAAACTGGCCGCCATTTATGAATAGGGTCTATTTGAGCTTTTTTAAAAAACTCTACTGTGCAAATTAATAATTAAATGATAAAACCATACACAATGACTATGATAACTTATTAATAATTATACATGAAGAAAATTAACATAGAGGATTGCAGGATTGAAGTGAGCATTTGACATGATTTGACACTTTATTAACTGATTGGCTGATAAAAATCAGCTCATAAGAAACTCAAAGGTTTGTTTGCACATAAAATCCTGAAAGAATGTAATTTCAATAAGATTTACAAGAACTTTTATAAAGAATTTCAAGATTTGTAATTTGTGCTGGTGTTACACTTTTTGCACTGGTATTACACTTGAACTGGACTGCTCTTAGCCAATCAGAACTGAGTAATTTCATGTATTTTTTCATGAATATTATTAACTGTATCACAGTTGTTACCAATAAAATGCAACCCACAGCTTTCAAAAGAGGCTGATAAAAATGAATTTGACCTGAAGTATCATTTAGGTGCTTTAGGTGCTTTTTGTTGTTGTTGTTGTTGTTGTTGTTGTTGTTGTAGTAGTAGTAAACAAAAAATAATTGTATTTTGTATTTTTTGGAAAAGTACAGGATCTTTTGGCCTTATCAGCTTTCTTTCACTTAAACTTACATGAACCTGTCATTGTTTTAGTAAAAGAGTGCTTTCTCAGCTCCAAAATTCAACATAAGCTTTTTATGCACCCAGTCCCTCAATCAATTGGGATCTTTCTGGTTCCCAATGATCTTACTCAGAGCAGTCGCAAGTCATGGTAAAAACAAATGCTCGAATGAAGCTATACATAGAATTCAGCTTTATTTTTATTTCAAAATTAACTCCTTAGTGTACCTAGGGGTGTGAATAGGTAACTGTCAAAACCATAATGTTATTACAGGGGTTCGTTTAGACAGCTTTCTTGTTTTGTTATCTGAAACCTAAAGTTAAAGTGACAAGTGTACTTACATGTATTCAGCAGATGCTTTTAAGTACAAATGTTGAACAGAATTTGTCAGCAAAACAACTACTTATCCTACCCTTAATTGATGTAAGAGGATTATTCATAACCTATTTGTTCCACCTCAGGAAATGGAGGTTCCACCTCAGGAAATGATATTAAAATAATATGTTTTCCACATCCTCTTAAATAATCTATATTAAACAAATAGTAAAATATCAAAACACAATGCTGTATTACCAGTGTTATGTGGAGGCATGTTTTCAAGGGGTTAGTGACCGGGGGGGGGGGGGGGGGGGGTACACTCAGCTATAATATTGACGGGAGGTGTGAATGAGGCCAAAATTTAGACCCCAAAAAGTCAGTGTTTACTAGAAATCTTGCTGTCAGAATCCAAAATAATTTTAACAGTTTTTCTTTGATTGACATCTGCTAAAAACATTTTTTCCCAAAGATGTAGGATGTTTTGGTCTAATCTCTTTCGCTTAATCATTGTTTTAGCAACACAATGCTGAAAAATGTCAAAATTCAACGTAAGCCCTTTTTGCATCCAGCCACTCAATTATAAAATAATGAAATTTTTGGTGTTAAAAGTAAATCTATGTTGTCGCCTCGATACAAAAGTAAGTAGCCTGGGGTGACCAGGCACTGCTAAAGCACTGAGCCCTGTTTATTTTCACTGGCAATGCTATCAGGCATAATAATGGTTTTGTTACAAGCTATCAGTTAGCAGAGTAGCACAGAGGAACAAAAGAAAGTGATAGAACTGTTGATAAGAGTGGGAAGAAAAACAACAACATGAACCATTATTAATTCTGTGCCTGGATCTCGATCCTGCCCTATCCTCCACCTGGGGAGAAGGATCCGATGATGATAATTTGTGCCCATCGTTTTGTAGCACGATGCTTCAGAAGTTATTCAGGTTATTGATGTGTGCTGAAATTTGATCTTTGTTATTTTTTGCAAGGACAGGACACCATGCCCCATCAAGGAACCAAGGTCACGTTGATGCAACTATCACTCCTTTTACATTCAGTAAAACAAACAACCCACAACCCACACAATTCCCATTTTACTTCCGCCAAGGAAGGTCAATTCTGTGCAATCATTCACATGTGGTAATAAGTTTCCCTGACTCTCAAAAATGATTTGCACCACCTTTGGAGCCACTTGTTGCATGATAAATTAACTTGATATCACTTACAACTGATGAAAAGGAAAAAAATAACTGGGAAGGAATGCAAGATTTTATCAGAGGATGTGGTTGAAAAAGTTTATTTTGATGAGTAGGCTTTGATTTCCAAGATGCATACACAGAACCTGACTTTCAATCAACACATGATTATAATGCAATGCTATAAAATCAACCACAATATGCTAAAACGCGATCTTAATCATCTCATAGAAAAACCCGTTGTTTGTTGAAATCCGTTTGAATGGTTTGCAAACCCAACAAAAATATTTTACTTGATGTATATCTATTAAAACCCCATGTCGAACATGAAATGAACATCCTTGACACGTGTCTATACACTTCCCGAGCGCGGGTGTAGCCTTTGATTTACTGTCGAAATACACAAATAAACTGAAAGAGATCATTATTTACCTCCGCACAGTTCATAAATGACAAAGAAAACATTATCCAAATAATCTGCGCGATACGATTTCGCCGACGAGTTGACAAATACAGTGGCCGTGTCTCGATCTTCGAATATTCGTGCTTTCCGACAAATTTAAAAATAATTATCGTGTTTTGAACGTTTGTGAAACACGCGAGGTAAAAATATAGTCGATTTTTCGCTAAATTTTCCTACATTTCTAAGCAAAAATGTTTATTACGTCCGAGCTGGAAAATGTAAGCAGTAAAAATTGCTCAAGCGAGGAGTACAAGGTCAAAAGCGTGCGTGACTCGCTTCAGTGAGCGTGTCGTCTTCAATGAAGTATTCGCGGTTGAAACGAACATGCTTGATTGACTTGATTTACAGAGAAAATGGCAAGGACGATTCACTTTCGCCATCTACGGGCTAATTAACCGGAGTGAATTAAAATTTTTGCAGTCTGCAGTGGCTTATTCCCGCTGAACAAAGTAAACATGTATTATTCAAAGATAAACACGGGCGACTTGCTGTTCCATAACAAAATTCGTAACACTCAACGATCGCGAAATAAAATTTCGCAGAGAGCATGTCATGACCGGCCCTCACGATTAAGTTTTATACGCTTTGGCGAACAAAGATATTGGCAGGAACGTATTTCGGCTAAATCATCGAGGAACCTTTATTCTTGCCCATAGGCACATTAGTGTACAATAAAAGAATAGGTTTGAAATTAAAACAATGCTGGAACACAACCAAAAAATATTACACCGCGGTTCATTCGGATTGATAGCTGTATCCATGGAAAACAAAACGCAAAACAGACCTTTCGGAAATAAAACCGGTCGCGTATTTCTCCTTGCGTCGAAGTTTGTATCCAAAGAATGATAAGTATACTGTCCAAACGGGGCAATAGAATTCAGATTTGCTTCATACTTTAAGGAAATGCTGTATTCGGGTCAAAACGCAATCAAGAAGAGAACAAGATTTGCGTCTCGCAACATCAAATTCGCACACCGCCTGAAGATACAATTATTAGAAACAAAGTAGCTGCATTCACTCTGCTTTTCAATTTGTAGATAGGAAGAAAAGCTCGAGACAAAGGAAATTAACCACAAAAGAAAATTATTCTTGAAACACAAAAGCAGTTACTAGTATCGTTATCAACAAAACAAGCCTCTTCCCGGACTAAGGCAACTGCCAGTCGAGTCGCTTCAATAAATTTTTTAACTTGCGAAAATTTTTAGATACTTTAAAATTGGCGAGTTTATTGCTATTAGTTTATTATGTTCGCAGTGGAACAGCGGGCCAGCCAGTCAAACGAATCAAAACAACCCCAGTTCCCACTTCAAATTTACAATACCGTGAGTATCTGACCCGTGGTAAAATACACTGCCCTGTCAACCAAGCGCAAAGACTACTCCAGTCTTCAACGAATATTAAGCGTTTCTGGGACACTGAAAAGACAAACGAAAGCAAGCCATTTAGAGCTGTTCACTGGCTCACCTTTCTTTGATTTGGCTCCGATCTTGAGTTTCGAGGGCCATGTTATGGTGGTCGCCGTTTCTTCCATAATCTACGAAAAGCATACCACCGCAAAACAATTATTACCCAGCTGCAATTATGTCGAGAATTAAATGATAATTTGACCTCCTCTAACCTTCTGGAAGAAGTCCTCGCCTGTCTGTCCACATCCCTCCACAGCAGCTGAAAATCGCAAATATCGATTAAGCGCATAAACCTCAAATGATTAGCTAAGAAAAATAGATCTAGAGTAAATAAAGTCGCTCGAGTTGCGTCTCAGATTTGACTGACCTTGAAGCATTTGTTCCAGTTTACGGCGATCCACGCGAAATCTTTCCTCCACAAAGTTAGGATCCCGCTCTTCGTTAATGTCATCGGCGAGTAAATCTCCTTCATCCTCGCAGAACTCGAGGCCTGTCGCCATCTTCATGATCACGACCTGCCAGTCTAAAATAAGTGAGCGGGACAAACTTTGTTCTGCATCGTATTGCCGCGGTGTCCGGTGTCCTCTTTGACCAATCACGTGGTTAAAGGTGACGTCAGACACGCCCTATTTAACACCAAAGTATCAATTAGGAAAGGAACGCGATCGCGCGACCAGCCAATCGTAACGCCTCGTAATGAAAAAATTGATGTTTGATTGGTTTCTTAATGAGTTGCTTTGGCAAGTTAATGGACCGGTGACAATCAATACACCGAGTACAAAAGGTTCCGAGGAAACCCCTTCTTCCTTTTGATCTTTTCTATTCTTCTTGCCTAACCGACGGTATAAAATTTGCTTATTATTTGCCGCACAACATGTTTTTGTTTTGGGCTAATTTCGCCTATTGTAAAATATTTATTAGTTTTAAGTCGGTTCGATGGACTCCTGCTTGGTCGACCACGCGCAAAAACCATTGAGCCTATTGAAAACCATGAAAGCAGCTAAACAACGCAAGATATTTCAAAGCCCTTTTCCCAAATATTTAACTCACTGCTTCGTTAAGAGGCGAACGATATGGGTCACAGAACAGTTCTTTTGTGTTCCGTGTATCGGCATATGCAGTTTGATTTAACCTTTTCAGCGCTTCTCAGCATCTAATATCTCCTCAAAATTTCGCAGTTTACTAAAGTCAGCATTCGGATTATAAGAACAATAAAAGAACAGATCACCCAAGGAACTGATTGTCTTAAAACTGAAAATAAAACCAAGTTGTTCTATTAACTAATACAGTCATTACGAGCACGGTTCCTTGGTTTACCCCAGCCTTTATTTGTCTTGTAACCCCCTGAAAATGAAAACACCTTGACAACATGCTTCGCTTAAGTTTTGCATTCAATTTTTGCATGGTAAATACACATCCGAGCTTAATAAAGCGGCTTAATTTGTGTCTCGTATACCAAAAAAAAACCGGCTACTTCTAAACATCTACATGATAATCTTTTAACAGATATACCGCGTTAAAATTTTTCATTTTAAATCCGGGACGTGATAAAATAATATTACATTTCCTTTATAGCGATTACAATTACTGGTGAGTAAACTAATTAACTTTCGCTAATTTTCTATTAATGCCCATCATATCAAAATGAACGGAACAAGACGGGCAACAGCAGGGAAGTTAGTGAACTCCTATAGTAACAAACTTTGTAAAAAGGTTTCAGCGCATTAAGGGGAACGGTTCGGATGGCTTGTTTTCAATGGCCACGCCAATGAACATCAAGCGACCCGTTTGAGCAAGCAAACAATCTCCTATTCGCGTTGTCAACATTCCAGATCGCTTAGTTCAGTTATAGGAATGAATATTTATACAATATCGACTGGTTGGGGACCGCTTTAACCCGCTGCACACCTCTGCACATGAATGCTCTCCTTCACTTTCGCTTCAGTGAAGACCCGGTCACCCGTAGAACGACATGCGCACTAGTCAGTCTAGTTAGAGATCTGAGAGAATCACTGAACTTATCCGGTGCCTTGGCTTCAGAGGCCAATTGTGTAAAAATTACTCAGAAGTGGAAACCAACCACGTCGACCCTGAGCGCCGACTCCACGATAATCAGTTTAAAAAGAGGTCAAATGGTCTTCTAATTTCCATGCTATGCACAAAAGCATTATATTAATGAAAGCGGCTGTATTCGCAGGCGAGAAATGAAACAGAATGATATCAGTGGCAACTCTCCAACATGTTTTAATCTTAAATGTGAAACAAGTGGCCCTAAGGCACAGCTGCTCTCATCAACACAGCACCGGGGTTAGCAAGACCGTATAATTAGCGCTTAAAACTATAAAGTAGACGCGGAAAGCTGTTTCGCCCTTATAAGGGCTCGTCAGCGCGTCAAATGGTTAATCCGGCTCTCATGCACTTCAAGCAGTTAATGCAGCTGTTTAGATAAAGGAAGAAAACAGCCACTCTCATGATCAACTTTGCCAAAAAGTCTCTCCTACTGTTTAAATGCGCCGATAGAGTTCTGACTAAATAGAGTTCAGCATAGGCGTACGGGCCGGGGGGGCTGGGGGGGCTGCAGCCCCCCCAAATTTTGGGCAACTCAGATTTTTTGGGCAGCAAGAGAAATTTGGGCAAAGCAGAACAGAACAAGTTTCACTTTGCCTTAGTTTCGCGCTGAATGGAACGAAGAAAGAAACATTCATTGATTTCTACTACACGAAATCAATTAGCGAAGGCGACGTACTGTGTGAACAGGTGAAATCTGCTATCACTGAACTCAATCTTGACCTCAAGAACATTGTTGGTAAAGCATTCGATGGGGCGGCTAATATGAACGGTGTACACTAGGGACTCTCAACAAGAATGGAAGAGTGCTCCCCGCTCGGTATCTGACATCCACTGTTACGGGCATGTGTTAAGCCTCGCCCTTCAGATACTATGACACGGATTGAACCATTGCGAAACGCTCTGGAGACTATCCAGGCCCTGTACAACTTCTTAGAAGCGAGTCCCAAACGACACGCCCGGTTTAGTGACACAGAAGTGTAAGGTGAGGATCTCAAACTGACGCTGAAGTCATTGAGTGCCACGTGATGGTCATGCCGGTGGGAAGTCGTAAAGGCCGTATACGGGCAAATGGAACGCATTGTCAAAGCCCTGCTCGCGCTGTCTTCAGACAAAGATCCGAAAACCTACTCTGAGAGCAGAGCCTTATTGACCCCCATTTGGGACTTGGAGTTTATCTTCGGACTGTTTGTGCTGAAAGTAATCCTGAGCAACACTAATAGTCTGTGCCGATATCTTCAGGGGAACACCGCGGTCGACGTCATCTCCGCTCGTAGAAATGCCAACATGACCATTCAGACCCTACTACGCCAGTGTCGGAGTGAAGACAGTTTCAACAGCGTATGGCAGATAGCATCAGCAATGGGTCTGAAAATGAAGAAGTGGCTGACTAATTCTCAGTTTGAATTACGAGAAGCCAAGGCACCCAGACAAACGCAGCTGACACCGGAATCGCACCACCGTATTAACACTTACTATGCATCCATTGACAAGGTGCTGTTGAGCTTGAGTTCAGGTTGAGCGGAAATGACCCTGAAATACTCTGTGCTTTGAGATATATCTGTCACAGTGAAACACCTGATAAAGAAAGCTTCTCCCGCGTTGCTAAAGTTTACAAAGTCGACGGCGAGATTCTGGAAGCCGAGAAGAAAATGTACTCAAGTTTTCGTCGTGTGCACAGATTAGGCTACATGACTATTTCAGAAATCGGCTGGAGACAATGCACGAGAATGATCTATTTGATATGTTTCCAGAGTTTTCTAATGTGGTACATATCCTTGCAGTGATACCTGCTACATCGTGTTCTGCAGAACGATCATTCAGTGCGTTGCGTAGATTGAGAACTTACCTCTGTAACATCGCACTTATTAACATTGAAAGGGCATATGCCAACTCTGTAGTCAACAATGACATGGATCGCATCATTGATATCTTCGGCCGTCGAAATGGCAGAGACAGCTATTTCTGTTAACGTGTTTTATGATAGATTCATATGTAAGAATATTTTCACTTCATATGTAGGCCTATGTTAGTGCATCGTATGACCCTCGTTTCTTTTCGACTGTTTCGTAAAAATTTGGGCAACTTGCAAGAATTTTTTGGGCAAACGGTTCACCGCCCCCCCTGGCCAAACATTGCCCGTACGCCTATGGAGTTCAGTGAGTCTGTGGTGTAGTTTCCGTCTCAAGCTGAAAAGCAATGGTATAGTGCTTTCCTGTAGTACTGTACATGTTTGTACAAATTCGTACATGAGCACTTTAAGTAGGCGTAGGGGTTATTTTTAACATCTAACAATGAAATAGCCTTGATGGTTATGACTTCTTTCAAATCACACGACATGTCTTGGTGGGCACAGGTCTCAGGAGACCCAAAATAGAGGGTTTCCGCGTACCGCTTGACTGCCGGTCTGAGGTTACTCTGAACAAAGTTGTTTGAAGATAGAAGAGAAACCACAAAGCCGTAAACTTTAACTACACATTGTTTTTTGTCTGGTGTTGGTATTAACCTTTTGAAGATTACCATTCCAGTGGCTTTTTACAAAACACTTGACACTGTCCTCCCTTAGCTACGAAACGCACGACGTATATGGTCTGACGCGACTGATAAGTTTTAAACTTTAGTTTAGCCCCCGAAGTAGCTTTGTTTTGCAAAGCGAAATTAAGCACTATTATATTTTATTTTTAATTTATTCTGTCTCTGTTTTTTCTTTTCGTAAGGATCAGCTTTTTGCCGTTGAGTTTGTTTCAATTGATTGAAGTGCACGTCAATACTAACTGATCTACAACCCTTGTGAAAATGTTGAGGACAACTTACATCTTCAGTCATTCCCTCCGCACCCCCAAACAAGGTCGAAGTTTTTGAACTGCAGTAAGCGTTGAAATCGTTTATTCCTGGCTCTCGACATTGTACGGGGTTGGGGGGGGGGGGGGGGGGGGGATTTACTCCAGATTTCAATCAAAATACGCCAAATGTCCCAAATGTTTTAAGTCTTTTAACGACGGTTGTAGGTCTGGACGGCCTAGATCCGACCATTGTCAACGGTTTATTCCAGTGTCACCAACCAGCAGATCATTATTGACAACCTCTCATTTATCTCGATCCATTATTTGTGTTTGTTTGTTTTCTTGTTCGCCTTGTCTAAGAAGCTCTTGAATCGACCTCTAAACGTAAACAAGTATGAAGTCAATTCAATTATTTCGCCTAGGACATGTTCTAACTCAGCTTGCATGTCAATGATTTAATGATAAATTTACCAGCATTCAACTTTTGATTATCAGGGCAATGGGACTCACTGTTACCATGCAGTGCGAAAACAAGCATCGTGTCGTCGGCTGTTCAAGGTTCATAACCTTCTCAGAGCGCTAAAGACACTGTATAGAATTCAATAATTTCCGCCTTGCATCCTTTACTTTAAAAAAGTGAAAATGAAAAATACACAACCCTGAAGCGTATTTACGGCTCGTATCATCCACAGACTCGACTGATAAAGAGTCTCAACGTTTGACAGTAGATGTAGGAGTTTTGCAGGTGTAGAAGTGTCCAGACTTCCATACACTGCAAAAACGTCCTGATATATCGCTCCTTGATGTTGATCGTTTATTTATTTTTTTTCTCACTCGTACTTGTTCGTTAGCAAAAAATGTTAATTATTGGTGGCTTTAAATATCCTCCTCCGCGCTCGACAAAGAAGCGGAAACACCCTCTCCTTGTTTATTTACTCAATATCCTGCTTTCTACCTTGTTATTCAGTTGTTTGCATATAGGTTATCCTAAGATAATATCAAAAGTCACGTTCTTCTATAATTTTGATATTTCGCAGTAACAGTGTCTACGCTGAATGATATTTCCTTTCTACGCAAAGATAAAAATCTCGAATAGACTAAAAAACGATGACGCGAAGCAAAATTGATTCAATCACTGATCAATTAAGGGTTTTGAATGTGATAGATGGTGCAGGGAAGCGCGGCTAAAGAGGGAAGTGCAAAGGGAGCGAAGAAAGCTTCCTTAGTGCAGACCAGAAACAGGCTTTGTATCATCATTATCAGCCCTTCAGATGCGTCATTATCGCGTACGCTTTTTTTGAAATTATACCACAAAATGTTTTTTTTTTTTTTTTTCTGGGAAGCGAAAATGCATGGTTCCCTGTTTTCCAGATGGAATTAGTGAAGATTTTTCAAACATGGGACGCTTAACATGTTGTAAAAACGTTCCACAAGGACGGAAAAAAGCCTTGAATATCAATAAATGGAATACAGTCGACTCTCTCATAAGCATCCACCGGTTACACACTGGGTCGCTTCCGGGAGTTTACATGAAGTACAGCGTTTCATTGAGATGTTTCAAAATACAAGGATTTCTTTCATTGAAGGGTGTAGCCTCCTTGGGCTCCTCACGCACTCCTTGGGGAGTTACGACTGCGCGACGAGCCGTAAGGACCTCTGTGTTGGAAGTTATGAAGGGCGACGATCTCGATATGGTTTTACTTTCTAACCGTAAGGACCGTAAGGAAAAGATCAAGATGACAGATGATCCTCTCATCATCGTTTACATAACAAAACTGAAAGGAGAGCACTCGGCTGCCCAGCACGCTAATAGTACTTTTCCAAGTTACTCCTTTTTATTCGTCTCTAATCATTCACCGCCACTACATCAGCTACGTGGCACGGGCGGCGAGGGCATGTGTTCCACGTTGACGCTGGGCTTGAACGTTTATTGTACCGTCCAAAATATACTTTTGGCGCTCAAAAAAGTAATGGGGTGGGGGCGGGTAGTTTCCGTGTGCGTGTTTTTCTCTCAAGAAATTTCTGGAACGCAGGGAACACGTAGTTTGTGAGACTTACTGCAGCCGGTACATTGATTGTAAAACAAGGTTCTACACAATGAACAGCCTAAGAGTTACGTTTTACTATTCTTACGCTACATACCTCATTACTGTCTTTGCTATTTATCTTGTCATTTATCTTGTCATTTATCTAGATGTTATCTAGGATACATCGTATCCATAATAACCTTGGTAACAGGCGGTTTAGCATTTAAATTGAGTGCGGGCACGCGAGGGCTAATACATATTAAACTGATTAAAATACTTGCGGTAGTCTAAACAAAAAATTAAATTTGTCAAATTTCACACAGGTTGGCAAAATATCCGGATTTACTTTCAAATGCCATCCATATTGTGTTGGATTAAAGATAATAACCAGAAAAGAAGAACATTGAAAAGCAGGAAACATTTCAATACATGGCTATGTGACAAAACTTAACATTATACGAGCGTTTTTAATGCGAATTGAACTGAGTGGGGTAAAACAGAATGACGCAATATCCTTGAAGTTAACGGAACAGATGTGAGATACTATCTTAAAACTGAGTATTTAGCTGAGTACTACCACTATTCCTGAAGAAACCGTTTTAATTTTGTGTCGGCGTTCTTTTTCCCTTTTTTTAAATCCTTCAAATACAGTGACTTTCAGAAGACTGAGCGCAAAGTATTTGTCTAGAAACCAATTGTCCTGCTTTTGGTTTCCGTTTTGGATTTTCCGATTCCGGTCACGTATTCATGACCAAAAATGCCAAAATGGAAAAAATTTTAACAACGGTCAGCGCTAAGGCGATTACTTGTTCTTCATTTGCACAATAGTATTACGCAGAAGTAACCTTTTAGGATAACACGCAGACTAAAATTAAAATTATTTTAGCCTGCAAACAGACTCGAGCATATGGCGTCAGATCCTAAGGGCACCTACTCGCAGACTATAATTCCTTTCATATACAGTATTGGTTCACGAAGGTCCGCGGCTTTAATGTCCACATGAGAACATGATAGATCTCTAGTCTTTAACCCCATCAAAACGACGATTACTGGGTCAGTATTCCGTTCTAGGAATTGGGAAGATAGCTAATGGCTGAGAGGACTGGAAATAAAGTTGTCGCCATTTATTTTCTCTCCAATTTTCATTGCCTGCGAGTAAGCTCCCCTGCGGGGGTGGGGGGAGGAATCGTGCATGCATTCTGAACATTTCCTGCTTCTCGGTGAAATATCCAGTGCGTTTATATGTTGAGAACCCTTTATGTTGAGGTTCGTGAAAAAAAACAAACTCACAGACCATTGACGACGAAAGGATTTGATTGCAAACTAAAGATTATATCTATAGCAGTAAGAGCCCCCATTAACTTTCTAGTATAAATAATTGAACTAGAGAAAGTTTCAGTTTTTAATTCAGTTCAAGCCATTTTCATTCGAGTATAAGTACCGTTCTTGGCACCTAGCAATCGATCTAGAAAACACAAACCGGATATAACAGCTAGAAAGCTGTTCCTATGTTCTTGACTTGAAGTCAGTTCAACTTATCCTGAAGATCCTTGAACGATAACCATGCGGTTTGCCGCAAACTTTCTAAGCCAGACGTGCCGATTTGAAGGATATAACCCTTAACGCACGTGAATCCTCGTGTAACCTTTTTAATATGGGACAATTCGATGAGTTCGGTATTCTTGTCTATTCAGTCTGTTTTCTCGATTAACACGGCAATACAAGTCATCACTCCAATAATGACAATAACATTGGTTTTGAGCCATTACCAAGTAGTTCCTTGTTTGCTACTCATGACGTGGCAAGGAGGTGTTCAAAGTCAGGTGTGCAGATCAAGCGCTGTTTCACGTGCCCAAGGCAGATCATCTCGGACCGGTTATCCTCAGTGTGAACAGATATCACGTCCTACAAAGCAAAATAAATAAAACCGTACATACAAAATACATTGGTCGTAACATTAAGATACTGTCCATTACCAGTTTAACATAAGCCGGTCTCGGCTAATATCACTTCAAAAAAGGGGGTTCTGAGTGGCGTTACAACCGAGAGAACAGTGTTATGGAAACTTGTATCCTGGTACACTTGTAAAAACGTTTCGAAATTGGAAATAAGCCCGGGTAAATCCAGAACGAAAGTTCGAACTCTGGCCTTCCTTTAAACTATCAAGGCCAACTCTAAAAGGGACGAAGAAACTAACAGGAGACATCAGGATCGAACAGGAGACATCAGGATCGGACAGGCGACTCTCGTTCTCGTATGGCCTAAGCTTTACTCTACACACAAAAAAGTGAATGTCTAAAAGATAACATTTTTGTTTAATTTGTGTTGGTAAATGAGAATAGAGAGGGAGTGGCTTATATTTGAGTCCAGGAAGGGGGCACTTGCCGTCCCCCCCACCCCCCGTCTTTACCAGGCACTCACTTGCACAAGAGATGCAAGTGTTGGGCAGTGCTGCTCTGAGAACCGGTAAAAAATATACAATCAAACTTCTCGTAAGGGACCACCCAAGAAATAAGAAGAGTTCGTAGCTAACAAGCTCAAATATGGTGATTTGACCAAAACAGAAATTCGGTACCATGGCCAAGTGGTCGCCGTTGGCAGAGGAAGATTCGAGGCCGGTCTGCTGTAAAAGTCTCTTACCGGACACGATCTTTTTCTCCCTGTTTGGTTCTGCACCTTCATTTGATGTCTCATAATTAGCATTTTTAAACTGGGGTCAATTCAATAAAACTTTTACAAGTGTAGCTATTGTTTTCAACCTCTGAAACAATGACTACACTTGTAAATTACACTGTCTTGTAAAAGTTTTATTGAATTGACCCCTGGTCGATTTTTTCTGTTACGATACCTGTAAAAATCCACACGGCGTTCCCATGGTGACATCAAGTGACACATCTCCCAATATCAACCTGTAACCGCAAATTAACCAGTAAAGAACAGGTAAGAAAAATGTTTTCCTTTGGATTTACGTTACTATAGGGGTAGAATCAAAGAAATCATCGTACCCTATTAGCAGAGTTCCCTTCGACAGGAAAATCGAAGGGACATAAGATACGTATTTTTATCTTTTGAAACAAAAGAGACTAATTCATTACTCTGCTAGCGTCACGTGTTTGTACTTGTAAATATTCATTTCAATGATATGCATAGCCAGCAAAGCAGGTGTACTTGAGGGGGCGAACTAGCGCAGAGTTTTAAAAATCGCGGACTGAGGGCGCGAGTCAAAAGACGCGACCAAGGGTGTGGGAGTCAGGCTTGAAGGCAAAGGAGGGGGAGAGGAAGGAAAAATATTTTCATACAAGGCGAACACGTCTAAGGCAGTAGCTAGCAGCTCCCGGCCGAATTTTACTTGTTTGTGTTTAACTAAACTCTCTATATAAAGGCGGACACCTCTATTAGGTGGGCAGCTAGGGATGGTCCTAAGGGCCTTCGACTTAGAGAGAGTTTACTTTACATGGTCATTTTATTGATATACCGTCAACTCCCTTAAAGCGGACACCCTGAAAGGCCGAATTTTACTTGTTTGTTGTAACTAAACTCTCTATAGAGCGTTTTCACATGACGTCATAAAAATTCAAAAATCTAAAGCATACATTCTACAAAGCTGTTTCTAACATGGTATATGGACACCAGTGTTATAATCTATCACAAAAAGTTTCAGGTTTTAACGATGTTTTTCTTCCGATTTATAAAGGTTGTAAATGTGTCACGCAATCCGTCACGCTATTTCAAATAAGCCGTGAAAATCAACAAAATTGAACCAGTTGAAAGTTGTTTTTGAATTATAGATGCTTATGAGCCGATTTAATGTAACTTATAACGAATACGTTTTGTGATGAGATTTTTGGTGTAATTAAGGCTTTGAATTTTTGGCCGCCACGTTGGTGTACCAAAGTGGTACACCAAGATGGCCGCTCCATACATTTCTTACTAAAAATGTCGAACACTCGTTCGCCTTTATCTCTTGAACTAAATGCTCTTGCGCTTCAAAATTTGGCCCAGATGTGTAGTTTTACACCCTCAACAATTCCATAAACATTTCGAAATCGAAAACGGCTTCTGAATTTTGATATGACGTCAGTGAAAACGCTTTATAAGGCGGACACCTCTCTCACTTGGACAGCTAGAGATGGTCCTAAGGGCCTTCGGCTTAGAGAGAGTTTACTGCACATAGTCATTTTAAAGCGGACACCCTGTAAGGCGGACCTGATTACTGGCTGGCTGTTCGTGGCCAAATTTCACTTGTTTATCTATAACTAAACTCTTTGTAAGGCAGACACCTCTCTTTGATGGACAGTAAGAGCTGGTCCTGAGGGATTGAGTGATTGTCCGCTATAAAAATATGCCTTTGGTAGTCAAAAATATAGGAAGCTGAAACGGGGGTGACAATAAGGCAAAAACGCACTTTTTATAATGCAGTTAAATGCAATTGAACTAAGTTAACAACAAATAGCGGTTCCAGCACTATCTAACGGTCAGCGGCTCTTGCGTTGGCACTTGCTCAGTTGGATCATTGCAAGCACATGGTAACGTGTTTTTAGCTTCTCTCAGTTGCAGTCTTCGTCAGCGATCTTCGGGACGTTTTAGTTGGCTAATTTTGCCCATCCCTTCCCTCTCCTATTTTTTCCACTGCTCAGTCAGTGTGACGGGTGCTTGGAAGTCTTGTGTGGGGGCTCATGGGTGGGTTGCGGGGATTGCCAGTCATGGGAGCGGTATTTGGTCTAGGGGCTGGCTGGCTTCCAGTGGAAGACCCTGGACACCCCAGACACCCATCCCCCATTTAGCGATAGAGCAGGGTTGCCACTCATTAGAACATCAAAAATTCCCTGACTATTCCGTGACTTTTCACTGACCTCAAAACAATTTTCACTGACTTTGCATTAGGCGAATTATCAAATAAGCCACATCCACTATTACATTTGCTTCAGCTTCTTTTGCAGATCATCAATATTCTTCTATTCATTTTCGATCTCTTTACGTTTTTCACGGGATTTTGAACGCATGGCATTTGACCTCACCAAACTGAAAACAAAATTCCCTGACTTTTCACTGACTTTGACAAGAACTAAGATTTTCCCTGACCTTTTGCAAAATTCCCTGACTTTTCCCTGACCTTGAAAATTTTTTATTTCTCCCTGACTTTTCCCTGACCGTGGCAACCCTGTAGAGTTGTTAATTAGTAGGTGGTTGCATACCTCGCTCTACCAGACTTGAGTAACTGAAGTTTTCCTATGTATCCCTCAGATGCATCTCTGAGTGACAACTTCTTTTGTTCTTTTGGCTGGAAGAAGAAGAAAGTCACAACAGAGAGGGACGCGTGAAATTGGCAAAAGTGATACAATCCATTCAATGAGATTATAAATCAAACGAACAGAAACGTACGACGATTGTTTCGGATTGTAAAAAAGTACCAAAGATTGCACGATTTTCTTTAGAAACTAAATGCAACTTTACAAAATGAAAACCCGAAACAAAACGTATTATAACAACAAAAAAGTGGACTTAACCTAAAACAATACCCTACTCGTTTTCTGGGCTCAAATATCAACATGTATCCAGACCTTTCCTTCTGTTGCCGCCTGTTCACCAGACGCTTCCTCCACAGGCATAGGCTCCTCTTGACCTCCAGAAGCTGGTTTAATAGGCAACACATCAGGAAACTGAAAGAACAAAAGCTTCTGCTCTCCCTAAAAGAAAAGAAAAAGGAAACGTCACTTTATATTTGATGTTCTCTTGGGACATATTCTCTTAATTAGGTCCAATCGTTTCAACTGAAACAAGTTCTCGGTGATAAATGTCCTAATACAGTCAACTCCCTTAAAGCAGGCACGCCTGTAAAACATTGGCTTTACTTGTTCCCGGCCGAATTTCTCTTGTTTGTCTGTAATTAAACTCTCGATAAAGCAGACACCTCTCTAGGGCGGAACCACAGCAAAAGCTTAGGTTCTGAGGGTGTACGGCTTAGAAAGAGTGCACTGTTTTAGTTGAAAAGTATGATGATTATCTGCATTGAACAAAATGATCTTAACACAACTGTCTCAACTAAGGTTGAAAAAGGACCCAGGAAGACTCGAAAAATCCAAACCAATGGAAAATGATTGATTTTAAATGATATAACCTCATTTTGATCTATAACCTGTTTATTTTTTAATGACAATTTATCACAATACTATCATATGCAGGGGCGTTCCTGGCCAGTTTTTACCAGTAAGCCAGGGGGCACAAGTTGAAAAAAGAAAAGGTTAACATAGCATAATATACGAAAAGACATCGCGTTGTCATTTTGTAGCTGATAAATTTAAAAAAAACTTGTAAGCCAGTGCTTACTTGCCCCTGATCTGCACCTGGAAAGACATTAGCAACAGAACCAAGAAAGCACAAATATTTGTATTTAGTCACTCATACCAATGATTGTGTGGACAGAAGATTGGAAAGTGTCTCTTCATCAACTATTTCTTTTTTCACAGCTACTTGTTTTACAGGTTTCTTAACAGTTTCCACTTTCTTTGCTTTCTCGGCATCAACCACGTCAATGTCCATGGGTTCACTCTTAACTATCAAGGGGAAAAACAATTTCGTTAACAAGTACTTCACATTCTTTATTTTTCACTCTTTGCATGTATAATTATCTGAACAAACTTTCCACAGTTTCTAGAAATCACCCAATGTAACAAAATGAGATAAGTAGTATACTAGTGGTTCCTAATGAAAGTTAAAGTGCTGCGAGTAGATGGTCTAGTTATAAAGCATCACATTTCTTAATTACCTGAAAAAATATTGGGAGGTATTTGGTAGTAATGTCCAAAATTGATTGTAGTAAAGAGGAACGAATGTGTTTATTAGCAGATGCAGTTAAGTCTTTGGTGTCTTTTGAGTTGAAATATGCAGGCCAAATAAACTAATGCGTACAAAAAGAAGAACAATGACAACAAAGCTAAGCATGAATAATTATTGTCTTTTAATGCATATGTTTGCGACCACAATAGGTTGTTTGGCACATGGGTCACCGTGCGCATTTGCTCAGTTCGTTTTTCTGCGACCACACTGGCCACCAAACACATTTGCTCAGTTCAGTTTGTTTGTCACAGATCAGAGCAAATCGGCTCAACTTGTGATTCGGTTTGTAGGTCACTTTATGTTGCTGCTTTCGCATGATTTGCAATCACCTTTGCTTTGAAAGAAAAGACCGCACAACTCCTTTTGTGACATGGTAGCAAAGCAGTATAAATTATACCCACCAAAAACATGTCCTACACGAACACGTCAGGCCTATGGAACAGCTCGCGAAGGGAAAGCATGCATTTGAGCCATCATTGCAATGGTCAGCTGTGCTGTTGAACAGCACGAAAGCAAGGCAAAATGTTTGACTAACACACGTTGAGAATCAAACTGGTATCTAAGTTAAATAGTAGAGTTTGATCTGCAATGATTGCACAGCACTTAATTTATTTTGAAATGCATGGATTACAGCATATATGGCATATGCAATATAATGAAGGTTAAGAACCCATTATGTAATGAATCACACCATATCTTGGTGATAAAACATAAACGTCTTCTGCTCTTATAGGGAATCATTATCAAACCTTTTATATCAGCCTCTAATAAAGCAGATTCAGCTTCCTTTTCCTTTGCTCTTAGTGCATGGAAAGATAATGGTAACTGAACAGGTATGATGCCAGTTTCACTCTCCTCGTCTTCTTCGATATCACCCTGGGAAGAATGAATATGCATTCAATAAAAGCCTGTCAATCATGAGCCAAGATCTATATTATTGGAAATGTCATATTATTGGGCTGTGATCCCTGGAGGGAAACAGGTCAGAAAATATTAGTCACAATAATGCCATGATATAACAGTTGGGAAATTATTAACTTGCGCAAAACGTTTTCAGAACCCCATGCTCTACTAGGGTAAAAAATGACAGCGCATAAAATTTATGTCATAAGATCTTTATCATCTTACAAAAGTTTGCATAAAGGAGCAGGCAAGCAAATCGACTTTGGTGATTGACCTCAGCTCATTCGCTTTCTCTTGCAGTCTTGCATATTTGCTTATTTTCCTGATTAGCTTGCCTGCTCAGCTGACTAAAAAGGGACAACCAGACAGCTAGCAGTCTAGGTTTATTACAACATGGAACAATCAACACTTTCTAACCAAAGACCAATAAAATACAGGAATTCTTCAATGTTAATTAAAGACTAACAGTTGGAAATATCTTACACTTGTTTGCAGCATTTTCAGAACTCTTTTAGATTCTGCATCATTATCCTCATCCCCCCTGCAAATAAGATCCATGGTTAACTTTCTTGTGTGGAAAATCCCAGTCATTTTATAAATGTACATGGTCTGTAAGAAAACAATTTTATTATATGTATCTTATGATCTTACAGATCAGCTAGTGAAAACTGTCATTGAAGAAGGAAACATGTCTAAAATATCAATCTTGATTGTAATCAATGACATGCAGGACAACTGCTTTTAAATAGCTACTACAGTGTTCAGTGTGGGCGGCACGGTGGTCTAGTGGTTAGTGCGTCGGACTTTCAACCTGAAGGTTGGTGGTTTGGTGCCTGGTCTCTGCCGTCGTGTTGTTTCCTTAGACAAGAAACTTTACTCCACACTGTCTCTCTCCACCCAGGTGTATAAATGGGTACCGGTGACAAAATGCTGGGGGTAACCCTGCGATCGACTAGCATCCCATCCAGGGGGGTGTAGCAATATTCCTAGTTGCTTCATGTTACAGAAACCGGGTTAAGCACCGGCCGTGTGGGCCATCGTGGCTCGTGTGTGACTTAACCTTGACCTTACAGTGTTCTACAGTACTACAGGTCCTACAGCTGCTAGGGACATGACATGTTGGCTTACTCAGAGCATTCATAGTATCCTACACGGAGTATATACCAACTACAGAGTACTGAAAGGGCTTCTACCAGCCATGAACAACTTTAACTCAAATCTGATTGGTTGCAGCACAAGCATTTCATGTTTCCGCTGATTATTTTATTACTCACATTGTTTCTGTCTTGATTTTTACACTTCCAAGACTGTCTCGCCCTCCTGATAAACCATAACTTGGAATGGTAGAACCTGTGACATTATGAACATCAGTGTATTTTGAGAAACATGTATCATAACGAGTTCAATTTAGGAATTTTTCAGGTAAATTTAATCATACAGTTGAACCTCTAGTAATCGACCACCAAAATGTCATGAACGGTCAGGGTATATTGTAGTACTTAACCCACGAATGCCAAAAAATCAAAATTCAAGAAAAAACCCAAATTTCATTTTGTTAAATATCGAAAAACAAATGGTACCATACAAAAGTACCGCCAAAGAGGTTTTATTTGAATGGTCACATCATAGGTTTTTGTCCTCAGACTCAAAAGTTAGAACTACAGTTACATCTTCATATATCTCCAACAGTGTAAGGGAAGTAATAATCATTTATGCAAGGTTTCAAAATAGTGACTTGACTGATCAAGAAAGAATGCTGCATTATAAACAAGTGGTTAATCAGGGAGGTGGTTGCTGAGAACAGGTGACTGCACAGGAAGGCTCAACTGTACTTTTAATACTTTTATATAGTCGAACCTCCATGTGCGACTGTTGCAGGTAAAATCTGTTCTCAGGTTGAAATCAGTATTCAAATGAATATATGTAGGTTAAATGTGTACTCAGTATTCAATCTAGGTAAGCTGACCTTAACCCAGGTACAAAGCTAACCGTCACCCCTGGGGGGGGGGGGAGTGGGGAACTCAACAAAGCTTTGTCTTTGTACGGGAATGCTCTGCCCAAGGTCCAAACCCTTACCCTTTCATATACCGTTTTTTACAGAAAAGGTACCCCTTTCATATACCTTTCATTGAAAATTGTTAACCCCTTTCATATGCCTTTCACTGAAAATGTTACCCCTTTCATATACCTTTCATTGAAAATGGCACCCCTTTCAAATCGCCTTTATGTGCATCTCTTTGATATATTTTAAAAGGCCCTTTTTATAATACTTAAATGGAGTTTTCCCTACCCTTTCCTATACTTCGTGAAATCCTTACCCTTTCATATACCTCCAGCCTCAAAAAGGTACCCCTTTCGGGCGGAGCATCCCCATATAGCCCATTATAGGGAGTACCCCCCTCCCCCAGGCCCCTAGCACAAAGATACATGTATGTAGCCAGTAGTGTGATGGCAAGCTTTGTGTTAGAGTTAGCTACATGTAAGGTTAGCTTTGTGCTGGGGTTAGGGTTGGCTTAGCTAGATTGAATACTGGATACACATTTACCATAAATGATCTAATAAACGTCCCTGATCTAATGAATGCCTCCTATCTAATTAACGCCCTCCTAAGCTGACAAGTTTGTATTGAATGCCCCTCTCTAATAAACGCCCCCTGTCTAATAAACGCCCCCCTTCCCGAAGGCACAACTTTCTGTGCTTGATGAGCCAACTCTTCCAGACCCATTTCAAGCAATAACTAACTCAGACAATGAAGAGGCCAGCGATGAAAATACCATGGTGCTCGGCGAGGACTCAGATGTTGACATTGAGCTATAAGAACTATGCCAGTACAGTACCCTTTTCTGCCGCTTTGTATGTACCATATACCGTTATGGATTTGTAGACAGTTTAGACTTATCAGCGCACGGACTTGATAGTTTGCTAAAGCTCTGTCATTTAGGTTATTATAATACCGTATTTAGGTTAGCATATTAGTTATTACAGTTACAGTTATTATATTACAGTTATTAGAATAAACACCTCTCTCTTTTAAACGCCTCTTATCTTTTAAAAGCCCTCCTCAGACCCTTGAAATTCAATGAACGCCCCCGGCGTTTATTAGATCATTTACGGTAACCTAGATTGAATACTGATATATCCTGAGACTGGATTTTATCTGCAAACACGACCACCTCTCCTAAGTGGCCACTTTTCCTAATTATATTTTTTTTTCAGTCAAACCATTAGTTCAAACTTCTCAAAAGTAACCACCTCTTGCAGCGTCTGCAACCATTTTCAACACTGGTGATTTTAATTTTTCTTTTGTTTTAAGCTCTGGTAAGCGACCACTCACCGATATTTCAATATCACTACAGATGCAAATTGGAAAATGAGTCACAGTAAAAAAATGTCCCTTGCATCAAAACATCTAAAGTATATTTAACTATTATAGTGTGAAAGCGCGCATGATAGATATCGCCTAATTCTAAAATTAGGTGATATCATGGAAGCTTGAGCGCTATAATAGTTAACAAAGTTGATAACAAAGCACAGTTTGAATAAAAAATATCGACTCCGGTCCGTCATTTTTGCATTCTCTTGACAAAATGCGAAATTTACATCCATCATTGGATATACGTCATGTAGACATAGCGTATATCGATAACTTTTTGACCATATTTGGGCAGTGTATCAATGTGTTGAATTATATGATCCAATACTTTGCGCTGATAGGTGCCTTGTACAATGAAATTACTATAGGTTCGTATGATTCAAAGTTAAGACACCTGTGATTTGACCTTCGTAGGTGACAACCTCCGTAAGCGACCACCTTGGCTTTGCTTATGGGAGGTTGAGCTGTAGTTAAAAATATGTTGACCCCCCCCCCCCCCCAACCCCCATTCCACTGCAACAGGGGCATACATGTCATGTATGGACTGGTATGCCATTCTGAATGCTGAACATAAGGCAGTTATGCTTCCTAACCCTGCACTTATAACAGGTGTAACCTATTTGAGTGACACACAGCGTTAACTACATGTCCTGTCTGCATCTGTCGTGATCAGGTAATTCTTTGCAAGCAGCACAAGTTTGCCCTGGCGAACCATTTATTACACTACCTTGCATCTGTCTGGAGAACTTACACAAGGTACATTGTACACTGTACTTACTTGTACATAATTATCTGAATCTAATCTATCTAAATTCTACATTGTACATTAAATTCTCTTACCAATTCTTTGCTTTTCAGTAGGACCCACTCCCATGGAAAAGATTGATGAGGCCTGGACAATGTTTGGCTTGCCTCTATCGCCTCTCCCTCTTCCACGCCCCTCACCACGCCCTCTACCTCTGCCTCTCCCTTCACCTTTCCTCCTTGCTTGTCCATAATTCTGCAAAGCAGTCAATAACACTGTTATTGACTGATATAGAGTTGAACACTTCCAAGAGAAATTTTATATCTCTGCTTTTAGTGACCTTACCTACCCTACCCTTGTTAGGACACTGGACTGTTGTGAATATAACCTCTGGGGGATTAGCTCCACGTGGTTAGAGAGGAGTGAAGGAGTGTAATGTTTTGGTTGTGTTTTGTTATTATTCTGCGAATAAAACCCTTTTGTGAGGACGCAACACCACTCTCCCAGGTATTATTTTCTATTGATCAGGCGACCAAAATTAAAAAAAAAAACATGTGAGAAGTGTTCTCACACTTCTTGAGCATTGTTTTTAAATTCCCAAGTGTTTATATAAGGAATAAGTATATGAGGAACAAGTATTCTATTTTCTTTAAAAATTCCCTGATATGCATGGGCTCATAATGGTGACATAGGCTACATGCATTATAACTCAAGGAAGCATGTGCATGACCTAAGGTGTGTACATGCTTTAATATTGAGATATTGTTCTGAACTGAAAGTTCCTGTTCTTGTTTATGTAGAATAATTTGGAATTTTTGGATGCTGAACACTGGGTCCTAGTCTAAGTTTGCAGGGACTTGAAACCTCCCGGATACTGATTACCAGGTGCTTTTGAAATTGATCATTTGAAGAAATGTTGTGTTTCATTGTTGATAGATGCAATTTTTGTTCATATTGGATAATAAACTGCTCAGAAACAGATGTAATGAACTTGATCTGACCAATCATAGTGCCAATTTCTTTGACCAGTTTATAACAAGTTATAATGAACTTGGTTTGACCAATCATAGTGCATGCATTTCTTTGAGCATTTTATAAATATTATTATAAAGCACCTTAAAACAGGATCCAAGGGTCTTTACTAAGATGCTCTATAAGATTTCTACCAGGGTAAAACACCAGTTAAAAATGCTACAGGGGAGAAAGACAGTGGTAAGGGGAAACATTCATGAAGTTGTTTACTATCATTAAAACTTACTGGTGAGGTATGACTGGATTCATCTTTTGGCCTAAAAGTAGCAAAGTGAATAAAAGAAAGTCAAGGTAAAGTGGTAACAAAGAAGAAAAAAATTTGTGCATGCACCTTTGAGTGTGGTAAATGTTATCTATCACCTTTTAACTTAGGTAGTGTAAAAGTCACTTCCTTTGCAGCTGTTAGGTATCAAGGTTATGCTCTTAGAAGAATCACAGGGAGCCCAAAGGCTCCCAACTATGGGTGCACTTAGCTTTATGAAAAACGTACTGTAGTTTTTCTAGTCGCCCCAAAGACGAAAGTTAGTAGCCCAAGGCCCCTGGGTGCTGCCAAAGCACATCCCTGGGTATTTAACCCTTTTACTCCCAGAGTCAATTATGGAGACATGAAGTGTAGTTCTAACTTTTGAGTCTGTTGAGGAAATCCTATGGTGTGACCATTCAAATGAAACCTCTTCAGCAGTACTTTGACATGGTACCATTCATTTTTCAATATTTTACAAAATGAAATTTGGGATTTTTCTTGAATTTTGATATTTGGCACTCTTGGGAGTTAAAGGGTTAACTGCATTGTAACCTTTCTTTCACAGAAGTGGTGCATAACAAGCCAAATAATCCCTTCACATGTACACTGTAAGCTACATGTAGACTACAGAGGAAGGTAGAGTATATATTGAGTATTGCTAAGGTTAACAACTTGCTCACAGAAAAATGCATATATCAGGATTTTGGAGCCACAAGAAAACTAATAATATCCTATGACCATTTTATAAGCAAGCTTTGGCAGATGCCATCATTGTACAGGTACAACTGTGCCTGAAAAATCAATTTATTTATGGTTTGGAGAAAATATAAAATGAAAAATGAGATGAAAAATAAAATCGATTTTCCAAGACAGTTCCAATATACATGTAATAAAAAAACAATAAAGGGATGCTAAGGCAGCTTTAAACACAATACTAATTAAAAAAGCTGTTAATTTACTGAAGTTTGTTTTATTCATGTAGAATAAGATTAGATATCAATTACCTAGTGTACCATTAACAATATTAAAATAATTTTATTGCAATATAAATGTTTCTTTCTACATACAAGAGTGAGAAAAGTACCAGATATACAAAAACTAATAATGGAAAAGTATAGCTGCCTTACTCTTGCTTGATTCGTCTTGATGGGATTGTGGGAGTGAAAGTTCTCTGTAAAGGAAAAGGAAATGTGCATGAATTACTTTTACTTCTAAGAACAGAACAATAACCCCTATTTTGTGCTTTCACGAGGCATTCAACCAAAGGCCAGTTGTTAACTGATACTTGGCTTATATTCAAGTTTTCACAGCTACAAGTGTGTAGCTTATAATCTGGCCAATTTAATTTGACACTTTTCTAAAACTAAACAGGAGTTGCTTAGGTAACTCTCAAATAAAGCAATACTGATTTTAAACACAAGTAATTATTATACACTATAGCTTTCAAACCTACATTTAGCTGTTTATCTACTTTACACCTCTTAATTTGCTTTACTTTTTTACCTTTGTGCTTGATTAATTATTTATGTGTATGTTTATTTATTTAGTAGCTGTTTTTTTAAATCACTTTATGTTTGGTAAATATGACTGTAATTAGTACAACCCGCCTAGATTAGCTATGCTATAAGCGGGTTTGTAGATATTTAAATTTTATTTCTTTAAATTTAGATCAATTAATTAATGTAATAGTATTGAAAACCAATAATAATAAACCTCAACCTCAACCTCTCAACCACTTGGACAAACAGCACGGCAAAGTGAAGCCGGATCTTGGTGTAGATCAGGATCAGCAGTATTGAATAAAACTTAAAACTAAATGCAAGGCTGATCGGACAGCTATAAAGGGTATTTTATTGCCCAATATTTCGGTTAGGCAAAACTAACCCTCATCAGAGGCTACAAAGAGCTAAGTAAAAATGGAATAAGACGGTTATAAGATATAAAATGATTCAAATGAAAAGATTAAATATGATTGGTTAACAAAAATATTATAAACAGCAGAAACGTTTACAAAGGCTACTATAAAAATAGAAATATATTCAGTTTCATCGCACCTGTTCATCCCATAGGGTTCAAGAGTTGCAAAACATCAATATACCTTAAGGTGGCTGAACACAGTTTGTGCGCACTCTTAAGTTTCAGCTGCTTACGTAAGTCAGCATGTGCAGTGTTTTAAGAAAAACAAGCCTGGCACCTGTTCAGCGATCATTTTATTTTTAATACTCATCGTTTTAAAATAAAGGCTATCTATCTATCTATCTGTCTATCTGTCTATCTGTCTATCTATCTATCCATTGCGAACGTGTTGTCAAACAATTTGTTGTTCGTAAAAATGTTTGTTGAATCAACAGATAATTTATAGAACCATTGAACAAATACACTGCCTTTTTGGTCCTTTTTGTCTTTGGATCGAGAACCCAGTCAAATGCAACGCATGCGCAGTTGACCAAAAAATTGTGACTGGATGTTATAGCGACTTTCCTCAGAAATGTGCTGATTTCTACAGAACCACTCATTAGAATTTCATGAAATTTGGCACAATAATAGTTCCGAATATGCCGAACTCACCTGCCATCAAAACTTTGAAATCTAACAGAGGAGATTTTTACAAAACAAAAACGTATTAAACCACAAATAACGGAAGATCCCTCTGTCAAAATTATATGACACCAGTGTTAACACGCGAATATTTTTACAAGTTTACTGGAAACAAATGATGAACAAAATCTAACGACTAGATTTACTGAAAATAAACAAAACCAAATATTGCAGGCTGATTTACAATCCACCTTGTTGCCATGGCAACACCCTAAAAGCTTGACAAAAAAATCAAAATATAAAGCTTGTTGCTTAATCTTATGCCTCGCCAATTTTGGGCGCCCAGATGTTAGTGGTTTTAAAATGACAATGAATGATGCAAAGGTACAGTAAAACTGTGTTCAGCCACCTTAAATGGCCTTTTCATGCATGCAGTCAATAAATACAGGAATGTTTATGAGGGTTGGTGGCCAGGAATTCCCTCAGCTACTACAGTTCTGAGCCCCAGTTACTTTGATAGACAAGCACAGCACCGTTTTATCCTCTGCTACATTTTTCCATATCCGTAGTTACTGCAAAAGTTAATGACAGCCCTGAAATGCATAGTACGGGACGTATATCATGTGTTCATTACCTTTGTTGGGGTTCCAGTACTTGTGGCACCAAGCGTCAAGTCTCTAGCTGGTCTTAGTGATGGCAGTCTACCAGGACTGGAAGAAAAACAGTCTTTGAGAAATAAATTTTATTCTTGAAATCCCTAATTAAGATTCTCAAAAAACTGTTTGAGTATCCCAAAACTTGAAACGCACAACTGATTACTCTAAAACATTGAATTTCGAGTCGAGACTGACAGGTCAACTTACATTAAACAAATACTGCATTATATTGTAGCTATTTATCCATAGATGGTGGGGGTCACAAAAAAATAATTGTATCATGATTTTACTTTGTCTCCTACCTGGGTGATCCACTATTTAACTGTCTTGACAACAAGGCTGAAAATTAAGAACAAGATCAATAAGGTATCACTATACTCATGATTTGAGACACCCAACTGAGTAGACTAGATTTGCCTACTTGCAATTATTATTAGTCTCATCAGCAAATTGCAAATTTGTAAGAAAAAAAAATGCCATGTGTAAAAGCACACATAAGGTTTAAAATGAAACACCTGAATAACTTAATGATTCTCGGTAAAACACATATAACAAATTTAAATAGATCTGAAACTGCGAATTAAGTAAAAAGAAAAAGCAGTTTTGAGTTTTAACTTGAACTGTTGAAGTGCTAACCTCTTGCTCCCAGTAGTGGAGTCTTTCTCGGAACTTCTTTCTTTGCGTTACCCTCACTTCCAGACATCACTACTCATTAAACTTATCTCCTCAAAATTGCCTGTAAACAAACGGAAAAATAATGACGGCGATTGGTGCGACCATCGCGGCCATGTTGTAAACCCACCTTGCGTAGTCTATCAGACTGGTCAGTAATCACACTATAGGAGCAAGTTACTTCATTTAAACATCAGGGATTGTAACCAAAGCATTTACACTTATTTCCCTTGGAAACACCCTGTTCTCCCATGATGCTAGGCGGTCCGTATCCCCCGCCATTACAATGAATGACTCGACAACTGATCAAAACAGCTAAAACATCGAGTGTAAAGTTCATTTTGTACGGGTGATTTTTATGCACTTGTACTGAAACTGGACCTCAAAGAGTAGAGAGACGGACGGACCCCCAGGAGATGTCCACGGAAGCGGGTGCGACAAGAAGACGTGGAAAAGAAGGCTTAGCAGTGAATGGGTCCAGCGAAAATCTTTTGGATGGAGTAAAGGTTGGTGCCATAAAAGCTCGTTGGCTGCTCGAGTCACAGCATTCTTTAGCGAATTGCAGCTGTTCGCGTTGTAACGTAAAAGTTTTCTCAAAAAATGTCGATTTTAACTTGAGCCCCTATAAACTGTCTCGCTTGATAAGTTAATTCTGTAACTTTGACGTACTAGTAAGCTTACGTTGCTTTCAAGGCCACTATAAGCTTTTGCAGTTTTCATTTTTGCATGAAATGCTAAAGTGACAGAGGTCATGCGATCAGTCTTACAGTTGTTTTTGTTCAAGCATTTGAGGTTTGGAAAACTCGTTTATCTAAAGTCGCTTTATTTTTAGCGATCTCAAGCCGCGCTGCGGTTTTTTGCAACCCGCAGAAATGCAAAAATGTTCCTCGTGAACATACGTAGTCTTGATTTTGAATAACGTTCGTTGTTGATTTCCAAAATACTTCGCTTCGATATTGAGCAAATACAAGGCCGTATTTTTATTACGTGTTTACCTTTACGGAATGAAAGGGTTGACTACCGTGTTACGGAAGCTATGTTCGCTTTTGTATCATAAAGTGAGAATATTTCGAGCCAAAGCTATGGTTGATCGTAAATAAATATTCCTAATATGCAAATTAATCAGTTTTTAAATTAAAACAAGGAACCATACTGTCTATTTTTTTGGACTCGGTTTGTCATTCGCACAATGGAAAAAAAAGTTTTATCTTTAAATACTTGATTTCCACATCAGATAGAAAGCTTGACAGGCATGAAAAGAGTCGGAAAACGCTTTGCTTCATATGTTCACAGGTCCCCTGTCAGTCATGTGATTGCTATAAATATCCGTGATTATTTATTCTTCTTATTTAAGGCAAAATAATTAGACCAAAAAAAATGTGATAAAGCCCTTGGATTTTAAAAACTGACACCCTTGTACTGTACAGATACTAAGTTATTTAGTAATCCTCTCTATTATTTATTAGTCTGTGGTTATTCATGAATACACACTTTAACATAGAAGTTGTGTAATTAAAACACTTTATTACTAATCCAACAACACCTGTTTTAAAGAAGATTAAGTACTATTTTTACCTTTATTTAGAAAGCAAAAAATGGCAAGATGCAAATATCTCTCTCTGTAAGTGTTAGTAGCTCTAATTGCATGTAGTTGACCACAACATTATTCTTTCATTCAGCTGCATAAAACAGACAATCACAAAGCTTTTTCCATCAGGCACAACAAGAGCATGCATTTAGGTTTGCTTTGTGCAATGGTAATAGTAAGATTCCTTTGTTTGCTTGAAACAAGCAGGGCTCGAGGCTAACTTTTTGCCTGACTTTACAAGGCCTTCAAAAGAGCCAGAGGCGAGGGATTTCCCTATCTATTATGTGTTTGAGCCCGGTTACATTGATAGGAAAACAGAACATTGACAACACATAACCACATTGTATTTTCTTTACTTCCCCTGTCTAGTAAAAAACAATAATGGCAGCCCTGCTTAATTACTGGCCTATCAGGTGGTGACGTGTCACATTTTTACTAGTCAAAATAAATTTCAACCAGACTATCATATTATCAAGGTTGTGCTCTAACAGTTATCATAGTCAGCCCACCCTATAAAATTTAGGGTGTCCACCAATTAGGTTATGTGCAAAAGTTAGTTGCCAATGGCATCTGGGCATTGTTGGACCACAGCCCTGTATATGTGTTGCAGGTAATTTTTTTCCAGGTAAATTTAATTTTTCACTAGTTCTAGTGAAATATTTTTAAGTAGCTTATTTTTTTACCTAGTTTACCTGTTTCTTTATTTGACATACATGTAAAACCTAGGTTATCTGTGATGGTTAACTTTGTGTTAGGGTTGTTGTTAGGAGGGGTGTAAGGGTTTGCAGTGATGCGGTTTTTCGTTATTTTTGGTGCGGTTTTATGGAAAAAAATTTTGACACCCGGTATTGTGGTTTATAAGACTCAGCGGTTTGTGGTTTTCATAAATTTGGTAAATTTTGGATGCGGTATTGCGGTTTATTTACGTTTTTCTGCGCAGTTTTGCGGTTTTCGTACCCCCCTTACGCCCCCCTCTTGTTAGTTTTGTGTTAAGGTTATGGTTAGCTCAGTGTTAGGGTTAGCTTAGGGTTAGAGTTAGCTTTCTGTTAGGGTTAGCTTTGCATTAGGGTTAGGGTTAACTTTGTGTTAAGGTGTTGGAAATTAATATAATGTAGGATCAAAAAGGCTGAAATTACAGTTAGAGAGTAACACAACAAATAAAAATGGGCATAACAAAAAAATAGTTTTAATTTTGTATAAATTAAATGTTGGCTGAGGGCATGGCATCAGGGGGGTAATATGAGAATTTGGGAGGGGTGGGTACTTTTATCTTGTTGTTTTGTAACAGAAAAAAATTGCCTAGTTTAAAAACAAATTACCTAGTTGGAATAAAATTACCTATTAAACATTTTTAACAGCAACGTATACATGTATTATTGTTTTTTTTTTGTAATATCATAACAATTTCCCACAAACCATCTTAACAGCTCAAACACAAAGGTTTGCTTCATACAAAACAGATTACAGTTTGATTTCAAACTGATAGTATACATGAAAATGTTTGTTGTTCATGCAGTTGCCAATTTTAAAACTGGCTAATTTGTACTGTCCAGATGGCTTCCTTAAGTCTCAAGCTCTGAAACAAATAAAACATTTCCATTTTGCCAGTTCAAGGTAAGGCCTTAGGGTTTAAAGGCCCATTATTGTCCATTATGCTTTACACGCCTCTGTTATTGTTTTGGTTTGCACAGGAGCGATGCTTTCTATTGTTCAGAGGCGTGTGAAGCATAATGGACAATACAGTGAAACCTGTATTAAGCGGACCCCATATTAAGCGGACACCCTCTGACACTAGCGAGGGTCCGGAGGGTGTCCGCTTAATACAGGTTTCACTGTACTAGGTCTTTAAATAAATCTACTGTTCAGAAGAATCAACTACATTACAAAATGTATATTTCTGTTAGACCAGGGCTTTGCAGGATTTTTTTCTTGTATAATGTATAATCTTTGTTACCACTTTTATTCTAGCGAGAAAACAACAAAAAACAAGAAGAGCAGGTTTGTAACTTTGAATATATTGTTCCTTAAACTATAAAATTTTGATTTTAATCCTTGCACTCTGAAGGCAGCCAAACTAAAATTAATAACAAGTAAAAAATGTGCAGGTTTTATTTGTTGAAATGGCAAAAAAAACATAACAGTACCATTGGTACTGCTTTTCTTGAATGGTCCCACTGTGGGATTTAATCCGCAAACTTACATGTCTGTATAATTTTTTCTTGGACACACATAATAACCATAAAAAAATGTTATGTCAAGTAGCTTACTTCTTTTTTTTTTACAGCTTTTTACATATGACATGCACTCTAATCACTATTAATTATGCACTAGTACTTTGTGTAACAACCTCTGGATGTTGAGTGCACCAACACTCTGGTGACAGTTCACTGACAGGTTACCAACAGTCAGCCGACAAACAGCCAATTTTTGCAAACATTTTTACCGGTAAACTGGCAAAACTGTTGGTAAACAGTTAGCCAACAGTGAGTTGTTCTTCAGCCCACTGTTGGCCATTAATTGGCCAACTGTTGGTTGTTTGTCACCTGACAGATATTTTGGGGAGCTGTTAGTCAATTTTACTGTTTTATCAGGAAACACAAGATCCAGTTACCAAAGAAGAAACTAGTAGTCCTGCTGGACCCCCTACAGAACAAGACATGCCAGTCCTGTCAAGCTTGAATCCCAAGTAATAAGCTTAATGGTCTGTTATTCATAATACAATGCAGAGTTGTTAAAAGTAGCTGACTGCTGGCAAAAATCACTACCTACTTTGTCATATCAGCTGGCTACTTTCCTTGCTAGTTCTTTAGAGGAGATGGCATTTTAAAAAAATATCTGGTAACTTTCCAAAGTCAGACGTTTACTTCAAACTTTGATGCCAACCCTGCAATGCAACCACGATAACTATACCCACTTATTTAAGGACACATCAAAATCTGATAGTTAATTTCTCTGTCTTTCACATGGAGAAAAACAAATTTGCAAATTTTTTATTTTGTGTGACTAAACAATACATGTACAGTAAGTCACCGAAAGGTATCTATTTGTTGCAGGGGGTGAAACAGAATCTGTTATTTCTGTTTTTTTTTTGTCCATGTACATATAGCCCTGTGCCCATCCAAACTTATTACCGATTACCATGCTTTCTGCAATTTTAACTGAGAACAGTTTGTTTTAATTTTTTATTGCTCGTCAACCTTTCAGGTGGAGAAATTGGTGGATCAGAGGAATGTTTACGCTGGTGATGATCGGTGGTTTTGCTGTTATTATCTACCTTGGTCCACTTGCTTTAATCCTGTTGGTGAGTTGGTTATTGTCATGAAAATGAGTGCTGGCAACCCATTGCACACTGCTGGCCTTCATCAGGGGATGGGGTTGACTGGATAAAGTAGGGTTTAAATGTATTTTTAAACCTCCCAACTGTCCTGTACATTGTACTTTTGACAATACAGTTCTGGCTCTAGGATTCCTCAAACTTAGCTTACTGTAAACAGTGTTGTACTAAGTTTGGTTTTGTTTAATTGTTCTTCAGATCCAGTGTATTCAAATCAAGTGTTACCATGAAATTATATCCATTGGACATAAGAAGTATCAAAAATACAACCTTCCCTGGTTTAGGTCTTTAAGTTGGTAGGTACACTTGAGTATTAATAGTAGCTGTAATATTGAACATTATAATTGATTGTTTTTATGATTGTGTTACATTTACAAGCCTGAGAAAGAGAGAACAATAAAAATGAAATAATGTTTGTAACTACATTGTTGATTAAAAGTTAATGTGCCTCTATAACATGCACATTAATTTAAAAAAAAGCAATCAAACTTTCATTGGAGCCAGTAAGATTTATTACCATAATCAGAGACAAAGGAAAACAAGAATCAAACTGTTTTGATAATTTTTAAACCAAAGAAATATTTTAACCAGTTGTAACATATACCGGTATGAGTGCAGGGCTGTGCTCTAACAGTGCCCAGGGGCCTCAGGCTCCTTACTTTTATCTTCAGGCAACTAGAAAAACTTGTTTTTGCATAAAGCACCCCAGATGTCATAGTTGGGGGCTCCCTGCGATTCTTCTAAGAGCACAGCCTTGGAGTGACAGTAATAAATTGTTGTCTTCTGCCGGCTGTGCAACGAATTAGGCGGAATACATTTTTCTCACTTACATTTGGAAGTCTGGGTAATAGTCTAGGTCACGTGGTGTGGTGTAAAGTTCAATTTTTTTTTGTTGCCATCTGCAATGCCTGACCTCCCACCCACTCACCCTTCCAGTGTATTAGATTTTTATTTTGGATATGAATTGTAGGGTATAGCTGCTGCCCTATTTTGTTATTTTTTTGTGGTTGTTTTGTGTACTTGAGGTTGTAGTTTATTAATAAAGGTCAGGCTGCATGCTTCAGCTTGGCATGACTCCCAATTGTGTGTGAGAAGATGTATCATTTATAATTTTAGCATGGTTTTGACAAAAAAAGATAGGATAAATAAAAAACCAGCAAAATCCCTATCACATAGTCTCTCTAACTGAGTTAATTTTGTGTTTTTTTTTTCTAGGTATTTCCTTGGTTGTGCAAACTTTTTCTTCTATGGCGAGAGCATAACAGATTATTTCAATGGCAATCCCAACCCTCCAGTGGATGGTGAATCAGAGGTAAAGTACATGTATTCTCTTAAGTATTCTAAGAGGTAATGAAGAAACCAACCCATGCTAAAAGGACAGTTACCAGCAGCCAGTGATTTTGCTGTGTAGTACTGATTATTAGATCACTCTAGCAGGCATTGGCCCTCACATCTAAAAGTCTGTGGTTCAAGGCCTGGTCTTGACCATCGTGTTGTTTCCCTAACCCTGGTTCGCACTAGCGACATAATGACAACATAAAGGTCACACAAATGCAAAACACAACATAATGACATAATGAAAACAAAATGACATAAACATAAGTTAACAACACAAGGAAAAAACTGATCTTTTCTGCATTCTTGTTATGCCTACATTCTTATGTTGTTATGTCCCTAGTGTGACCCTTGGCTTAAAATCAAAGGCCGCCTTATCCATGTCAATACTTTGTGAAGTTGGCAATTGTTGAAAATAAAATCAGGGGATATTATTAGTAATGAAATTGGATTTATCATTAGTGTGTTTTGATCCCAGGACTGTAGTGTTATGCCAAGTGCTAACTGATCATTTCCATTTTTCTTTGACAGGAAGTGGTCAAAACGTACATCACATACCACAGACTGATTTCCTATTTACTCTACCTTATTGGTGAGTCAAAGATAAACCTTACGTTCATACAAGTTGTTTTGTAAGTTATTACAATTAAAAAGTTTTAGCTTTCCACTTTACACGTATGCATGTGCTTTATATGTTTGAATAACTCTGCCTACTAGATTTCAACAATGATCAAGTCATAAGACCCTCCACGGGAAAAGCGGGCTTAAAAAATTTCACGGTGAGGCTCAAATCACGCTAACAACCGTGAAATGCAATAAAATGATTGGAATTTCCGTGAAATTTCTCTGAATCGGCGTGAACACGGCGTGAAAATAAATCACTCTGCCGTGAAATAAATCACGCCGTGAAAATGATTATTCGCGCCGTGAAAAACTTCACACCGTGAAATAAACTTCACTCCGTTAAAGAATAAAAATCACGTCGTAAAAAAACCCGCCACTTTTAAAAGAAATTTTTGCCATCAGACCCTCCATAAAGAGGAAAACATCTGGTGTTTATTATAAGTGAACACTTAAAAAAAACCACTCGCAAGCTAAGATCGGGATTCTGCTGAGAAAATGTTAATTACAAGTCAAGATCTCACTACACTTCGCTTCTGAAAAAGTGTGCATGCTATAAAAGCAATAGCATTTGGTGGAAGGCCAGCGTCATCCAGTTTCAAATTTTGCAAAAACAGCTCAGCAGCATGTGACGTATTACAAAGATCACACAACCGAGAAGCGGATCACATGTCAACGAGCGGATCCGTACAGAGGTTCTACACATTGCAGTTCGCAGTTGTTTCTCAGAAAATAGTGCTATTTTGTTTTCACTTCTACTGTTGTTGAGTTGAGAGACCCTTGAGAAATCGGGAGCAAACTGCAGTGGACATCACAGCATGCCACTGGCGGAGCAAGATACAGGCTGCTCTGGCGAAGATGCGTAAATTAGCGTCACGGGTCATGACGGACTCCAGCAACTGAAAAGAAATATTCTGCCTTTGTGAACTCTGGTAATCTAAGAATATACCCATGAAATCCTTGTTCAACAAATACAGAGGAATATTTAAACCAAACTGTTGAAGATAAATAAACAATGGGGTTATTTAAACATATGTATACTTCACAATTAATGTAGTTTTCCGGCTCGAGAACTGCCGCTCAAATCGTGACTTCATGCTTCACTGGGCCAAAAACAATTACATATCAAAAGCCGCGCGAGTCTGGAAAAATATTTCAACATTTCAGTGAATAAAACAGCCGGTGAAATCCATTTTAGAAACCACATTCTTGTTTATTATATGTAATAAACAGAAACAACAGAAACAATTGCAAAATCATCTTTACTGTGTGGCGAGATGTTTATATTCATTTGGCGACACGCAGTCTGGCAATTGGGGACTATTGTCAGACCAAACATTTGTCTGTAAAAGTCAACAAACATGCCGCTTCTTCGAGTAGTCGATTTTTTTCGAAAAACACATCAAAATGTAAAGAAATCACAGGGTGAACAAATTAATTATTTGCCTTCAATTGCAGCAAGGTCGACAAAGAATTTTTATCGCATGTCGGAATGTCTCATCATATCTTGCCTCTCGACTTTGTCACGTACTACAGTATTACAGTAATCAGCAAACAATTCTAGCTTTGTTGCCGTATAAATTATTTACAAAAGCAGTCCTTGAAGAAATAGCGGGGCAATAATCATGTTTGCTTTCCAACAAGGCTGTAAAACCAATAAGGAGAATACGTCTTTTAGGATCTCGGAAATTAAAAAGACATCGTGAAACATGGCTTTTGAGCGTTTGCAGCTTGTCGAGAGAGGTTTTAGAAGCAAGCACTTCTCAATAATATTATTCTGGACACAAAAAATGATCAAAAACAAAAAAAACGTTGCTCGAAAAAAATCGCAATACAAACTTCAGACACGACGCAAAAATACGCTAATAACATTACAAGGGTAGGTGACGGTGTAAATATCTCAGCTGAATTTCACAATGTATTAAAAGCTCTTTATCGCCATCACAAAAATTTAATCACTATGATCAATTTCACGGCGTGAAACTTATTGTATTCACTGCCATCATTTTCACGGCGTGAATTGATTTCACGCCTTTTAGGATCTATTTCACGTCAAGAGTGAAATGAGTTTGGATTTGAGTGAACACGGCGTGAAAATTTGAATTCACGGCGTGAAAATTTGATTTCACTCTCCGTGACCGTGAATTTTTTTCACGCTCATGGTGAAAATCCATAAGGCCGATTTTCGCGTGGAGGGTCACTAATGTGGTTTGGCTTAAAAAATTTCAGACCAGTTTAATTTTTATTTTCCTTGTCTTAGATTCATTTCTATAATCTGGTATGAAAGAAAACAAAAATGAAACTGGTTTGAAATTTTTCAAACTAAAGATAAAATTGAACACAACAACTATTAAATAAATGAGAGGTTTAATTTGTAATTAGCAGGTTCTCGAGATCCAAGTGTTAAAACATTGTAATGCAATATATTTTTTGCTTTGCAGGTTTTATTTTATTCGTGTTTAGTTTAAAGAAGGACCACTACAAAGTACAGTTCTCACTGGTAAGTGAACATTAGTAATCCCCCCCTCCCTCCTCCCATGGAAGGTCATTGGAAGTTCTGAGGGGGGAGTGGTCTATAAAGCCAAACTTTTAAAAGGAAAGTATGAAGCTAAACTGGAACTTCCAGAGGGTGTGTGTGTGGGGGGGGGGAGGGGGGGGAAGGGGGGGGGAGGGGGGATGTTGTTGACCAAAGCTCCTTCCATGGGGGAGTTATGGATATTTTATGGAACAACACATTAAATAGTCATGTCACCTTTGTGGAAAGCTACATTATATACTGGTTTGTCTGGTTTAATATGAAATCAACAAAAGAATAGTCTATTTATTGATCCCAGATGTTGTTTGAAATTGTGTGTTAAAAGTGTTAAAAATCAGACAGTTTCACACACTGACCACTTTCCTTAATTTCTGTTCAATGGGAACATCTTCAGTTGTTATGGGAACATCCCCTCCTGTGCCTCTCTTCAGTGTATAATATGGAAACTGTATAGTGTATTATAGAAACTGATTAGGGACAACTGCTAGGCAGCATGATGTGCTATTTGGCTTGGAAACATAATTTAACTTTAATGTACTTGTACCTTTTGGTCATTTTCAGTTTGGCTGGACCCATGTGACACTGTTGATTGTAGTTACGCAGTCACACCTCATCATGCAAACATTGTTTGAGGGACTTATTTGGTGAGTCAAAAGTATTAAGTTACTGTTTATGAGAGTAGTTTTAAAATGAAAGTATGAATCAGTATATCCAATCTGACAGCAGGGGTTTCAATAAATTTAAGAGTAAGTGGCAATATTTACAAAATAGTCGGCAGTGGCAACAAAGGGGCTATAAGGTCCCTTTCCTCTAGGAAATCTAGGAACTCAGAAATGGCATTTCCAGCATTCTGGGCATCAACTTCAGTGAAAAGTAGGGGGCGATAAATTAGGAAGTAGCCGGCGGAATTCGCCGGTTGCAGGCTTCTAATGAAACCTCTGTGACAGTAGGCTGACTAGATCACTCTAAGTGCAGATTTTTGAAAAACAGTGTACATAGACAGTATTGTAAGTAATAGTTTGTGTCATAAATAAACCTCCAATAAAATTATTTAGCTTGCCACAAGCCTCCCTGCTCAGTGGTTAGAGCATCTGATCGGGGTGCACATGGTCATGTATTTGATTCCTGTTTAGTACTCAGAATTTTTTCCTGGAGTTCCCATGCTCACGAAAAACAAAACACTGTAACAAAATGTTGCTGGTTACTAACAAATTTCCCAGATCTTTTTTTTTTTACCCATTGTCATGTTAAATCTCATGGGATCAACTTGAATATGATCAAATGTATTCGAACAGTTAAAAAGAAGTTGCCTGTAGATTTTAATAACTGAAAATGCTTGAGTGAAATGAGTCAAAGTGATAAAAGCTCACAAGTTACATTATTTTTATTCCTTTCTGTAAGGTTACAAGTAAATATTTTCCATTTTATTTTCTGATGTTTTGGTAGGTTCTTCCTTCCAGTCAGTATGGTTATTTGTAATGACATCTTTGCCTATATTTTTGGTAAGTGAATATTTAAGAATTTTTTTATTTTAGTGTCACATATATCAAAATTTGATGAGGAGATGAGAGGTTTCACACAAGTAATTTATGATCAAAAAGCCTCTACATGTAGAATGAGACCTTGAAGGTTAGATGAAGAATAATTATTTACCAACCAGCAATTTTGTTATCTATCAAAAAAATACCAATACAAACACAGGTGATGTCAACACCATTGGTACCAGAAAGTGCAACAGTCTGTATTAAGTGGGATAATTTTAGAGAAAATATATTGGCTGTATATATTAATTTCTAGTTGCTCACTTTCATTACATGTGTGTTGTCATTATTTTGATTTGTAGGGTTCTTTTTTGGTCGGACACCTCTTATTAAGGTAAGAAAATTCTATTAATTGGTAAGCGAGGAATGGTTTAGAACCAGGGGGGTGGGAGGGAGTACTCTGTACATTTTTGGGCGGCAGTCTGCCGCCTGGACTCTGACACCCTTATCCTACACCAGATCATGTTCAGCTGTATTTTACAACCCTAGTAGTCTAAACTAGACACCAAAACTCTCGAGCAGAGTCGTAGCCGTCCAAACGATGTCTGTGATTGGCGAATGATACAATTGAGATATCACTTGAACAATGCCCCTATCCCTAAGCCCTATCCCAGTGGGATAAATCTATTGTTTTCTTAGCGAATCACAGACATCGTTTGGACAAGTGCAGGACTACCCAAACTCTCCACCCTATACATGTACCAGACTTGCTATTTTCCAGAAACTCTATCTAGTTATATACTTTTCTTCTCACTGATCAGTTTCCCAGTAAATGATACCGTATTTTAGGCCCAAACTCTCTGATTTCTATACCCTATCCAAGACAAAACTGTTTGAAAACCATATCTCTTGAATCCAGCAACACATACCCATATAGCTTATATACAAAAGTTACTCCCCCCTGGCAGGAGAGGGGGGAGGTTTTGAGCTATTTCCATGGTCTATCCCTGACCATTTCCACCAAAATATCAATTGTGACTTTCTAGGGAACGGAATATTCTTGTCACTGATTACAAAATCATCCTTACCGTACTCATGATTGTATTATTAAGTACAATGTATTTCATCATTTTGCATTTGATAGCTGTCACCAAAGAAAACATGGGAAGGTTTTATTGGTGGAGGAGTAGCAACGGTTATTTATGGCTGGCTGGTGAGTGCGATCTTATACAAAAATGTCTGGCAAAACCAGAGATTTTGTTGTGCTTGACATTACAAACTTCCAACTTGACATAGGTATTTGGCAGTTTGCTGACATTTGCTGACATTTTCTTTGCAGCTGGCTTGAATAATTTTTTGCTTGCCTTTCCATTTTGCTTGGAACTATAGATGGTTTTCACATTACGTCACGGCGGCCATATTGGTGTACAACTACAAAAGAATTTTAATGAACTTCTTTTGTTATGTACACCAACATGGCCACCATGGCCTTTGTCATTTGAGTCCCACAGGACTGAAGGTCATGTGAGTGAAAACCATCTATAATAATTATTTCCTTGGCAGATTCCTATTTGTATTTATGAATAAATAAATTAATCACTCCATTTAGGTGTCAATACATTTAGCAAAAAAGTGATTATTTGGAACACCATAAATAGAAGAAAGGAACATTCGTATTCATATTGTTCATTTAATTTTTGTATTTGTTGGCAAAAATAGTTGAAATGTAGTGTTAAGTTTTTTTTAATTAGAAATTTGTTTTTTAAGTGCCCTTGTTATCTTGTTCTTCACAGGTCTCCCATTTCATGTGCCAATACCAGTATTTCATTTGTCCTGTTGAGGTAAGTTAAACATGATTATATTCCTGATCTTATTTCAGTTAGATTTTCCACCTTGTTGTGGTCCAAAACGCTTGTAAAGGAAACTTCTTTTTGGCTTGATCTTCTCAAAACTCCTCATGATCTGACTCTGATATTACATGGCAGTTTTCTTTCATGTAACTTTAACAATGGGATAGATATCAAAAGAGAGTTTTATCGGGTACACTTGAATTCGGATAAAAAGAATTGGCTGCACTTTGTCTTTTCAACCCACTTCTCTGTGTTTGGAAATTTTGATGAAACATCCATATATTACTATAATTTTTTTTTATATACATCCATATAATCCAACGATGGATGTAAATTTCGCATTTTGACAAGAGAATGCAAAAATGACGGACCAGCCTCGATATTTTTTCTTCAAACTGTGCTTTGTAGCCTCGTTGGCTATGAATTAGGTGATATCATGTGCGCTTTCGCGCTATAATAGTTAAATATACATCCATATATTACTATATATACATCCATATATTACTTATCAAACTTTAACTACAGTTCAGAGGTTCAATAACAGACTTCAGGACAACTTGTGATCCTACATCATTGTACAGACTCACAGCCTTCAACATCCCTGCACCAGTCAAGTACTTGTTGGGTTTTGTAAGTATTTTGTTGCTGTTTAAATCGATTTCAAGTCTTCTCTGCACATTCAACCTCATCTCCTTTCAAAATGGTGGGTCGCCATGTAGACCCCCAAATCTGGGTCGCCATGGGTCGCCATGTAGACCCCCGGACAAGGCTTCCAAAATACTCCAGGAATCATGCAGTATTTGTCACATGTTCAAGGGTTATTTCCAGCAATTGGCAGCTGTGTTTTTTTTACTACACCTTCACCTTCAGACAGAATTTTCTGGCCGTTGTTAAGAGGTGGCCATTATAGGTAGGTTTTCCATGACAGAATTTGAGGAAATAAATAAGAAGACGGGATAAGAAAACATGGCTGTTGTAGAGAGGTGGCCGTTGGTAGAGGTTTGACTTTAACACATTTGATTTCCTGCTGATTTAAATGGATGATCACACATGTGACATCAATTTTTTTAGTCTGTGGTGTAAATGAGTCGTCTATACAATTACATTTTTTTAAACGAGTTTATTTACCAATAAGCTGCCTCTCAACTGTAAAACTTTTGTTTCTGTGGACAAACCCTTAAGTGTGACCATTGATCACAGTGTCCTGACTGAATTGTTTCTAGGGTGGTTTGACACAAGACGATGTCTGGCTTTACCCGATGCAATTCCACTCCATTGTTCTCTCACTGTTCAGTTCA
This sequence comes from Cladopsammia gracilis, assembly GCA_022457155.1. Classification (NCBI taxonomy): domain Eukaryota; kingdom Metazoa; phylum Cnidaria; class Anthozoa; order Scleractinia; family Dendrophylliidae; genus Cladopsammia; species Cladopsammia gracilis. The sequence continues at coordinate 1,028,429 of JAJGOT010000139.1, read as the reverse complement.
TTGATTGCTCCATTTGGAGGATTCTTTGCCAGTGGATTCAAGAGAGCATTCAAAGTCAAGGTAACAAAATTTAACTACTTCATAAAGTTTCAGAGATTCTGGAGATTGTGGCTGTGTTTAACTCATTAAAGGAACCATGTCAGGGGTATTTATACTGCCCCAAATTAAAACTAAGTACCTTTGTCATGCATGGAATGCTTATAGAACCCTAAGACACATCTGGAGCCCAACTCAAGACACTTATTTTTGGGTTTCCGCTGGTATGAACATGTCTTTTGGCTTTTTAAAGTAATACCAAAACTGGTAACATACTCCTTTTTTGCCTTTACCCCCAGAAACAAAACCTTTAGTTGTGTGTTATGTGATGTAGTCATAACTTTTGTTGCTGTGGAAAAATCCATGAAGTGTGACCATTTAACATTACAGCTATGTTTTTCAATATTTTGCAAATTAAATTTTCAATTTGTTTTCCCAAATATCCATGTTGCTTGCATAAAACTGTCTAGAACTGGTGGCTTGCTAGCAGCCAAAAGGGACTTTTCTCTAGTATACTGGCTAAAGTTGGATACTGTTAGCCATGACCTCTGCTCTGTACTTACTGGACACATTGTTTTCATCAGGATTTTGGTGACACCATTCCTGGTCATGGGGGTCTGGTGGACCGGTTTGATTGTCAGTTCCTCATGGCTACATTTGTTTATGTCTATCACTCCACTTTCATAAGGTAAGTCCATTCCATTACTAGAAAGATAAAGAAAGAGGAGCTTAAAAAGAAGAAGAATTAGAGCACGTTCAGAGAAGGAGCCTGGGGATTATTGGCTTTCCCACAGATCGCTTGCCAGCTCTCACGGAGAAATGGGCTAAGGCTGTGACTAAGGAAAAGGAAGTTATTGTTAATGTCCCAGGCCACATCCTTCACTCCAGAATCATACAACTGAAAACTCAGTTATAACTTGAGGTGCGCAAACAGGTCAGGGATGCGTGTACCATTCTTAGGCACCGAGAGACATACCGGCAAGAATAGTTTATTAGGAAGGGCAATCAGACCACAACAGCTAGCGTATTACTATGTTGTAAATGTAGATAGGTTTGTAAAATACTTAGCTGTATTACTGTTTGCTGATTAACCTCTTCAGGGCACCTCAACCCCACAAAGTATTACAGCAGGTTTTGTCGCTGCTTCCAGAGCAACAGTTGAAAATCTACACAGAGCTCAAGTCAAACCTGCTAAGAAAGGGGATGTTGTAACAGATTCACCATTCTCTCAGACCGCTAACAAGCACTCTACCTCGGCAAGACTTCTTTGGTGAAGAGCAGCCATCTAAAACCCTGTCAAAATTTTCTAGTAGCCAGCAATTTTGCCATCTACAATCCCATTTGTTGCTTAATTACTTCATACTTGGGCAAGAAAATCCACCCACTGCTCCCTACTACTTCAAAAAGTTTTAAGAGGACTGCATCTAAGATCAGTAACATACTGTAGATGGTAGTTAAGGACAAGGGGGATGGGTGCTGATCAAACAATAATAATTATTGTTTCACTTGTGTTATTGTGTTAAGTCTACTATAAGTGGGTTGTCACTAAAAAACCACAGTTCACAACAAACTAACTACAAATTCTCACATCTTGGATAAAAATTGCGGAAAATCATAGCAAAGTAGCATAATGTTTCACGAGTTGAATAAAAGACATTACATGTTCGCAGTTTACAGATAATGTAAATTATAATTCAACGCATTGATACACTGCCCAAATATGGTAAAAAAGTTATTGATATACGCTATGTCTACATGACATATATGATCCAACGATGGCAGTAAATTTTGCATTTTGACAAGAGAATGCAAAAATGACAGACCGACCTCAACATTTTTTCTTCAAACTGTGCTTTGTTATCAATGTGTTGAATTATAAAACTATTATAGTGCTCAAGCTCGCGTGATATCGCCTAATTTTAGCCCTTCGTCGGCTAAAAATTAGGCAATATCACGCGCGCTTTCGCGCTATAATAGTTAATTATCTGTGTAGCATCCTTAGCTGTGCCATAATGGTTTGATTTTGCTGACAATTAGTTCACTATAAATACTCTTCTCAGTCTCTTTTATTTAATAATATTAATAACAGAAGCATTTCAAGACAGTACTTTTTTTCCTGATTTTTTTTTTCTTTCCTGCGTTTCTGACATTCTCTCAAATGTTTGATCTTGAAATATTTTAAAAAAAGCATTCTGGTACTTATTCACCCTGTTTTCAAAATTAATTATCTGTCACCAAACTTTTTTGAAGGAAGTACTTCTTTTAAATTATTTGCAAACTGAAGCTGGCAAAGGAACATTTCCTCTAAGTCAAAAAGCAAACTTCTTGATTTTGATTAGTTATTTAAACACACCGTTTGGCACATAATTGGATCATCTTGCTGTCATGGGTTTGTATTTTATATCCGGAGTGTGCTATTACTGCTTTTAAAGGGAGTGTCTGAGCTGAAATATTGTGTTTTCATGATTATGGCCAGAAGTGGCCCAAAGTAACAAATGCAAAGAAATATAAAATAAAAAGACAAAATAACAACTAAAAAACTAGAAATTTCACCAGAATAGAAACTTTGATTTGTTGACCGCCTGTCACAAAATCAAAATTGATGAACTGTAATCCACTTCCATCCTTGCAATCCTGCACGTTTTCTCCAAACTGCTGCTTCTGTTTTGTTCTGTAGCCTCACTTTATCCAATTTAGTGGCATTTGGTGATATAATTTGGTGGCATTTGGTGATATAACATGGAAATAACGTAAACAAAATTTTATTATTTTGGTGGGACAGTATCCCTTTAATGGACAGCTCTGATTCTTGATATTCCTTGTTATGTGAAACTTCAGGATAAAAAAATGCATAATTATTATATAGCATTTGAAAGTTAAAGTGTACCTAGAATGTCACAAGCATATGAAAAAAAAAAATCTTGAGTCCCTGACAGGAGTTAAACTACTTTATACCAAACATTCACATAATATTGAAGTTTTTTTTAATCAAATCGTATTATTTGAAGAGATGAAATAGTCTTATATGTAGGATGAAGTGGATGCAGTTGAATAAAATTTAGCCTGGTGAACAATGAGGATTAATATTAACTGATCATCGTTGTTCACTGGTATAAATTTCATTTATTGTATGTTCATGTTGTTGTATTAAGCATTGATGGCATTTAGCACACTACTGTTTCAGCATGATTTTTATGCAGTGTATTAGTGCGGTGTTTTTAACCCGTGAATACGCGCATGCGTAATGAACGGGTTATCGGTAACGGCGGCCAATTCACTCACTCACTCAATCGCTTGCTCAATTCATCACTCAGATGTAAACTTTTTCCTTATTTCTACGTTGAAATAACAAAATTTGACCTCAGTAATCAGTCAAATCCTTGGTAGCGCAGTGGATAAGTAAAAGGACTATAGAGCCAGAGACAACCGAAGGATGTGAGTTCGAATCTCGCCGGGGATGGATTTTTTTTTTCTTTGAACTGAAAGTTACTTTTTTTTTTTGTTTGTTTGCATTCATCAAAAGTCGTTACATTTAACTTCCCCCCAAAAAACCCGCAATATTGCCTTACCGTTAGCATTTCATATTTACGGGTTGGCTCGAAGAAGCCTTTGATTAGTAGTTGGATCATTTCACAAGATACTATGGCAGCTTGTAGTGGTTCTCTCTTATTACAGATCACCTGACTTTTCTTATAGCAGGTGCCCAACTTCTAATTGTCATGTAGTTGTTAATAAATTAAAAATTCCTACCTACACAATAACCCTCTGAGCTCAAGTGATTTTGCTTCTAACCATTACTTATGATGTACAGTTTAAAGCAAACACTATTTGACGATGCTGTTTGGTGAAAGCGACAAGTCTACACGACTATTGTATACAGCAATAATAATTATTGTCAGTAGCAATTAATTTATTGTATTAAGACAGCTTGCAGAAGCTACAAAGTACATCCAAGCAAAAGCTCTGCTTTTCTTGCCATGTTGTTTTGTAGTTTTATTTTTATGTTAATTTTAGTTGGGTGGGACCATGCAGTAAATTCAACACTCACTTAGAAGCTATTAAAGGGTGCAAACAGCTGTGGAAAGGGCATCTTTTTTATTTATTCTTAAAAGTTGTCTTAAATCATGTTAGTCGATTTGTAGAAGTTTAGGTTTAGGGCATGGATCATTGATGTAATTAATTTTAACAAGACTATTGTATATAAATTTATGTATCACTGACTGCTTGTTGACTGCTTAATAAAGGTGTTCTAAAATTCTGCAAATAAAAATTAATATGGCAAAAATTGAACTACAATGCAAAATTGATCTTAAATATACATTATATTGGTATTAACAACAGCAACACAAAATATTATCAATAAAAATTATTAATAGACGATATTCGTATTCTCGGTATTGAACTGGAACTAGCTTGCAGTCGAGGCTAAGCGAATGTTATTAAAAATATTTGCATGTGAAAAGGTTTCCCTGCATGAGCCTCAACTGCACGCTAGTTCTAGTTCAATACCGAGAATATGAAAATCATCTATTGCATTGCATGTGTAAGTTCTCCCAAATTCTTATTTAAAAAAAAAACTTTGACCTCTTCATTTTTTTTACATATTTTGTTTAAACAGATGGGATAGCAGAAAATTTGTTATCAGTTGAAGAAATAACAATTTACAAGACATGTTTTGGCAAACTTATGCCATCTTCAGTTGCAGCAGCTCGTTACAATTTGAATGTCAAAGTTGTAGAAGTAGTAACAATTTGAATATGCTAATTATAGCAGTTTAAATGGAAGCTAAATGTGACAAAAAAACAATAGGAAAGAAACAACTAGCATAAATGAACATTAGCATAAATGTTTAAAACTGTGATATACACCCTTTTTCTTTGACGACATTTTCAGAATTCCTTTTAAATTTGTGGTTTGGTTATAGTTTTCTGATACGTTTCAAGGTATTAACCAAGAAAAAAAGATTGACAGGAGCAACTTTTCAGAAAGACTTGGTACCTCTTAGGGGTAATGTTTAATGTGAACCACACCCACAAATGGGTTTCTGGTACCTTTCATAATTTCCGTCAATCATCCCCTGTCAATTATGGTGAAAATGGCTACTTGAACGATAAAAGTAAATGTGGCTCAAGATTTTAAGCTATTTTGAGAGGTTTTCAATCTCAGTACAGATATCATGCTCACAAGAGGTTCAGAGCCACCTTAACTTATTGAAAAATTAAAGTGCCTATAACCCGTATTTTTTAATCGCAAATATTGATTCTGTGTCAAGTGAATAATAAAGTGATGGACTATTTTATGATTTGAGTGTTGCATCTTTGAAATATAGAGGTTTATATCTCCAATGAATGTGACATCATTATTAGACAGCAACAAAAACTTTGGTAGTGTCTTGGTGTCACGGATGGTGTGATCACCAAATTACATAAAACAAGATTCAAGACACTGAACAATACCCACACCACAACACAAAAGCTAACCAACAATGGTTTCCGCAACACCCAAAACTTTAGACTATAGCTATTGTCTGATTTAGTCGTAGTATTTGCTAAAATTGCTTACAGAAACCATGATAATATTAATGTCAATAAAAAGAGATTTTTCTCTACCAGCATGTTTTGCTACAATATATGAATACCAGAATGACATCACATTCATCAGCATATCAGAAATGTAAACCTCTATAACTCACAAAGGCAACACAAAAAAATTCAAATATATTGGCGATAAAAAAAATAAGGGTTATAAGTACCTGAAGGTGGCTCTGAACCACTCCACAAGAATTTTTTTCATGAGTTAAGATTTGAGCTCCATTTTTCTTTTTTGTGTCATGCTAGGCATAATAATACACATAGCTTAGGCTTCCTCTTTTACAGCCAAGTCTAACTTGGCAGTCTTATCTCATTACCATACCAACCAATTGAATTGTTGGGCTTGCTGTTTCAAGGCTTTTCTTGGTTTTTGCATGGTAAGTATTCACAATTTTTGGTGAAACAGCAGAAACATTCAGTAAGTCTAATCTGGCAAAGCCATATAAAAATCGGTACATAACTTTCAGCAAATTTACTTTTTGTTTTTTACGTTTAGTGGGTTTGTGTCTGTACAAAAATAGTCTGACTTTTTTTTGTGATCGAGAACCTAGAAATCCTAGCTACCAATCTGCCAATTTTTATAAAAATTTACCGAGTGGAATGCGAGCAATAAACGTTTTAGTTACTGCACATGGGGCCCACACAAACTGTGTGACCATTCGTATTTTTAAATTTACAGGAAATGAATGGGAATATCGAAAAAGTTCACTTATCGTAATATACTGTGATAAATATTCATAAAACAGTTCAAAATAAAGATATTTTTATCTGAAATGTTGTGTGGTGTCATTCTTGTAGCTCAAAAGGGTGAATTTAAGCGATTTGAAGGGTTTTGCATCGGACGTTTACCTCAGCGTATAGTAGAGGTAAACAGCCAATGTAAAACCCTTCGAATCGCTTAAATTCACTGTTTTCAGCTGCAAGAACAACACCACACAACATTTTAGGTAAATAAAAATTACATGTTTATTTTGATCTGTTATGTACTGATAACACATGATTAAATAGAACTTTTTTTCTGTTAAGATTGTTTTATTTTCATAACTAAACTATGATGCCTCCAAAAAAAATTTGAAGCACTTCAGTTAAATATGCACTTTAATCTGCTTCCATATAATATGTTGTAGTTCAATTTTATCCTTGGTTCAATTTTGATTTTCCATTGTTCTTTTCTATGCTAATATATGAACATGAATAGAAAATAAAGAAAAATCAAAATTGAACTAAGGATAAAATTGAACTACAACATACACTTTTTTTAAGATGAAGAAAATCTCTCTTGGAAGGTGTCTTTACACTGAACAATAACCCAATTAAATTGCTGCAGTTCATTTTCAAAGCTTCAGTTATCTTTTTTTTATTATTTTATGTACACCTTGATGCGCTAGGTAAAAGAATTGTAATCCCATTAGAAGATGTATGATACAGATGGTAAATGCTCTTGTTACATTTAGTCATCATTTGTCATTTGTTCATCTTCATCAATCTTTGGAGCAAGGTAATATCTGCAAAAGAGCAACAGATTATTAGAGATCTTACAATGAGAAAACAAAACATCAATTCCTTGGGTTACAAAGTAAGTGGAAGCAAATTGTAAATTCAAGATTTTGCAAGACTAGCATTTTTTTGCTGTGAGCATGAGAAATTTTATAATGCAAGACCAAGATGCGGAAAAGGCTTAAAGAAAAAAAGACCGAGACATAGAAAAATGCACAAAAGACTAGACTGCAAGATCTGTAAAATTCTACTAAAATTTTGAAACATCCATATAAACATTTGAAAAGACAATTTGCCATCCCTAAAGTACAAGTCAAAGACTGTAACAAACTTCTTTCGAAACATTGCCTTTATGATGTCTTTTTATTCAATCTTTGGTGTTACCGGTATTTGTACTGAAAAGAACTTGCTTTTTACAAGCAGCCAACCTAGGCTTTTACAGCCAGTGGGGCAAAGGAGGCCTGCTTGATCTAAGGGCTTGGTTTGTAATTCTTTGAAAGCCTGAAATATTCAGCTTACTTGAGGTTGCCCAATTCCCCAATGCGGTAATCAAGGACAAGAGGAACATCGTCCTTCAATGACATGGTAACAGTGCTGGATAATGGAGATGCCTGAGCAAAAAAATAAAATCAAAATTATTCAGCAGCCCAAGGATGTCATACAACAATGCAATCCTTCCTGATTACTGTAACAATATGTTTGAGAATCCAAAAATGGAATTTTGTTTTACTAAGGCCTGTCATTAAAGGCCCATGTTCACCCAATGTGCTTTGCGCCCTTCGTTTTTGTTTTTTAATGGTTCAATTGTTCAATGTGGCATTGTGATTGGCTGGCACGTTGATTTTCCGTCTGTGAGAAAATCAGCCTGGGCACGCAAAGCAGATTGAGTGAACATGGGCCTTTAAGCTTGGAAGTATCTACAACAGCTACACAAGGAAAGTATGTGGTCATTAAATTCAAGATAACCTTCAATGGGTTATTCCAGAAAAAATCCACACCCCCGACAGATGACATGATTTTTTTACCCCTCCCCCTGCCTGGATTTCCTGGCCCGCTAGACCCTGCTCCCACCCGGATTTCCAGAGCCCTCAACCCTGCCTCCCACAAGAATTTCCAGCACGCCATCCATCAGGGGAGTGTGGATTTTTTCTGGAATAACCCAATGGATGTCTTTAAGTCATTTTCAATTTTTCTGTGACTGGATACCAATGACATCCCTGTTACTAACATTATACACTTCAAATAATTTTTTTGCAAACATTGTTCTGTTAATTAAATTTCACAGAAATATACAAAATAATGGGTTTGAGTTCCAATTTGTTCAAAATTCATTGATAAAATATAAAGAACTAAAGAAATATCTGGGTCACATTGAAGCAGAAGTGTTGTAAAGAAAGATGATACATACCTTTGTGAAAAAGTTAAGATATCTAAGTGCAAATGTAAGTTCAACAGGTTCATTAAGGTCAATTGATACCTGCAATCAAAAGAATAAAAGCATATGAACAAACGATTCAACAGTTACAATGCAAATATCAAAAGAAAAAGCTTTTTCTTTTGTTTCACCAGAAAAGGAATTTATACTGGTCAGGTGAAATTTAATTCTGAAAAAGCAACAGTCTTCTGGTGCTAGGCTAATCAGCAATGACATTTGTCTCTGGTTTTTGTCCCTGAATAGAATGCCAGAACTTTCCAGGTTTCTTACTTTTACAAGTCACTAGTGTTTTAAAAATTATGGGTCTAACAGACTCATTAAGCCATTTCAAAGTCTTGGCCTCGCATTTTAAAAAGTATTGGGATCGCCAGATCACAATGTCTTGAAGGCACCCCTATAGTTGAAATCATTATCCAGATTTACCTGGCTCAAGAGTCTGTACAGGGAGGGTATAATCAGAGCAAAAAAAAGTTTTCACCAACGTCTTACATGATCTTCCTCCTTGTCAACACTTGCACTTTGTTTAAGAAGAATATTGCCATCTCCTAAATCTCCACTGGCAGAGAACTTTACACCCTCTTTTGTGCACTTAATTTTTACAGAGTCACCAATCTGCGTCAGGTCGCGGCATATCCTCTGGAACTCAGATGAGGGCATGTGCACAACAGCGTCATACTCTTGATCCTAGTATATAAAAATAACTTTAGTCAACCCATTGAGTAAGAGTTTTGGCAAAAAAAAAAAAACAGCAATTTGAAGCCACTAATGCTGTTTTATGGTGGTGGAGGCACATTGCAAGTAAACTGTTAAAACAAGATGGAGAGGGGGCTGCTATATCTATGTGGTCATCCAAGCCACACAAAGGTCTAACAGTTTTCAGATATCATGGCAAAAGAAGCACCTTTGTCCTCAGTTATTTTAAGACCCTGAATGTTGGTCCAGCTAACTATTGAACCCATGACCTCCCGCTGAGTAGACTAACACTATACCAAGTGAGTTAAGTAATCTTTATTTCTCCATGGTAATAAAACTTCAGACCCCAGTTGTTCAAAAGGTGGATAGCACTATCCACTGGATTAATTACTATCCAGAGGATAAGAATTAACAAAACCAATTGGGTTATCCATTGGATAGTGATTTATCCAGTGGATGGCACTATCAACCTGTACAGAAGGGTTGCTTTTCAAGTAGCTGTACCCTCATCCAAAAACTATATTAATCTTAATTTTATAAAAGACAACAAATGAAAACAGGCTTCATGTCTCTTCACACTTCTCTAGATTGCTGGCTTTTATAAATTAATCCTAAAACATTGCCCAGTATTTTTCTTTTTTGAGTTTCAAAACAGTAACTTGAAACTCAAAAAAGACTTCTATTACTTCCCTGCAAGCAAGTCAAGCAACATATAACAAGACACGACTTACTGGGATTCCTAAATGTTCACTGTCGATATCCATAAGTTTCATATTGTAATCACATACTCTCTCTTGGTCTGAAAAAAAAAAGGAATATTTAAATATCCAAATAAATAAATAATTCTAATAAATAAATAAAGCCACCTAAAAAATCATGGCAGTGATGAGGGTTTGTTATGGTTTCAACTCCCTTCGAGATTTCACTTTTCCCATGGACTAGGATCACAAGTATGAGCTAAGGCTGTGGTTTTTATTTTTAGAGAATCCAAGATTGTATTTGTAATACAATACATTTATTCACATTCCACTTTGTATTTACAATTTTTTTATAATGTCAGATCATAAGGATTTTTCATGACCAAAAATGAAAACGGATCATTTTACATAAAAAATGTTGCTATGCAAATGAACCTATTGACTCACTTGTGTTTTTCCATCCGCTTAAAAAAATATTAAAAATATTTCCAATAAAATGTTATTTGAATTGCCTATAATATGAAATTGTAAAAAAAAAAAACATTTAACTGAATGAGTAAAGTTGCACAAAAGACTACTTGTAAGACTACTATTTCTATATCCATTTCCAAAAACATGCTCAGATCACAAATCTTAAAAATCTGGATTTCATTTCATTTGATCTGATGAATCTCATCAGAGTAGGCATTCAACAGATTCATGATCGATGTTTGTTTTTTAGCAAAAAGAAGAAACAAAAAGGAAACAAAAAACGCAGTCATTTTATTTTGGATTCAAGAATCCGTACTCAAATTTTCAAAACAAAAATGTTGCCTGTCGTCATTGTAGCAGTTTTGGCCAATCAACAGTTTTTTTTACGGGTTATGAGTAACACAACACTTACTTTGGCTTTCAAAGACAAATGACACTGTATCACTAGTTATGAGTAACACAACACTTACTTTGGCTTTCAAAGACAAATGACACTGTATCACTAGAGTCTTCTGCTTTGATAGTGATGCTATCATCATTGCTTGCACATTTAAGGATTTTGGACAGGGTACTAGTGTCCATACCAAGGGTGAGGTTCCTATCACATCTAAAGGGCTCAAATCCATCACTGGCTAAAGACAGTGACACCAAACTGACGTGACTGCTATCCATGGCCTGTACAGATACACCAGTACTCGAACAATCCCAGTTTGCATTGGGGACCAAGTCTTTGATGGCTTCGAGAATCTTTTTGAGGACAGTGCCTTGGGAAAGCTTTGCTTCAAACATTTTGATAACAGAAGTTTATATGAAGATAAAAAAGCAGTCTGAAAATAAAAGCAACAGAACAGAATAAAGGATTAGTAAAAAAGCAATATACTTCTTCAAATACAAATGGATCAATTTTATTATGTATGGTTTGTTTCATTATGTTTATCTTCCATGGTGACAACTGTTCTGCCACAAACATAAACTGTAAAAATTTTAAATTCAGCTGCAACTTCTATTTTGACCATAGAATATTTAGGGTATGCATAACTTGTATCAGTGAACAATGAATAATTTCATTCATTAATATACAAAAAGATCTTCTGAATGCAAAAGACATTCAACCTTAACATCACCGAAATTTAGACTCGATATGTTAGAGACGATCGATGAAATATTAATTTGTAAAAATATAAGCTTATAAACAGGCAATGATATCTGTTCCAGAACAACCGATCGAACTGTTTTATGAAGCAAAAAGCATTCATCCACCGTCAGAGCCAGAAAGTTCAGATTAATAGTAAGTCTGTGCGCTTTTTACGATTGTAAAAGGTTATATGAAGTATAAATGCACGTAAGTTTGAAGTTCGGCCAAGCTGCAAGCTCGAGGTGGAAATAAAATGGCGGGAAAGCAAACAATGGTTCCCGCGTTCAATCTTCATTGCTAATCAAAGACTATAAAGCGATAAATACAGGTTACTTAGATTGAAGTAAAATTTTGATCCAAGCTTAAATAAATCATTTGATACACTGAAAAGTACCAGATAAATGCGTAGGATAAATTATCGACTTGTAGCTTCCAAGATAAATGAAAATACTGCGCGCGATGCTACTGTACTGTACAAAATCATTCGATCCTTTCAACTTACCTCCTCTAAATTCGCCATAATCTTTATTTTCTTTTCTTAAAACAACCAAGCAACGGCAATTAAAACGATCGGTCGGCGAAATACCACACAAAACGACGATTTCGTCGTTTCAAGAATCAAAATGGCCGCATCGCGATCGAGCGACGAATCGACTTCTGAAATCAACATCGATTTGATCAAAATTGCAGCGGTTAACAACGATCTCGCTCGAAAGAATTTGTAAAGAGACCTGTTTGACTTTATGCAGAAGCATTCTGTACGAAATTTTCTACATTTCTGCAATCCTACAGCTAAAATATTGCAAACAAATTACCTACCTCGCGACGCGACGGTGGAAGGTGAATTATGAATTACGCGCCAAGATTCCAAGAGAGAAAAGTGCGGGAAATTCAATTATCACACGCTGATTGGTTGAGCTTTACACGTGCTCTGTCACGAGGTCTTTTTAGCGGGAAGAAGGAAGAAGGCAATGAATGCTGGGAAGCGGGCAAGTTTAGACTTGTAAACTAACAACATATCGTTGGTGAGTTGAAACAAAACAAAACTCAACAACATCGCCTGCTAAAGAAAGTAGATCGGTTCATTCAAGCGGAAAATACCGTTCCATTCCCATTTCGACATATGAAAATTTCGGAAATTGATCAAACCGGCTTTTTTTGGTCGAATGGATCGCGCCTAGAGAAATACACAGAAAATGCAAATGAAATGTGGGGGCCATGAATAGTTGCACTAAAAATACCATTTACTAGGAGCCACGTTGAGGAGCCCATCAAATTAAAGCTCCTACCATTTACCCCAAAAATCCGGAAATTTCGGCTGGAATGTAAATGGATAGGATAATTTGGTCTTCCCAAACGGAAAATTTTCTTTGGAAACGGGATTTCTTGAAAATAAAGGTAGTCCGTGTCCAAAATTCCCAAACGGAATTTCCAAACGGAAAATGTACGTTCCTTTTTCTCCTTGCTGCTATTTCCAGGCCTTTTGGCTTTTATGCGTACCCGTGTCCGTGGAAATGGAAACGCACATCCCATGGACATTTCCATTCGGGGCTTTGATGCGTCCCTTTTACGGCAATGTTCGACCAATCGGTTTTTCCGATTAAATGGTAAACAACCTGAAACTTAAATTTATTGTTTGCCTTCGAGGAGCCTGGGTTTCCTGTTTTGGAATTTCACACAACCCGTGAAATTCAGAGGGAGCGGGATAAGGGATGATCTCGGAAAAGTACTTGCCGAGAAGTTATTATTAAATCTTACGATCACTCTATTTTCGTTTCGTTTGGTAAACCATTCCCCGCGGGAAACGCGAAACGACCACATAAGACGAACACCTTAAAATTAGGAAGACCGTAAAATTTGAACGTTAATAGATATACAAGGTTTACCAATTTAAAGGTGCTCTTTCCGGACCGTTTCAAATGTGGAGTCCTCCCACAGTTGTGATGTGCAAGCACTGATTGCTTCAGATGCCTTTGCGGAGTTTGTGCTGCGTGTTCATAGAATCTCAGAAGGTACGGGGACTGGGATCTTGCAAGGAGGCGCCAGCACAGTAAGAAAAACGCGCGCAAACGAAGGGAGATGACCTTCCTTTTCTCCGTTCTCTGATAATCCCTACATACGATGTTCACCCAACCCCACCCAAAACAGGGGGCAACAATATGGCTTCTGGCAAGAAATAAAAAGTGTAAAAATCATTGAGCAGCAATATTTTAACAAGATAAATAAGCTCTTTCAGCCTTGTACTGAAAAAGAAATTAAGCAATACGCTTTTTTAGTAAACCGAACACAAACTAGTAGTTTAGCACACTATTGAGTTCAATGGCAATTTTTTTTTATTTTTATTTTTGACAAGTACCAGAAGAACTATGAGCTTTCAGGGACGGCGGAGCCAGGGGGGGGGGGGGGGGGGGGTTCTTCAGCTCCCCCTCCCATTTCAAGCATGAAAATAAAAATTTACTTAACTTTTAACGTACTATTAACTTAAGCTAATCTTTCTCCCACCTCGATTAGCTTTTTTTGCTATCAGCGGTGGGCAAGTATCTTTATTTCTTACTTTACTTGTAATTGTAATTGGAAGGGGGGAAATAAAATTGTTGTTTGTTTGTTTGTTTGTTTTGTTTGCAAAACATAAAAAGATCTCCCTAAAGGGTCGCGCCTCTGGCGCTCGCTTTCAAGCTCCCCAATTGAAAATACGCTCCGCCGTCCCTGGTTTTGCAGACTTGCCAACTCGAACGATTTTGCCGTGAGTCTCACGATTTTTTTATCTTTTCACACGGCCTCACGACAAGACTCCTATTCTCACGGTTTTTATGCAACGACAGTTAAGTTAATCATTAACAGAACTTCGATTCCATGCTAAGTTTACCGGGAAAAAGGGTTTGTTTAATCTTGATCTGGGCAAAAAAAAAAATGAAATGAAATCTCACTACTTTTGTAGAATTTCCAGATTTTTTTTTTCATGGATCTACACATTTTCCTTTATCAGGGGTTGGCAGGTCTGGCTTTGTTTCGCGTGATGCACGTGTTGCGCGTGATGTAGGGGCAGCTGCCTGTTCTTAGACAAAAGTACTACGAGGATTCAAATGAGGCTGAAGCTTGCTTCATGCATGTGGACTTCTGATTTCTGTCCCTCTCTCGAGTCCAGTTTTTGATCGTGATCTCATTTCTCCCTGCAAGACTGATTATCCAGCCTCTATTTTCGGTTCCTTTTCGAAGATGTAGTAATGCAGGTTTCTCCCCGGCACTACTGTCTGATTTATCAACGCTGTGGTCAGCTGTGGAAATTTGCATTTGATTTTGTTTTCTCGACAGCCACTTCAAAGTCATTCATTTTGATTGGTCGCAGATATAATTTGACATTCTCGTCATCCAATTTGCTGCTCCTATCACAAAAGAGAACAGTACATACATTTGTTAACCTTTCACTTCCGGAGTCATTAATGAAGACAAGTGATATAGTTTTAACTTTTAATTTTGTGGACGAAATACTTGTGTGACCATTCAAATGAAACCTCATTAACAGTACTTTTGCATGGTACTATTATTTTTCATTTTTAAAATAAAATGACATTTGGAATTGTTCTTGAATTTTAAGTTTTGACACTCTTGGGAGTTAAAGGGTCAATTCCAGGGGAGGTACTCCCTATAATGGGCTATACGGGGATGCTCCGCCCGAAAGGGGTACCTTTTTGAGGCTGGAGGTATTTGAAAGGGTCGGGATTTGAAAGGGTAGGGATTTCACGAGTTGAAGTATATGAAAGGGTGGGGATTTCACAAAGAATAGGAAAGGGTAGGGAAAACACAAGTTGAAGTATTAAAAGGCTAGGGAAATCTGCCATTTAAGTATTATAAAAAGCGCCTTTCAAAATATATCAAACAGACACATGTAAAGGCTATATGAAAGGGGTAACTTTTCTGTCAAAATTGGTATATGAAAGGGTAAGGGTATGGACCTTGGGCCTCGGTGGAGCATTCCTGCACAAAACCCCAGGACAGGGAGGTTAATTTTCAACATTGATCAACATCCACGAGCTGAGAATAGCCTGTGAACAGCCGCCCCCTTCCCCTTTTTCAATTTTTGTTGAGGTGAGAGGGCGGCTGTACATGGGCTAGCTGATAAGTGAAAGTAACAGGTCTTATGGGGGAATCTTTGTTTACCATTTTTGCCTCATTAGCATATATGCCTCATTCTCTTTCCTAGCTACGATACACTAGATACACTTTGTGCAATGCTGCTTTAAAAACACCAAATTTTACAAAGAATGTATAGCTCATTAGTACTTTTGCCACCCAACAATTTTGCAGTTTTTAACAGCAGATATTTCCTTAAATATTGCACGAAAAAAGCTAAAATTGCATTGATTACTAAGTTTAACAAGCTCTTTCAACTGTTGAAGTCAATTCGTATTTAGCACAGTGCTTTCTCTACGTAAATTCGTATGCCAATGAAGCAAAATGTAAACAATGATGTCAGCAAAGATCACCCTATTAGCAGAGCACCATAGATGCAAAATGATAACTAAGCTTAACATGTTGTAAGTTGTCTTGTTTGGTCGTGCACATTATATACACGTATGTCATGTTTAAGGGACTTTTGCTTCCTTTAACTTGTCTTACAACAACAGAACAGCATACAGTGTTGTAATTACAAAACAAGTATAATGAATCATTTACTGTTAATACACCTCTTCAGCATCGCCCTTGATGAAGGGTTCCCCGGGCTGTAACAACATTGACAACAACAGCTTTGCTGTAAAAAAAGAAAACAGTACAACAAATATGACTTACGTTGACTCTGAGTTGCTTCTGTTTCTCATGAAGTCTCTTACACAAGACATGGCTGCAACACGACCTGTAAAAGTAAAAAAAAAAAAAGATGTTCAGAAAAAAATATGCTGTAGTACTTGACCAGGTGGTCAAGTGAATAAAAGGGCAAGTTTCTAAAGAACCTGTCAAATGGTGCTGTGTTGGTGGGGAGAGAAACAGGAAAACTATTTTAGTTTTATCAACTTTGAGTTGATAAGGTATATTAGCCACTGTAAAGAGATTCAAAAAATTGATGTTTCAAGAGCTGGCCCTTCATCAGAGTGGTGGTCAAGTGGTTAATGGTTTGACAGTTGATGGACCTCTGACGGCTGATGGTCTTTGAAAAGCACCTTTGGGAAAGTCAATAAAGTATGTGTGTATGTATGTATATGTATGTATCTAAAATTCTGACATTGTGTTTCTCCTTGTCTCTCTATCAAGTCATATAAATGGGTATTAGTAAGTAAGTAACAATTTTATTTATAGGGGGTGACACATAACAGTTTTCACTGATGAACCAGTGGCCCTCTATGTTAAAATTTACAATATAGTTTTATGTTACTAAAAGATGAAAAAATATGTACATGATTTCAAAATAAAATTAAAACTAAATTAAAAATTACAATAAAATCAAAATTAAGTTACTGACCATTAAGTTATTTACTATATTGACCATGTACATGTATAGGATTCTTGACTATTACAGGTTTATGCCATGGCAAATCCAGTTTGACAAGTTGATGACAATAATCACTGTTCCCATTTTCTACACTAAGATACACAGGCTTGCTTAGAACAATGGTGAACTGTTAAAAGGGTGGGGGAAGGGAGTGGCACTGTTCCAGAATCAATGGGAATTAGTTTGGCCCTTGGGTCTATTTTCTTTCAAACAAAGGGCAGCTTCCAAAGACTTTCGGGAGTAACCCACTGATAACTTGAGTAAAGAGTCTTGTATTCTTGGCTTGCACTTACGTCACTGACATCCTGTCATATCAAAATTCAGAAGCATTAAAAAAACAGTTTTCGATTCTAAAATGTTTATAGAATTGTAGAGAGTTGAAAACAACACATCTGGACCAAATTTTGAAGCGCCAGAGCATTTCATTCAAGAGTAATAGGCGAATGAGTTTTAGACATTTTTAGTGAAAATGTATGTACCACTTTGGTACACCAACATGGCGGCCAAAACTTCAAAGTCATAGTTACGCAAAAAATCTCATCACAAAAGATTGGATTCACTATAAGTTACATTAAATCAGCTTATAAACATCTATAATGCAAAAACAACTTTCAACTGGTTCAATTTTGTTTATTTTCACGGCTTATCTGAAATAACACAACAAATTGCGTGACACATTTAAAACCTTTACAAACCGGAAGCAAAACATTGTTAAAACCTAAAACTTTTTGTGAAGGATTGTAACACTGGTATCTACAAACCAGGTTAGAAAAAGTTTTGCAGGATGTAAATTTTAGAGTTTTGAATTTTTATGACGTCATGTGCAAGCCAAGAATAAGAATTTTCACAGCCAAGGCCCCTGCCATAACATGAACATGTGATGATCAACTGAATTCCAGCCCATTGGATTTGGACTCCACTGCATTAACATTTAGGCCACCCATCTTCAATCTATCCTTGTATACTTGTATACAATGTATAGTACCCCTCCCATCTCCCTACTTTCCCCGAATGTAACTTACATATTTCCTTCAGGCCACTACCAGAGAATCCTTCAGTCATTTCTGCTAACTCATCAAAATCAACATCTTCTTCAAACTAGAAACAGTTACAGACAGAAAATAATAATAATAACAACAAAATCAATTTAAGAAATAAGCTTTGAGTGTGTTGAATAGCAGCTCTTAAAGAGTGACTTGGTAAGGTGCAGTAGGCACACTCTACAAAGTGTAGCTGTTTGTGTCAAAATCTTGCATTTTTCAATACTTTGAACAGTCTTTGAAAAGCTATATTATTTTGCTGGGAGACACCTACTGTTGGCAGTTACATAAACAAAGAAAGAGAAAGAGCTGGGGCTCTTGCAAAACAAAATGCATCTGTTGTCACCAGTGGCATGACAACTCATGGAACAGATGTATGGTGGCTCACAAGAAAAAAAATCCTAGATTTAAAAAAATCTTCTAGGAAATTATCAAGTTAAGATTTACCTTTTCCTTTTGGAGAATAATGTTCAAGATTTCTTTGCGCTGTTCTGAATTCTGATGAGATATTTGAAGAATGTCATTAAAAGTAAGTAAAGTCGCACACGAGCCAGATGGCCCACACGGCCGGAGCTTAAACCCGGTTTCTGTAGCATGAAGCAACTAGGAGTATTGCTACTCCCCCCTGGATGGGATGCTAGTCCATCGCAGGGTTACCCCCAGCATGTTGTCGCCGGTACCCATTTATACACCTGGGTGGAGAGAGACAGTGTGGAGTAAAGTTTCTTGTCTAAGGAAACAACACGACGGCAGAGACCAGGCTTTGAACCACCGACCTCCAGGTTGAAAGTCCGACGCGCTAACCACTAGACCACCGTGTCTCCACACAAGAATGTCATTAGCACAGTTAAATAACTATTTTCCTTAATAAATTAATTCAATATTAAGTATTCTTCAGCAGTGCAACACTGTAAGAGCCGCGAGGAAGTGAGCATTGATGACTGCATAAATAACCTTACAGCTTTAAGAATAAGATATTACATGTAAGTAACAAAGTAGACTAACTGGTAATCCCACGTGAAAACTACTTGGCATTCTTCTGAGGATTGCTCTATCAACATCTTGAGGTCTGTTTGTTGCACCCATAACAACAACCTGACATGAGTTATCAGTCATCAGACCTGTAAAACAGTCAAGAAAATATTTTACACCATTTTACTTTTGTTTTATAATAATATTAATGTTAGTAATATCTCTTAGAAATGGTCATCTAAGAATTTACTTTTGCTGTGTGATAAGGTGCTGCATCGGTGGCAAATGAAATGAATTTGGTATTGACTGAGTTGAGTTTAACCACCTCCTGGTTAGCTCAGTTGATAGAGCACCGGTCTGCAGAGCGGGAGGCCTCGGGTTCGAACCTGGCCAGACCAATACCCAGGGTCTTAATGAGGATGAAGGTGCTGCCTTTGCTATGACATCGGCAAAAGGTTAGACCTTCACGTGGCTCAGATGACTACGTAGAAAGTGCAATCCCATCTCATGGGTGGGGTAGGTCTGATTGATTGTGAAGCGCATTTGAATATGTAACTATATAGAATTTGCACTATACAAATGCATATTATTATTATTATTATTATTATTATTATTATTATTATTATTATTATTATTATAAAATAAATTGACCATCATGAAGAGATTCAAAAGCTGATATTTCAAAGCAACCAAACACACAAATGGGTTGCCTCAAAGACAACTAGGTACAAAAAGTAAATTTCAAACCCTACATGTAAATCCTGGTAAAGGAAACCAATATATAGAGGATAATACATGTGACCTTGATATTGTATTAAAATAAAGTTTTATCAGTTTTTTTGTTTCATTCAAACTAAATTATATAATTTTGACTTTTCCACTTCCCAACATAACCTACTGATACATTTATAATTAATAAATAGAGGATATTACATTGCCGCCTGAAGATACGAAATTTCTCTTCGAGTGTTGAAAAATATTTCATGAGTGAGCGCAGTGAACGAGTGAAATATTTTTCTACACGAGAAGAGAAATTTCGTATCTTCAAGCGGCAATGTAATGTTCTGTTTATTATATAAACACCAATGAAATCAAACCGTTTCACTTTAATATATTTTTGAAGTCCTAAAGTAGAACAACGTGTCAACTGTGATCTTTTCACGTGTGAAGATAACATGTTATTCTCACATGTGAAGATATGATGTTTACATGCGAAAGCTCATCTGGTATTTCATTGGTGTTTATATAATAATTGTACTATATTTCCTTAAATGTACCATGCCGTACATACTAGTTTAAAAAAATAAGAATACATAAAATTAATGCTTACCATCCCACAGACTCATAAACTGTGCCTTCATCATCGCTGTAGCTTCATGATCAGCTTTGTCTCGCATTCTGAGAAAAGAGTCTAAAACAACCAAATAAAAACAAATGTTGACTGTCTGCATGATAGCATAACATGTTACACTCAGACAAGAAACGCACTAGGCCTGAGTGCACAATTTACATTTTGTCCAACTTTCAATTTAACCAAACCATTATTGCATACAAATAGCCTTGGCTCACCTATTTCATCAATAAATATGATACATGGTTGAAGTTTTATTGCCTGCATATAAAAACAAAGAATTAAAAGAACTATTGATTACTCGAAATAACATGATTCTCAAGAAGAAAGCACAAGTTAACACTCATAAAACACCAATAATTATTGCAAACTTAAAAAAAAAACAAGAGGATACCAATAATTTAGTAATCCAGTGATGTCATGGTTTAATATTTTGTTCATCTCATATTCATTAGTGATTACCATACTCTAAAAACAAAAGCAAACAAACTAAACACATGCGCAAAACAATATTAACATCATTACTTACCAAAGAAAAAACAGCAGCAGCAAGCTTTTGTGATTCGCCATACCATTTGTCAGTTAAAGATGAAACTTGAAGGTTTATAAAACGGCAACCTGAAGGCAACAAAAAACAAAGGCACTTGATGTGTGCATGGAGTCCTCAAGAATACAGTTCATTGATATTTCCTGTTCTACTTCCTATCACAGTTACATGTACATATAACAAACCCACAATATTAATTAGCTCTACCATACAGTATATTGTATATAAGGCTTAATAATGGGTTAAAATTTCATTGAAGTTTGAAGATATTTTCAGGTTCAGTTGCAATAATATTGGGTGTTTCTTGGTGTTGCAGAGGCCATTGTTGGTTAGCTTTTGTGTTGTGGTGTGGGTGTTGTTCAGTGTCTTTTGAATCTTTTGTTTTACGTCATTTGGTGATCACACCATCCGCAACACCAAGAAACTGCCATGATATTGCAATAACACGACACTTAAAAATAACCTTTCCATTGCACTTCAATCTCTGATCCATTGCATCAGCACAGTTCCGACAAAAAATTATTTCATTCACATACTTGTCATAAATAAATTATAATGCAAAATAAACCTTAAAGTTTAGTTTCATTCATTCTTACCAGCTTCTTTTGCTGTAGCTTTGGCAATCATTGTTTTTCCACAGCCAGGAGGACCATATAGTAACACACCTATTTCACAAGAGAACTGCAATGTACATTATTGTAATCATGAACTAAAAATAATATTGAAACAGACCCATGCCATGCACATTATTACCGGTAATGATTTCAGTCATTTTCCATTGACTAGAAATGAGTTTGGCTAACAGATATTTTGCAGCCCAATTCTCCAATAGTCCAAGGAACAATAATGACAATGTGACAATGTGATGATGTATGATGATGATGTACCAGTCAAATCCAAGAGCGCCCATCCCCCCCCCCCCCCCGGGTAAACCCCCGGGCATTTGACTTTTTTTTAAAAAAAAAATTGGTCAAATGCCCCACTATGTGGACAGTTTATACGGTCAAATGCCCCACTGGGTAGGGCTTCACAGAGCGTCAAATTCCCCCACCGTCCGGGCAAGGAGGTAACCATTACTTTAAATTACTTTACCCTTGGATAGGAGCTCTGAATAGTTTTCTGCCAAAACACCTTTCCGGATTTCCTTGTCCGCACTCCCCACTTTGAACAAAGGTATCTAACTCCAGAGCAATGAATATTTAATATACGGTAGAGGTCAATAGACACAACAGCAAAGCCGACAAAGCAAGAACCACGTGGAAACTACCGGTAAAGAATGGATTACCTTTACCTTGCGATCGCTGACCAACGTTTTTGTCAAGTCAATTGCCCGCCCCGTCGGTCCCCGTTTCACGTCAAATGCCCCACCATACGGAGCTAACCTCTCATCAAATGCCCGGGGTATGCCCGGGGGAGGGGGGGATGGGTGCTCTTGGATTTGACTGGCACACAATGAAAAAACATTCTAAATGAGTTACATTCACTTAAA
This sequence comes from Cladopsammia gracilis, assembly GCA_022457155.1. NCBI lineage: Eukaryota > Metazoa > Cnidaria > Anthozoa > Scleractinia > Dendrophylliidae > Cladopsammia > Cladopsammia gracilis. Next base: position 1,005,989 of record JAJGOT010000139.1, on the reverse strand, counting down.
GTCAGACTTCAAATATCAAAGGCTGATCATGTTATGTACAGTACATGTATTTGCTATTCGTCTTGGTCATCCTTTCAAATAATATTGTCATGCTTTCATACATCCAACAGAAGGATGTATAAGTAATCGAACATACTTTTCTTTTACCTTTAGGTGCACTTAGAAGAGAGGAACTTTTGAAAATTTCCTTTTGTTGTATGGGTAAAATAACTGTTTCCTGTTAGAATAAGAGCAAAAAATTTAAATGTGATTAATTATATTCAATACTCTGAAAAGAGATTTAAACAACCAACATGGTACCCCTAATAAAAACCGGATGAAATGTTGCTACAAGTTTGCCCAAAGCTACTTTCTTTTCTGACTATTTGAATTGCATTAATTTTATGTAAGGTTACTGGTAAATGTACACAAAGAATTTGCAAAGAATGCTTTATTCTCATGTGCGAGTGAGCAGCAACATAATCTGGATTTGTAAGAGAAATACAACAGAAAGGTAGGAATAGCTTACCACGGCAATCACTATCTATTTCACTACACTAATTTATTATTTTTCTACTTGGGAAATAATCTTACTTTGACTTCATCAATTGTTTCTCTGAGTCCTCCTATATCCTTCCAGCTGATTGGTAGCATTAAGGGATCCACAATATCAGCTGCTACGGCAAGTTCATATTCACTTAACTGCAAAACAAATGACAAAATTATGACTTTCACAATAACCTTCAAAGGTTGCAATGAATATTTGAAGAATTAAAAGCAGTAATTAAAACCAGTAAATTAAAAGCTTACAACAGGCCTTAATTATCACAAACAAAAGATTTACGCTGCCCAGCCTCACAGTGAAAAAGTTGAAAACGAGGTTGGGCAGGCAAAAACAAAGCATTTTATTCTCCGGGGATTCACATTGGCCACTGCGTGATAAAGGCCTATAAACATTTGAAAAGCAGTAAATAAAAAACAGCTTGCAGAACAAGTGTTTTTCATGTCAATTCTCTCAGTCCACATCGAATCGGAATTTGGAAGAGTTGTTTTTTATGGAGAGAGGAAAACTGTACAATGCTAAAGAAAAACCCTTGAATTAAGGACGACACACCGAATTGGAGACGCCTCATTTCTGACCCTATTCCCCACATGGGGGAAAGGAACTAAGCAAGGACTACACATGTAAGAACCAATAGGAAATGCAACCTGGGAATTTAAATCTGGGTCATGCTAACTCTACTCCCATAAATTAAACATAGATTGGATTATACCTTTACTCCTTTAACACCAATTTTCTTTAACAGCTGTTCTGCCTAAAATGAAGATAAATCAAATAAAAATATATATTTAACTGCCGATATTAAGTGTTGTGGTTTATTTTTGGTTTGAGTTTTTATTTTCCTTTGTCTCAGATTCATCAACATAGTCTGAGACAAAGCAAAATAAAAATTAAACCGAGCTGGGTTGTTCAAAGCGGGATTAAGTTAATCCAGGATTAGTGCCAACTTGAAAGTTTTATGTTGCAGGGCCCCACTGAAAAGCACCTCGGTGATGTGCGTTCCCTGGTTAAACAATGTTATTATTATAATAATAATAATAATAATCAACTTTATTTATCGAGGGTGACACTTAAAAAAATAATAGATAATAAAAATTCAAACTTCTATAAAATTACAAATCGAGGGTGACACTTGACAGTATAAAATACTGATAAACTTGTGGCCCTCTCAACAAATTAAAAATGAACACATACATTATTATTATTATCATTATTATTATTATCACTAAGATACCCTTATAAAATCAGTATTATGTGATGTACTGAATAATTGAATTTAAAAAAATAAAAGTTTTGTGATTGAAGAATGAGAAAGGTACATGTATATATTTTTTATGGCTTGGGTGCTCGTCAGTCAAGTTGACTGCCAAGGTGCCAAGCCAGTAAGGTAACACTTTTACAAAAGTAGTCCTGCATTTTGTAGTTTAGCTGAGGCATAATTTCTAAACAAAAACAAACAGTTGAATCCCCATCTGCAACCACCTCTCATAATCGACCAACTCTTCCAATCAACCAATTTTCCAAACTACCAAATTTCTCCCAGTCAAATCACTATAGTCCAAACCTGTTGTATGCAACCACCTCTCTTAGGTGACCATGAAAACTTTTATTGCTGGTGATTTGAATTTTTCTATTGTTCTGGTGAATGACCACTTACCCATATTACATATATGGGTTTATATCATTCACAGTTAAGAACCTCTGTGGTCTTACCTCTTATAAGTGGCCACCTCCCGTAAGTAACTACCTTGGCTTTCATTACAGAGGCCCTGTTAGGGTAAATTCCGACAGGCAACATGGCCTTGAAACAGCGACATCGGGAAAATGAAATGGTGACAAGCGACAAGACCACTGCCGAGATCGTGCGATAGCAACAGGAAAAAGAAAGAAAATGACAGCAAATTTCATGCTTTAAGAATTCGACAGCGACTTAAGACAACATAGTATAATATTTTGGAAAATTAAAATGTGTCTTAAAATAAAAACTACTCTAATGTGGTCTATTGGTCTGGTGATTGAAACCAGACCAGTACGCACGTTATATGGCAGAACATTAATTCGGCCAAGTCGCTTGGACTTCAGTATAACTTTGTGCAGTGCAAATAAGCACACATCGATGAATCTTGTTACTGATTTTAATATTTTTCTTCAAAAAGAATCACATAGATGTCACTTTATTAGCCCTGTATCGTCCCCGTAGGATAAAATAATTAAGCAAAATTTTGACAGGGACATTCCAATGTTTCAAAACTTCAGCAAGGCAGTGGACGAAATTCCGACAGCGATGTAAGGACCTTCCGAAATTGCAACATGACAAGATTTGAAATTCAGATGGGGGACATGCATACCCCCCCCCCCCCCCTCCCTAACGGGGCCTCATTATATTTTGGGTGAATCTTGTTACAGGAGGTTCAACTGTAAATCGCTCTCAAAACTCCTCTGCCTTAATTCCTTAAATTCTCCAACGTATTGACCATCCTCAATTGTTCTTCCCCATCCCCACAAAAGAAATCACACACAAAAACATGCAGCCCCTTTCCCAGGGTTTCTCTTCTTCCCGTACACTGGAGAGATCCTGGGATCAAGGTTGACAAACATGTTCCAAAAATCAATGAAAAAAATTACATTTTGTAGATCACCAATCACCGATCTAGAAGATAATCATACAGTATACTGTACTATTATGTTCACGAAAGGCCAAAGAGTTTCTGTTGCAAGATGTTAACGTTTCGAATGTGGATTGTTAAAATATTTGGGATAAAAATACCGGTATGTTTCACTTTCAGTTTTATGACGAAACAGAGGCTCATCTCACCTGTTTTTGGGCAGCCAAGCGGCTCTTTTTTGTCGGATCAAGCGCGTCTACCAACCATTTTACGCCGTAGTAAGTCACAGTACCAAGAAGGATAAGTTGTATTGCGGTAGCTATGTACCTAGCTCGATTATCCGGCATATTATTTCAGAAAACAACAATTTTCAAAAAATGCTAGCGCATGCTAGCGTTGCTTTTCAATTTCCTTTCCAAGGTGTATGCGGTTTCCCCCAAAAGAGCATGCTGGGAATCTATTTCTCCGCAAAGCATTGTGGTATCTTCCTCTTCGATCTCTCTGCGAAGCTTTGAGGTTTGTGAAAATAAACTTGTTCTAGAATCCCGTCTATCCTGCCCTGAAATTTCCTGCATCCGTCTCTCAAAGAAGGAAAACTGAATGTGCTATAATCGATTAAAATTAATTTGCTGTTATTTTTCTTTGAATGTCTGTAGTATGGCTCCTAGAAAGGGTCAAAAGCAACCAGGTGGAGAACAAAACATTTCCCTCGGTCCTCAGGTATAGCCATATTTTGTATGCACAAAACTTAGATTTTTTATGACGAATCTGGCCTTATTTTAGAATAGACAGTTAAATGTTATGTTTTCCTCTTTGTGAAATTACTAATTATGAAGCTTTCGACCCGTGTGAATACTTACATTAATACAAACATACAAAATAAAATACATGTACTCGAATTGCTTCCAATTTTTCTCTCTGTTGCTGGGTCAAGTCACGCCTAGAACAAATCCTTGAACAAGTAGTCTTAAAGCCGAACCTTCGCCAGTTTGAAATATTAACTCTTCCAGAAAATGTCGATATAAGCACTCTCATCTAAAAAGACGCGAATAATTCACTGACTGCATACATCATTGCAGCATTACTTCTGTGTTTCACTTAACAGGGACTTGACATTGTCTCATTAATTGGTCAATATTTTTTGCCTTCTTCAGTCTTTAGTTTGTGTTCTTGGTAACTCTCTGTTGTTGTGTACCATTACATCAGGACGGATTTTCCTTAGCCAGGGTGATGTATGGTGCCTTCCATGCCAGTCTCCATTCCATGTGGGTTAGCGAACTGCAGTCTTAACTGGCGTATATTTGTTGATTGATTCATTCTTGGCTGTTTGGGTGGTCATACCCGGCATGTGTTCATTGATTGGTTCCTTCTGGATGTTTCATAGAACTTTGCTGCTTGGGATAGATTTTGAAAGCCTTTGGCATATCTTCGGCATGGGATTCACACAAAATGCAAACTGGATTCCATATAGGTTATGTCAAGATGTTGGTGGTGTGCACCATATTGCAATAGAATAATAGTCTTTGATGTATAGAGTACTTGCATGAGATCCTTACTGTTGTGATTGATATATCTTTTCTGTGTGATAAATTATTTCATGGCATGTAGGATATCTTCTGTGTGGTATTCATATGGATTACTCCCCAGCCCTTCTTATTCCACTTATACCCACCAATTTTAGTTTACTGCAAGTGTTTAGCTTATTTGAATTTTACCATCACTATAGCTATGGTTTTATGTTTGAATTTCAGGCCAGTGAAGGTGAAGAAGTTTTTGCTGTTGCACACATCTTTGCGTCATTCAATGACACCTTTGTTCACATCACTGATCTGTCTGGAAAGTGAGTGTAGTTCTTTCATAGATATTTATTTAATAGACATGAATTGCTTTATTTTTTGTTAAAGCAGTGAAATTCTCCTTTACTGTGGAGAATTGATTGATTGATTAACTGATTGATTACTGATTGATGTATGTATGAGTATGGTTTGTAATTTTTAGTATAGTGATGAGCGAGTCCACTACTCAGCTACTCAGCAGTACTTTTAATTTCTGAGCTGCTGTTTGTTTTTCAGTATTTATCATGCTGCTCATTTGTCAGAATGAATGGGCTTACAAATGCTTAAGGTGTTTCCCTCCAGTTTCCATGCAACCGCACCAAACATCTTTGATTGGCCATTTAACTAACTTTCCTTTATTGAGTTAGTATGAAACTTACACAAAATATTGTACTTTGTTTGAAGTTTCTAAGAGTGTAACAATTTTGTAAATCGCATAAACGAGATAAACGAGAAACATTGAAATCACTTGAGCCTAAATTCCGAGCGATTGCGATATCATCTGGAAAAAAAAATTATGGCATATGGCACACAAAATATCTAAAACTGGAAACTTTTGTCAAGCCAATTTTGATTACGTCGGAAAAACATTTAAAACTTGCGATACTCCTGACCAGTGCCAATAACCTGACTGAAAATACCGTTATTTGTGCACGCCTGGCTTGCTTATCGATTTAGAGCTTGCTGCAGTAACACATCGTCTGTAGCTTGTGTAGAAGCCAACATGTTTAAGGCCCATCCGGTGATTGAAAGACATCATTTAGTCTGGAAATCCTTAAGTCTCTAGCACCTCTCAAAGAAAGGAGTTGTCTAAATCACTATTTAGCTCCAGGTGAAAATGGACGTTGGTGGACAAGACGAGCCGACAGGAAAGTCTGGAATCACTTTGGATCAGGAAAGGGGCAGCATTGTGAGTTGTGGGCCATTTCCCATCCCCTGCCATAGTCAAAGTCAAATAGTCAAATCCAAAGTGCTTCCAGACTTGTAATATTTTCCTTATTTTGTTTGGGTGGACATTCCGTTTTCGTTCTCGCCATTGATATCCCGACATGCTTTGTGACACCTTTGCTGACTATTGGTGATAAAAAATGAAGCAATTTTGAGAGAATGAACTTCGTGATTAATTTTTCTTGAGCAGGATTTAGCCATACAGGCCCAAACTTGGCCATCTGAAGTGAAAAAAATCAGCATAAAGCCGGGTTCAACGGGAGACAGGGAGTTTAGTTTATTTTTGTTTTTTGCATACATTATTTCTCTAAAACGACAAAAAAAAGCAGCATAAAAAGAATCTGAACATTGTTTTACAATTAATTTGTAGGTCACATGCCAAAAATGAGGCAAAATGAGAACTACAGTAAAAAACCAAAAATGCCTTAAATTTTACATACATGTAGGTTGGTTATGATCCAAGCCCTTCATTTGTGATATACACCCTATCAGTATCATTGAATCATTTTAATGGCAAGCAGTGATGTCTTTAATATACGCTGACTTTCCAGTGATAAGAAACATTCTCTGAGCTTGCTTCTGTTATTGTTTTGGGTTTTGAAGTTATCATTTACTGGTTTTTAAATTGAAATTTATTATATTTGTTAGGGAAACAGTGGTACGAGTTACTGGAGGAATGAAAGTGAAGGCTGATCGTGATGAGGTGAGAAATGAGAAAAATCTAAAAGACCTGTCTCACAGCTGCATTGTCTCACAATTACCTTATTATAGGAAATTAACGCTCCATGAAATTAAGGTATTGGAAATCAACGCGACTTAAATTAACGCGAATTTAATGGACAACGACTTTCGAATAAAGAAAATTAACGCGAAAGAGGAGGTAGAATTTCACAATAAAGGAAATTAACGCGATAAAGACACAGTTGGTAGTGACAACTGGAACAAATTTCAACACTGGATGCAAAAAAATTCAAATCTGGAGAAAACTGTCGTGAAAGACTATGTTGACGATTCAAAATCTATCTTGGCCGAAATCAAAGGAAAAGATATTGAAAACATCACTTCTGACAGCGACAACGATGAAGATGAACTTGAAATATTGTAAACCTTCACTTCAGCTTTTGTGAAAGATTAAAATAAAGGGTAAACGGAAAGAAAGAAAGCTTGTAGTTGTTGTTTTTTAGGTGTCAAGAATGTCTGGACAGGTTCCAAAATTGGGGTTAAAGATGAACTACAGTCCGTACTGCGCAATCTCAGCTCGGCAATGTTTGTGAGACTCACAAACAAGGAACGTTTACTAGCGAAAATGAAAATTACGGGACAAACTTACCTTTTCCTTCATTATTAACATCAGATATCCTTGCCAAACAATAATAACAAGTAAAAGAACCCAAAAGCTTTCCCAAACCGACGTTTCAGCTCATCGAGCATTCGTAAACACAACGGCCGTTAAAATGGCGGACTCGGTTTTCTCGGTTTCCTCCCATTTACTCCATGTATGCTGTTACCGAGGTGTAACATATCAACAAATTCAAAACAAAAAATGAAAACAAACCCCGAGATTGCGCAGTACGGACTGTAATTCAGCTTTAAAATATTGGAAATTAAGAGCGCGGAAATTAACACTGCTCTTAATTAACGTTGCGTAAATTAACACTCAACAAAATTAATGCGACTTAAATTACAAGAATTTTAACGATTCGCGTTAATTTCATGGAGTGTTAATTTCCAATAATAAAGTACATTTTGTTGCAAGGTCAAAGTAAAATTGTCTTGTGCAATGCAGACTGTCAACTTGTGTAACAGTGGACACCTGCAGTGGTTATTGTGTTTGACTTCAACCTGATGGTTGGTTTCTTGTACTCTTCCTGCCATTTTTTTGTTTTCTTAGATGATAAACTTCGCTCCATATTGTTTCTCTCCACCCTGGTTTATAAATGGATACTTTTGAGCATGATGCTGGGGTAACCTTGCAGTGGACTAGTATCCCATCCAGGAGGGAGAAGTCGCTCTTGAATGTTTTGCCTATAGCAAGTTAGCCAACTGTAAAGTAAAAATAAGTCTCGATGCTTTTTACAAGGGATAAAACTTTTCTAGCCAATAACTTACTACAAAGTAAACAATTAAAATTAGTACAGTGTAAATGAATCAGGAAACAGACAGCTTGTATTAATTAATGTAACTGTGGATTTTTTTGCCAGGCCTCCCCATATGCTGCCATGTTGGCTGCTCAAGATGTAGCTGTTAGGTGCAAAGAAATTGGCATCACAGCCCTGCACATCAAACTTAGGGCAACTGGCGGAAACAGGTTAGTTCTTAATTAATTTCATCAGAAAAAACTAAAGGCTGGTCACTTGTCTCGATTAGCTTAACATTCTCTTTTACATAAAAAAAAAATTCTTCAGTGGCAAGCAGTGGTGTCTTTAATATACGCTGACTTTCCAGTGATAAGAAACATTCTCTGAGCTTGCTTGTATTTCATATAAACTGCTGTTATTTGTTGTCGCTCATCTGTTGCATGTCCGTAATGTATCTCTCTGTATTGAAATATTAACAGCTTGTGTGTTTTGTATTTAGAACTAAAACCCCTGGCCCTGGTGCGCAGTCTGCTCTCAGAGCTCTTGCTCGATCAGGAATGAAAATTGGCCGTATTGGTAAGTTAACAGTTAAGCATCTTCAATGTTTTGTTATATCCACAGTACATTTACTCAGGTGTGTGGTTGATGTTGTTTATAATTTGGACTTTATGTTAAGGGTTTCTCTGAAGAAAAGTGAGAAATGAGATGATTGCACTTTCCATGTCCTTAATGCTATATAATAACAACCCTTTTGCTACAGAACTCAACTTCTACTTCTTGTTACAGAAACTATTGTTCATTAACTTTTGTATTGTGGTGATGGGATTGTTCAGTGTCTTGAATCTTTTGTTTTACCTCAGTTGGTGATTGCAACATCTGCAACACTAGCCTGCTTAGCAGGTGTCTGGGAGAGGGGAACTGGGGACAGTGGGAAAGGACGCCTGCAATAAAGACCCCCTTTTGTTCATTTCTGCGGTTGTTGGCGGCCACAAAATTCCGATTGGCTTATTTGCCCTTAGGTGCTCAGTAAATTAGTAAATTCCCGCATGAAGTATACTATGCATAAAAGCACCCACCAGTTTTTGATTGGTGAATGTATTGACAGTTGACGTTGACATTTTTCGATTGCCAGGAAAGCGGTGGGCGTAATGCGAATCTTTTGAAAGTGTTTTGAGCAGTATTTTCCTGTGCTACCAGTTGTTTTTCAGTATTTTCCAATTTGGTTACTACATTCGGAAGGTTAACAGTTTGATCATGCACATTATTTCATTTACATTATTGTTGCCCTTCCTTAATCGTGTATTCTTTAATTCTCACAGAGGATGTCACTCCCATCCCATCAGACAGTACAAGAAGGAAGGGTGGTCGTCGTGGACGACGTCTGTAAATTTTGTACCTGTTAAAGGAAGTAAATAAAGGTCACCATCAAGCAATAATGGTCCTGTTGTTTCTGTCACAATTTTGTTCATTTTCATGCACTTACTGTCACTTTTTATGACATGTCCAACTCTTGTATTTTTGTTCTTCTTGTTATGTTTTACTTCTTGCCTCATTTGGCAGAGGTCACCATCTGTATAGACCTTCCCCGCATTCCACTCCAGTGAGCACACACAATGAAACGAGGTCGAGGCGTGGGTGGACAAATTCATACAAATCACTGTATTTTGTCCACCCCAGCCTCACAGTTCACAGGAATGCGGGAAAGGTCTATTTCAAGTTATCCCCATGTTACACTATTTGTACCATACATGTTGTAGGCTTGATTTCCAGCCAATTGGGGATGATTTCACAAACCTGTTAAACAAAATTTAAATGTCCTAAGGCTTTTCTGGAAGTGTTTTACTGTGCTCAGATGTCTGCTGCATTGGCTGCTGGTGAGGTGCTCTCAAATTATGCCATGTTAGGTCATGTTTAACATTAACTAGACTGTTCACAGTCCCCCATTTTCCCGTATGTTTGTTGATTTCAATCCTTCGTTTAGCCGCCATCTTGAATGTCACGGCACAAAAACTGGGGAGAGTACAAAAACTGCTCGGTGGGTGGGGAGGCCAACCCCCAATACCCGTCCCTGAGGGATTTTTGCACTCTCCCCATCTTTCACTCGCCATGAAAAACAAAAATGGCAGCCGACTCGGACTTGCGAGTGACTGATCACACAGAAAAATAGGGGACTGTGAACAGTCCAAACATTAACTGATTTGAAGTGGCTGAGTTGAGCACTGTTTTCAACCAGTCCAGTGTTGAAATGGTTGAAGCAATTTAAAAGTTTCATAGACTTTGTCCCAATCACACACGACCTTAATTGCACTAGACCACTGAGACAAGTTGCTTCTCCATACTCCCATGAATGCAAACGCAGTCGCAATGGCCTCAAAAGGCAAGGGAGGAAGTTGCATTTCTGATGAAATATTCAGCAATGGGCTTTTGAGAAAGTCTACAGGCCACCTACATTAGTAGGTGTCTACCCTCAAAGAATGGAAGAAAAGAATGACTAGGAAGTGAAACAAAGGGTTAGAGAAGGGTTTTTTTCTCAACACGCTTCATACAAGGGTTTCTTCCTGCTCATCCTCTTCTCTTCCTAGCCAGTAATGATACTCGGAGGAGCTGCTTGATGAGACCAATGATCGTTATGGTAAGAGGGTCCACCCACCCAGTATATCAGGGCCGAGTTTTTCAAAGCCTGATTAGCACTAATCCTGGATTAACTGTCAACAGAACATATGAGTTGTCATAGTAATTAAACCTGGATTAGCGCTCACCCAATCAAAATAAACACAACACATGCACTGCATATTGTCCTCGACCCATGTCCACAACAGTACTATAAATCCACTTTCAGACCAATTTTCCTTCTGACAAAAATTAATGAAGATAGGTTTGGGGGGGGGGGGGTGAGGCCTGAGGATATTTTGGTACCCAGTCCTATAGCAGTTACAGCGACCCACAGCTCAAAACCCTAAACTGACCAGTACCAGCCCCCATTTGTTTTATTTTAGGAAGGCAGGGTACTAAGTACAAGTTAAATGGAAGCGACTAGGAACGAAAATGTCTCAACTTTAAATTTCGGGGCCATTGCCGGCATCAGGAACGTTCAGAAGCTTATTACCATAATAAGCTCCTGCCGGCATGCAATTCAACCTCTCCAGTCAAATCAGAAATTCCATCTCTCCCTCCCACATTGCTAAAATTTTGCAGTGCATCCTCCCCCGAGCTTCGCGAGGTTCTGCGAGACACGTATTTCTAGTTAAACCTGGATTAGCGTTAATCGTCCTTCGAACAACTCGACCCTGTTGTTTCATCGAAAGCGAGGCAGAGAGAATTGCGTGAGATCTGGGTACCAGTGTGGATCAACCGAGAAGACCCTGGGGATGAGGTCTGATAAAAAAAATATGAAGATTCGTGCACCAGTTCGGGCGAGAATATTGAATTCCAAAAAGTAAACAACAAATAGAAATGGAGTTGTGGTTTGAATGGGAAGAAAATAACGAAGAGCATCTTTCCTTCGATGACAGCGATCGTTTTGAAGAAGATTCACTATGTTCTTGGGTTTCAGAACCGGAAAGTATTTGTGGCAATTGGCGAGGGTGGAAAAGAAATTCTCAAAATGGAGTCCAACTGGATTCGGAGCTCGGCGAAGGCAAAGTGGAAAGTCTGATTGAAATATGCGCTAGGACAGTAGCGAAATATCTGCCTTTTGAAACTGTTGAACGAATATATCCACAAATCCCTGAACAGCTCCAGTTAAGGATCGCTTTTTGGTCCTTTCCGCCTTTCGAGGAAGACATAAGGCTTTATTCATGTCTGGCAAATGGTTCCCCGGACAAATTTCTTGAGGGAGAACAACTGTTAAAAGTGCAGGCGGTTAAAGATGCTCTGCAGATTGGTAAGCGTGAAGTGTATATAGTATTTACATGGAATTCTGCAACGATGAAATTAAGATGCACTTAATGCATATTCACAAATGCTAGCTATAAACCTAAAAGTGCCACTGTGATCAAAAATATACATTTTCTGTTCTCTTCATATTTTGAAAATATAAGTGCTCGTTACTTACCTTACGAAGTTTCAAGTCAAAACTTGTACGGGAAGTGCCATTATTTTAACTTTACATTTCAAATTTGGCTTGCCGCCATTAAATGACTGGGACCGAACCCTAAGAGTTGGATCGAGTTGGCCTAAAGATTTTGAGACGTCATTGACTCAATACGTGCCTTTTGGCTTTGTTGTCTGTGACCTGGAGGGAACTGCATTGAGTCATTGACGTCACAAATCAAGTCACATGTACCAGATAGCAAACCAGTAGAACGTGGGCTCGGATTTATGAACGGAGTAATGGCGGGACGGATTTTACGTGATTTTCGTGGGTTTTTGGCTAGCTATTTCTCGGCTGTGTAAGAATAATCAATCTAATTTATAGCAGTTCGCATTTGTCTAAACCTATTAGATACATTTGCGTTAAAAAAAGTGGAAAAGAAACACAAAAATTTTCATCCAGGCTAGTGGCACATAAAGTACAAAATAATGTGATGTACATAATATATACCAACCAACTCACGCGTGTGTCACACGCCTGCAGATCGAAAACATCCAACACATGCATACAGAACAATTTCACATGCCTGACTCACAATTCCGGACTACTTGTTAATAACAAGCAAATAAGTTAACTAGCATAAGATTTGAACTGTAGTTGGAGATTTTGCTGAGATGTCACCGAGATCTTGGTAGTCTCGCCAAGATATGCGTGATCTCATCGAGAAAAGCGCTGTCTCAGCAAGATCGCGCCGAGCTTTTGAGCACTGCAACATTTGGCAACCTTCGGAAATCATGGAAACATCTTTGAGAATCTTCGGAAATGTTCGAAATTCGACGGAACATCTTCAGCAATGTTCAGGAAGTCGTCGGAAATTTTTCAGAAATTTGGGTAATATGGCTACAGAAATCACACGCATTTGACTTTGGAAAAGTTGAAAGTTGGCAGGTATAATAATATATATAAGTAAAGGCCCTCGCAAACGAGGAAACATTGTTGTGGAAACATTGTTTCCCAGAATCTTTCATGGGCGCAGAAATGAGCGAGAAACAATGTTTACTTGCCGCGCAAACAAAAAAACATTTTACTGGGAAACAAGTGTGCGCTGATATATGGGATACGGCACTGTGCATGCTCAATTTATGAAGTACAGTCCAGAGCAGTTCTTGCAACCCTGGAATCTAAGCAACATTGTTTCCTCGGCGCACAAACAGGGAAACATTTGTCAAAGAAACAAAATGTTTCTGAAAAAAGTCAGAAACATTTTTTGTTTCTCAGAAGCAAAAAATGTTTCTGCAACAAATGTTTCTCCGCGCAAACGGGAAAACATTTCGGGAAAAAATGTTTCTGTAACAATGTTTCCGCAACAATGTTTCCTCGTTTGTGGGGGCCTTAATAGATAAAATATGAGGGTAACACTCTGCATTAAGTAAGACTTTGTCTTAGAGTGGTTACGGTCATTTAAACCCTAGCCATTTAGCTCCGGACATTTAACCCCCACCTTAAACATGCTTTTGGCCCCATTAAATAAAGGTAATTCACAGACAAACTGTAAATTGCAGTTAATGGAGCGTGATACACTAGAGTCCCCTTTGGGTTTGTTTTTGTCAGCTTTCATTTGAAGGGCTTGTTCAGTGTAGTGGAGAGTACCACAGGAAAGTGTATATAATAAACGGTGGAATAGAACTTCTTTTTTACATCTACAGGTTTTCATTTAAGTGCCACAGTAAACCAGCCTCATAGCCTCTGCCAAAGTAAGGGAACATTTAATGTTGCTGTGACATTCGACAGAGGACGCATCACATCTTGTAACTGTACCTGTGAAAAATCTGCGACATGGTGTGCCCATGTGATTGCTCTTTGTCTGTTTAGGATACACTGTCCTAACCTTGTGTGTCTCAGAGCTCCTGTATCTGAATACTTATCACGTTTAAGGCGAGATCAACTGCAGAAATTTGCGCAGTATCTTATCAGTGAACTGCCTCAGCAGGTAAGTATCAACCTTCAATTGCATGAGTCAAGGCTAATTACTAACAACTGTTTCACGATCATTTTATTTACAGTGCTAAGGGGCTACTTGTATGGGCATAAAAGTAAATGGGGGTGGGGGGTGCATGAATAACCCAGAAGCAAAAACAAAACTTGAATTAAGATACCATGTTAAAAAATATTCAAACTCTAAAAAATTATTGCAATTCCTTCATAATAATTATCACATTCATCATTTCACTGGTGTAGTAGAACTCACATTATTTTTTTATCAAGTTCACATCTGGCCTTGTAGCTCAGTAGTAGAGGCCAGGGATGTCATTAGTTGCTGTTAACCAGATATATTGACCAGCAACTACAGTAAGGATGATGGGCTAATCAAAGTTTAAAAATGACTTCAAAATAACAAGCATGGAAGACTTTTCTTTCTTTTATGACTGGATACTTTCCTTGATGGGCTGGGTTCTTGAAAGCTTAATGACAGCCCTGTGTAGCCTGAGCACTTCCACTGGAATCACAAAGGTCATGGGTTCAAATCCCACTGTGGCCTGAAAATTGTTTTCCAGCTGTAATTGCAACTCCTTCAAGTGCTGTATAGCTACATGTATGATTCTCTTTTTAAAAGTATTTATCTTATTTATAACTTAAATCGAGTATATATAATAAAAAGGTGAATAAATTAAAAGGCACTGAGAGTCAAACAAAGAGTTTGGCCCTAATGGAGTCGCTCTGGGTGTTTAAATTGGGTCTTATTGTTCTAATGTACAACATTTCATAAACAAAAAGCCAAATAAATTTAAAGCCAAATAAATGACTACAATTGAACTCATCCCCCCCCCCCCAAAAAAAAAAAAAAAAATTCTGGCAAAAAAGGAGTGATAATAGCCATTTTCAATTCTTGGATTGTAGCTTCTTCCCACTGCACAAAGGCTACTAGATGAGTTACTTTCATCACAAGAATCCACTATCAACTCTGTATCAGGAGCTCCAGGTAAGATCAAACTGAATTAATTTCACATGTACATATCAGGGATTGACACTAACGGTGGTCAACTGGACATTGTCCAGTGAAAATCACACTTTGGCCTGTAAAAGTTTGGGAATACAGGCCATTTTGGCCAGAAGAAAATGTGACTTTACATTTCAGATTAATTGAGAATTATTTGCATATGTCCAGTACACCAAAAAGTTAGTGTCGAGGCCTGCATGTACGTCTAATGACACTGGTTCCATATGATGAATACCTATAACAATAATTATTGACTGTCAATACTACTCTTTTCATTGCTTGCAAATGGCAACAGTGGATGTAGCATAGCATTCAGCTTAAGAGAAACCAACTGCTCACTTATTGCTTTTCCAGTTTGTCAGTTGTAACACAGCTTTTATTAATTTGTTGGTTTATTAGATCCCACTGCTGGGCCATCAGCTACCGATTATTCTAAATGGTGCTTGGATGAAGGTTCCCTTCACGAGAACATCAAGAAGATGCTGGTGAGATTCTGTGGTCCAAGTCCTTTGGTGTTTAGTGATGTCAATGCTCTGTATTTAGCTAATACTGCTCCCCCAACAGCTGCTGAGTGGTAAGATTATTGTAATAAAAATAATGATAATCCTTATATTTACATATTTTTTTACAAACAGTAAATGATGATATTACAAACTTTCGAAGACAATTTTAATGTTCTAGTGTGCACAGCATTAATACATGTATATTTTGTAAATATTGATGTCACAGCATTGGACCCACTCTACAAAAGAGAGCAGATATCCTAGACCAATATGGTGGATGGTCATGTTACCTCGTACAATTTTTGCTTGACCTGGACAAACAAGTGCCTGGTGGAAAACTTATCATTACTCTGCAATTTGTCAAAATTTCAGAAGAGTGGAAAGAAATTTTTAGATACAAAATGATTTAGATGCATAATTTTTTTTTTATTGTAAGCAAAAAGTGTTTTTGATTATAGATATTTTTAATATTAAATAAATGTGTCACTCTATGACCAATCAGACTTACACTAAGATCTTCAGCATATAACTAATTTTCTTGTTTACAGGTCAAATTTGCTCAGACCGTTACGAGGTCGTGAACCTGAGGGAATGTGGAATCTTCTCTCCATTGTCCGTGAACTCTTCCATAGAGGCGACATGAATGCTGTTAATCTCTTGGTCATTCTCACTGAAGAATGTCTAGCTAATGATCAGGTGCTGGTTTGGTGGTTTGACAGTCGCAGTCAAGCATCAGGCAATTCATCCTCCCATAATCATGGCAACCGGGGAAATACAAATGCAGCAAGCACGGAAGCCACTAAGCATGCCTGTGCTGGATTCTGTGATGAGCTTGTGTCTCTCTGGAGATTAGCAGCATTAAATCCTAAGGTGACGGATGACGAAAGAGAGGAGATCAAAACTCAGTTGCAGGAATGGCATCAAAAAGCTGTTGAGAAAGGACGAACAGGTGAAAGTCAATAATTTCACAAGAATGCATAGTTATAGTATTGCATTTATATTTTGGGTGCAGCTTTTTTTTTTTTTTTTTTTTTTTTTTTTTTTTTTTTTTTTTTTGTAGATGCATGTTTATTTACATTTACTCCTTATAGATACAAACAGTACAAAACTAACTTACACTACAACTAACAAAACCAAAGTTAGTTATTGACAGTACAGACTTACGTTACTTTGTAAAACTAATAATACTAGCAATACAACGCTAACAGTTCAAGTAATAGAAACAATACTTAGACAACCTTGTAAAACTAATAATACTAGCAATACGACACTAACAGTTCGAAATATTTGTCCTGCTTTATAACATATAGAAAGAAAAATGAATGATAAAGCAAAGGGAACTAAATGTTTTGTAAAAAGTCCCATTTTTTAATATATTTATCTTGTTCATCTGATTTGATTGCAATGTATTTTTCTAACATTAATTTGTCACGAACTAAAGATATAAATTCGCTAAACTGAAATTTATCTTTGGCACCGGCTTTGACGTATAAATAGTATTTTCCTATAATGATAAGATGATTTAGGGCTAAACAGTAGCGAGAAGAGCAAAATATACCGTATAAAACATCCAAGTTCGAAAGATGGACCTTTTTTCGACTGTGGGCACTGTACCAGTCTTGGAATTCGACCCAGAAAGAGCTAGCTTGCGTGCATTCTATGAACAAGTGCCAGATAGTGTGGATCTCAGAAGGGCAAAAAGGACAATTTGGAGAGTCAACCTTCTTCATTTTATGTAATAAGCTATTCGTAGGTAGAATGCGATGAATGATCTTGTACTGGAACATCATCATTTTAGTTTCTTTTGTAACATTAAAGGGTAAAAGGTAAACCTTACTCAGATTATTCTTTTCTAATCCATGTTCTATAAGTTTCTTTTCTGCCGTGGGAGGAGGTAACTTTTCCAAAGATAGTAGTTTTTCATAGAGAGCTTTGCATGTCAGCTTTAATAATGAGGAAGAATGATGATAATGATGACGATGTTGACGATGACGATGCATACTTCACATTAATGATATTCATTGTCTTGTATTCCTCAGGAAGAGGTGCTGGACTTATAATTCCACAAACAGCAATGTCATGCTTCCCTGGTTTTCTGCCTGCCATAGAGGCTTGTGCTCTGGACTGGAAGAATGTTGATCTAGGTATTGTTCCACAAGAGCAGGTTCTTCAAGTTTCACATCCTCTAACACTCACTTGTGCAAGAATATGCTATCCAGATTCAGGAAAAGATGTAGCAGAGAGTGAACGACAGGAGACATCACCAAGTGTTGTGGCGCTTGTTGAAGAAAAAGGGTTAGTATTTTTGGCTTACTGAATGTTTCTGAATCTTTTAAATGACAAAATGCCAACATGGTGGTAGGGAGCAATCTGTCTATTGTCATAATAGTTTATTTTTACCCAGAAGAGAAATGTGAAAAGGTCACAACTAATCAAATGCATTTTAACACCATAAATTGTCAAAACATGGGGCTTGAAATAATGGCCAGTTAGCAGACAATGGCCGATTAGCAGACAATGTCCAGTCAGAGTGGGGACTTACCTGTCACATTTACAGAATTCATGTCATTTTAAGAGTCGTGTTTTCTTCCAAACAGTGGCCAGAAATTACATTTGACCAAGCTTAAGGTTTTGCTGCTCATCATGACCTCTGACTGTCTTGAAATTATTAAACATACTGTAGTTGGTAGAGGAGAGAATCCCCTCGACCAACGACTGTATGTTGTCAGTTATGTTTTTACTTGTTGTACAAGTTGGAAGGTCCCAGGCTTCACACGTCAGGTTTAAGGCATGTTTAATGTGCTTTTTAATTTGTCTTCAGTGAACAAGACAACCAAGATGTAACTGAAGACAACACAAGCAGTGCTTTAGATAATGACTATGTTCCCATCTCAGTGCAAGATGTTGACGATGACCTAGAGGTCCTGTGTGCACGGACAGAGGCCCTTCATGTTCATGGTTATCGCACTATGGCTGGTAAACTAGCTGTAAAACTAGCAGAAAACATTTTGAATTATGGAACTAATTTAAATTCGTCCACTCGTTCTGATGGCACAAGAAACAAGAACAAAGGTCCTGGAACAACATCATTTACCAGCACAATTTTGGTGAAGGCAGCATTCCTCTGTAATGTGCTTGCAGACGATCTGCAGTTCCATCACTTGGCTTTTAGAGTTGGTATGCTTGGTCTAGAGATGCCGCGACAGCCAGCCAGGAGTAAAGCTTTAGAGGTAACAATAAGATCAAGTCATTGATTCTCCTTTCTGCCTACCATAGAACTCCTTTGATTTCAGTTCTATGAATTTGGTAGCCTAAAACAAATTCAAGTTGTTTGCAAAAGGTGCCAGACCATTGCTGGGAAAAAAATTTAAAGCCTGCAATGTTGGCTTCCCAGGTCTAGATAGCTTTCTAATTGGTTAATAAACTTGGATCCGTTAAAAACTTTTGTCTCCATACATTTATTGTAGCTGTAGTGGGGAGAAATTTTTAAAATATCAAGAGAATTCATCTTTGTTGATCATATCCCTGATTCTTATAACCTTTCGGATTGATGAAGCACGAATGTGACCATAAGAAATTTTGAAAAAGCACTGGGCAGGAATAACACATAACCTTCCTTATATTTCAGGTAAAACTCTCACATCAAGAATCTGAACTTGTCATGTTACTAAAGAGACTTCCACTTGCGCAGGCCGAACTAGCTATTGTTCAAGAGAAAGCTGAGCTGTTGCATCAAGGTCAACTGAGGCGGGGAGAAGCTGTTCTTCCCATTATGTTGGCTACATTCATCTTTGATGTTCTGTGTCCAAGGGATGGCGGATCACAAGCCAAGCAACAGGCCACAGGAAAGCTGTGCGAGACAACTAAGGAAGATGAAGAGTTGGGGTTCAAAGCAGCGCTCTATGCTTTAGGTACAGTACAGTTTATATAGACCTGCTATTTGAGGTTCTTGATGGAATTTCCAGCAGGGTCCAAAAGCCTGGTATGGGGCTCTAGGATGCCAACCTTAAAAGCGCAGTGGCGAATTTGGTCCTTGTCAAAATGATTGGTCTCCTGAGTAGTGTTGGCAATACAGACTGCTTAGGGGCAATGTCACGTATTTTACTTTAGCATCACTTTGACAAACCGACAGAAAACTTGAAATAATAGACTAACAGTCACTATATTATTACACTGACACTGTAAAGAGATGTCTTTGGCTGCAGATGGCCATCATGGAAATGCATTGCAACTTTTCAAGTTCTTCCATTGTGTTTTTGGAAAAATAGATTAAAAACTGATTACAGTTTGTTGAGTCACTAGATATTTTCCTATCGGTGTTGTAGGAGCATTTTTTGAATGAGAAAAGATACTGCTTGTGGGTAGTTGAGTATTTACTAGTATTGTCTAAAACGTGGCTTTGCTCCTCTAAATTAGGGAGTTTAAGCAAAACGTCACTTGAAACAAGAATTTACGCTGTTTAAAAACTACTTTATAATTGGTCCAATTTGTCTAATGTGACTGAATTCTCCTACCCTGGGTGCCAGAGGTTTTTATTTTTTAGTGAAAACGGCGAGTTTGAGCGGCGAAGCCGCGACAACGAGGCGCAACGCGCCGAGAAAAAATAAAAACCTCTGGGCACTCGAGTACACAACCTCATTTCCATGCGATTTGTGGATCGGATATCTCACCAAACCGGTTTTAAACCTTGGGGACCAACGCGTGACTGTTTGTTTACATTAAATCTGACAGCTAACCGCATGTACGTGGCGCCGCTATGCGTAACAATATTCCGTGGTCGAGACAGAAATATTCAAACCACTCCAGTGGAAAAGATACATCGATGACATTTTTTCACTGTAGAGTGTTGAGAAAAAGGAGATAGAAGATTTTATTGTCCTTGCAAACAAACATTAATCTCAGACAAAGAAGTAAACTTTCTGGATACAACCGTTTTCAAAGGCGAGAGATTCAACAAA
Source organism: Cladopsammia gracilis (assembly GCA_022457155.1). Classification (NCBI taxonomy): domain Eukaryota; kingdom Metazoa; phylum Cnidaria; class Anthozoa; order Scleractinia; family Dendrophylliidae; genus Cladopsammia; species Cladopsammia gracilis. The sequence continues at coordinate 985,489 of JAJGOT010000139.1, read as the reverse complement.
CAAACAATCCTTGATATCCGCACGCAATTAAACCAACAGAGACTACCAGTGGTCAGCGAAATAGTTCAGCGAGAATACCTGCAACTCCAAAGTACGCCTCTGTGCTAGAGATAAAAATTAAATAGAGATAAAAATTTTCCTCGTTCAAACAAAACTGTAAAGGTTACACTCCACGATAACACGAATTAATAAGTCGTGTATGGCCTGTCAACACCTCTTTTCAAGACATCCTTGCGCTGAATACATTTCAACAGCGCTTCTTTCTGAACTGGCTTTAGTTCTCTGATATTTTGAAAATTTGTATACTAAAGAGTAATCCACAGCGTTTCTTAAAGATCGCAAAAAGCCGCAATCTCTATCTACGTCCGCCATTGTTGTTTGTGTGGCTTCACTTTGGGAAACCGGTTTTTCACGCGCCCGTGGCGAATTGTTTTGGTCCAGCCAATCGAAGTTGCTGTTGCATCATTAACTCTCGGTAAAGTCTGGAAACAAGTAGGAGTAACCAATCAGCGACCTAGTTCAGATTCTGAACTAGATCCTCGCATGGAAATGAGGTTGTATATTCGAGTGGCCAGAGGTCCGTCTCGCGGCTTCTTCTAACCGTTTATGCGGTTAATTTCACTCATGATATTCAGAGAACGGACCTCTGGATCCAGGGTGGAATTCTCCAGGAGCGCAATTCATAAACAATTTGATCATTTCACTTTGTTGTTTTGGAAGGACGGCAAAGAACTTTACCAAAATGTAAAACGCACGTACAGAGGCATTGTTTTTGCTCATTAAACCTGTTGTTTTATGCCATTGTAAACGTAAACTGCAGAACAGTCGTATTTTTTGCGTTGGCCGTACGAATGCACGCGGTCTTTGAACGAAAGGTCTGGAGCGAGTGTGAATATGGAGAGTGGGACTGGGGAGAGAGCCTACGCCTTTGCGAGCGAGCCAGCGGAAAAAACGACTGTTATACAGTCTATTCTAAACGTGACCTGGCTTTTTGCTTCCTCAGGAATGAAAGGCAATGCTTTAGAGACCCAGTACGCCATGTTATGTGAAGGTACAAGGCGACAGAGGGGAGACTTGGCTCTAGCGCTGCTCCTTCACTGTCGTGACAACAGTGCAAGGATTCGTCAAATTATGGATGTTCTGTTAGACAAGAATCGATATGAACTGCCAAGCACTGCTGGCGACACTCAGAACAAGAAGAAAATAGAAAGAAGCGATTCTCAGGAAAATAAGAGTGAAGAAAGTGAGGCGTCAAGCAACGGTACTGCAAAGACAAAAGGCAGTTTAGGGGTACCTACTCGCAGAGGAAGGTAAACTCTTCACATTTCCAGTTTAATCATACATAATTTCCAAACATTTTCCAAAGCGCAGTTATACGAGGCTGTTTTTCGTCCAACGTAGCAGGCTATAGGGAGCAACCCAAATAACAGGTGCAAGGAACACTATCCAACGGCTGCTAAAATCAAACTTAATTTCAAATTTTATTTCGTAAAATACTGAAACAGAAAATGCCATTGGAAAGAACTCCTGAACAGCTTTCATTTAAATGGTCACACTGTAGGATTTCATCCACAGACTCCGAAAAATTAGAATCTCCTTGCACAGTATAATCAACAGTACTACAGGAGAGTACTGCTCAGTAGCTCTCATTTGAATGGTCATACCATCACAGGGTTTCATGCACAGACTCAAACGTTAGAATCACCTTGTACAGCAGAGTAAACAGTACCGCAGGAAAGTACTGTTCAGTAGCCTTTATTTGAATGGCCACACTGTGGGATTTCATTCGCAGAATCAAAAGATAGTATCACCCTTTACAGCATAATAAACAGCAGCACAAGAAAGTACTGCTCAGTAGCATTCATTTCAATGGTCACACTGTGGGATTTCATTCACAGACTCAAAAGTTAGAACCACCTTGTACAGAATAAAAAACTGCACTGCAGAAAAGTCGGTACTGCTCAGTAGCTTTCATTTAAATGATCACACTGTGAGATTTCATTCACAGACTCAAAAGTTACAACCACCTTGTACAGAATGAAAAACGGCACTGCAGAATAGTCGGTACTGCTCAGTAGCTTTCATTTAAATGGTTACACTGTGAGATTTCATTCACAGACCCAAACAGTACCGCAGGAAAGTACCGCTCAATAGCTTCATTTAAATGGTCACACTTTAGGATTTCATGATCCACAGACATTCGCATAACATGACTCAAGAACAAGAACAAGAACAAGAGAACAAGATGATTTATTCAACTCACCTCAGTTTTACATGACGGCGTATAGGTAAAATTTACATAGGCAACTAAACACAAGTACAGCTAAGGAATAAACGAAAAATGTAACAAAAAATAGAGAGTGAGTTGGGATCATCCAAATAGCAAAGGCTAATCTAGTGGATGACCCCTACAATAGAATACAGTTACAGACAATTAAGAATAGATTTTTTTTTATAAAAAGTATTTCTTCATGCGCTAAGGTAGATAATTAAATAGAATAACAATAAGGCATGGAGTTCTTCAGGGTTTTACGAAATATTCTTAAAGAATTTGAATTAGTTATATTTGTAGGCAAGGAATTCCAAAGGCGAGGACCAGTGAATTTTAGGGAACGTAAGCCGTATTGGGTGGTATTAACTGAGGTTACATAAAGATTTCTATTGCATGATTGCCTCGTTGAATAGTTTTTGTTCTGGCAGAGAATGAATTAACATTCAACAAACAACATGTTCTCCTTTATATTCTCCAGCAATGGCCAAAGTTCTTGCAGTACCAGTGATAGCGGTACAGACAGCAGTAAGGACAAAAGCAAGCCTCGTGCAGGGCTCGTAAGACCTCCCAGACTTACTGCATCCGTGGATGATGAAAGCGGGAGTTCAAGTGGAGTAGACACGGATTCTGTTCCAGTGTCCAGGGATCACGACAGCCCTATCACGGTTAGAGTAGTGGAAGTTAGTCGAGCTGGTCATCTGAATGATGGGCCATCTGCTGATAGGATCAAACGCTCCGATGAACCCCTCAGCGACGCCTCTTATGCGCCTGCACCAACGCAAAGTGGCTCATATGTAGATGCTCTTCAGCCAAATAGGCCTGGTAAAGAAACAGGTATCACTTCCGGTGCGACCCAGGATTTCCCAGTCCTACATTTGGAACAGACCATCTGTGTGTCCGATACGGAACATGGCACCTTGAGTACCGATATGTGTTCCTCGTTTGAAGTTACTAAAGAGGCCCTTGGTGTTACCGAATACACTAAGAATGTTTCTTCAATGAATGCTCCAGATGAGGACATCCTACGTATGGATGCTTCTAAGAGGCCCGTAACACTTTCTGCTACCCAGACCCCTCATGTTTCACACGACAGGGGGGTAGCTGATAACGTTCCACGAGTCTGTGGCCCAGTTGAAGATGTACCACAAGTACATGGCCTAACGCGAGGTATTTCATCCCTGCTGTCGTCAGAAAGGATCAATAAAAATGTCCACTCGCCTTGTGCGTCTGAAGAAAATCCGAATGCATTCAGCGTGGATCAAGACTCAGATGGTAGCAACTTGATAAACAAACCACAGCTTAAAAAGCCATCAAGCTCGTCTACTGAGAGAGTGTCTGTTGTTTGCTGCTCTGGTGATAGTTCTGAGATCCACCAAAGCACAGTCCAGTCCAGCCAGTATCATTCATCTGAAGGTGATGTCTCGGACATTGAAGCAGACTTTGAGGAATCCCCGCCAAGCTCATCTCAATGTCAGGTGTCTAATACGTCTGTGTCTGGCAGCAATTTGTTAAACAGCGATGTGAAACAACTGGTTTGTTTATCCATAGATCAGAGTTCCCCTTCATTGCCTTCAGCCGCTTCCGCTTTTCTTGAAGATGAGCTTTCCGGGTCCGCAAATGTTGTTGTTGGAAACGATGAAGTGGGTTCCGCGCATCCTGATCCTGATGAAGAAGGAGCTGTTGCTGTCGTTTCTGCTGTCGCTGCTGCTGATGCAGCGCCTTTAGAACAAGCGGAGGAACAGTCCAGTGAATCAGGTGCCAGAGGAAGTGCCAGCGCCAGCGCTGATGATACTGACAGGACCCGGCGCCGTAATAGGCCTCGCGGGCGAAGGAGACGGAGAGGTGGAAAGTCCGCCTTCTATCAAGCCACTGAAGCTGAGGCACATTTTATGTTTGAGCTTGCTAAGACAGTACTCAACAGAGCAGGAGGGAACAATAGCACGTCAGTTTTCACGCAGACAGCGAGCAGTGACACTCAATCCGGCCCTCACAGAGTACTGCAGCTATGCGCGTTTGAAATTGGTCTCTTTGCCTTAGGACTGCATAACCGAACGTCACAAAACTGGTTGTCGCGAACATACTCGTCTCACGTATCGTGGATTTCTGGTCAAGCCATGGAAATCGGCCACCAAGCCATAGCCATCCTCCTGGAGCGATGGGAAGGGAATCTGACACCGTCCGAGGTGGCGTCTATTGCTGACCGAGCGTCAAGGTCTAATGATCGTGCCATGGTGCGCGCGGCAGCTGAGCTCGGTCTGTCGTGCCTTCACATGGCCACTACTCTAAACCCTGTAGAGATTCAACGTGCTCTGTCTCAGTGTAGAGATGAGGATTCACAGTTATTGGATCAAGCCTGCCAAGCTGTAGAAAGCGCGGCCCGGGGTGGTGGAGTGTATCCTGAAGTTCTCTTTGATGTCGCCAAACACTGGTTCTACCTACATGAGAAAAACCAGTCGAATAGCCCGACCTCGAGGCCTGCTAAGAGCGAAACTAGAAGCAGAGGTTCGATAATGCGCTCAGCTCAATCAACGTCATCTTCAAGCCATTCTCCTCCTCTTAGCCCCTTTGGGTCTCAGCTGCCGCCGTTTACCGTATCTCCCAGTTTCCCGTCCATACCTCCCCCATTGTACACCACGCCTGAACAGTACGTGCAACAACAAATGCATCAGCAAGTCCATCAAATGATGGGGCATTACCCCGCTTATTTATCAGCTAATACCTCGGGATACCGCTCTGGGTCACAGTACCATTATTCCTATCCATTCTCGAGAACTTTACCAGGGACACAGTTTTCATTATCAGGAGCCTACGCTGGCCTCACTCCTCCCCCTTATCAAACGACAAGTGCGAGTACGATTTCTAGCCAGCATCTCAACCGAATAACAACAGCGCAACAAGGTACACAGTTGTCGTTTTATCTAAACAGCGCGTACAGAGTAGGTATGTTGGCACTGGAGTTCTTATCTAGGCGAACCTCGGATGATCGCCCAAACGTGAAGTTTTCTCGTAACCCCAGCTGCAGTGAGGATATCAGATGGCTGTGCACTCTTTCGGCGAAGCTCGGAACCTCACATCTTCAGAGATTTTGCGTGGCCGCGTTAAACGCTGTTGTCAGTCCGTTTGTTCTGCACGACCTTGCTCTGGAGGCAGCCAGGCACATGGCTCGATCTAATCCGGCTCAGCTGGCAGCAAATCTGCGTTCGCCCACCATTAGTCCACTGGTGCAGAAGAGCTTGACTATGTATGCCCAGTGCATTCATTATAACCTGATTAACATCTCGCAAAACGAGTATGACGAGTTTGTGGAGCTGCTGAGGCATGCGCGCGGTGCGTTTTGTATGGCACCGGGAGGCATGACACAGTTCAATGAACTTTTGCAGAGTATTCGATGGGGGCATTCAAAGAAGAAAGAACTGTGGCAAATGATTATGACCGGACTGGCAAAGGCGTAGCGTGGCGTAGCAGTACGGAGATTGCCGAGTACTTTCCGAAAGATACTCGGAACTGGATATGATAACGTTGTGCAAAGTACTTGCCAAAGGGCTAGTTTAGCCATGGTTGTCGAGTACTTGCCGGAAACAACTCGGAACTTATAGTTATGTACGATGATTGTCGAGTACTTTCCATGACACTATTCGGAACTTGATAAAGCAACTTTGTGCAAAGTACTTGGCGAATTAATAGCGTAGCGTAACAACGATTGCCCCAGTTTCTACAAAACGTGCTGAGAATTGGCGACGACATCTTTGTCTAAAGTGCTTATGAAAAAAATTTGTGTACTGACGAAAATACCAAAAAGTATTGATGAAACCAGCACAGAGTATTTCAAATAAACTATATCAAACTGAAGTCAAGTGAGAGTTAAGCGGTATGAAGTTTGCCGAGAACTCGCCACTGAGGACGTTAATTTCACCTGTATAAAGGACTGGGTGAAGACTATTCACAGAGATGTTAATTTATTTTGGCAGAAACACTGCTCATGGCTTTGCTACTGAATGCATGTAGAAAACTAGCGCTGTGAACATTTTTTCGAAACTGGCTAGGACACAATAAAACTTTACAAAATTACAAATCATTGTATGTATTTATAAGACTGCCGACTATAAGTTGCGCAATTTTGACTTGTGACTGGATTAAAGTATGCATGCAAACTTACGGAAGTTACCCCTTTCACTCCCAGAGTCAATTATGGAGACATATAGGGCCGGTTACTTAGACCGCGGTTTAAGAAAATTAATGGACCTCCATATCTGTTTATAAGTTGGTTATTTTAAGGAGATTGACGTTTTTCTAGTCTGTGCTATATGCCTACTTAACATTGTTTACAGTAAATAGGGTTTAAATATTAGGGTTGGCCAGATTGAAATAGGCCATTTGCACGATGACGTCATTTGACTACTACTACCAGAATCCTTCAGTTTTTTGTTTTGTAGTGCAAATTAGGGCTATTTAGTATCACCCAACAAGTGGACTAATGCAAATCCTGCATTTTGATTGGCTACGCTACTAGGGGTCTAATAGTAATAGTCATCGAGTAGCGAAATTCGCCGGTTTTATTTTTCGTTTTATTCCCAAATAAATATTTCTTCAACTTGCAATTGCTTTTTTTATTATTGCCTTTTTCTGTCCGACTAGTTGGGTGATACTAAAACAATTAGACCCTTCGCCCTCAAGGGCCACGGGTCAATAGCCCATTCGGCTTCGCCTCATGGGCTATTGACCCGTAGCCCTTTCGGGCTACGGGTCTAATTGTTAATTAGTGTTATTTAAACCGCACTGGGATTACAATATTTAAATAAGAAAGGAAAAACGAAATGAATTCTGGTAGTAGTAGTAGTCAAATGACGTCATCGTGCAAATGGCCTATTGAGTAAGACCGCGGTTTTCTTAAACACCGTCTAAACTTCGTTTAAATAGTGTTTAATTAATGATCTGACATGCAGTTCTTACTTATGGGTCCCGCTTCTCAAAAGTCCCGATAACTTTTCGGGCCCGGAAAGCTATCTTATGTGCGCAATGTATTCATTAAAGATTAAAATTTTGTTGGTTTTGAAAGCTAAGCAATAAAATTCTAAATTGACGAAACAAGTCGAGCTGGTTTGAGGGCTAAAAAATGCATCACCATTTTATAGATTCTGATTTTAATATAGTTGCGAGCCCGAAAAGTTGTGCGGACTTTCGAGAAACGGGCCCCATGGTCCCTATGAGTCTGTCGACGAAATCCCATGGTGTGACCATTCAAATGAAACCTCTATGGCAGTACTTTTGCATGGTACCATTTGTATTTCAATATTTTGCAAAACGAAGTAAATTTGGGAATCCAGATTTTTCTTGAAGTTTGATTTATGGCACTCTTGGGAGTTAAAGGGTTAATATGGAGTTGAAAGCTGTTCTTCTGGCACAATCTCTTTTTTATCAGAGTAAACCTGTTGAATTTTTTTTTTCTGTTGAATAGTTAATTTTTACGTGACTGTGGTCGTACTGCAAGTAACACCAAATTCAAAAGCAACTGAAATTATTTTCATTTACTTGTTCTGTCGTCCCATCGTAGATGTCCCAGGGCTCGTAAATTTCTCATACAAACCCTTATAATTTGGCTATAATTACGGTGGATCAAACCGCTGACCGACAACGTGCATAAGCTTGGGGCGCCCGTGGGCGAGGGCCAGTTACGCAATAAAATGTTTGTGTTTGCGTCAGACTGTAAACAGAACATAACATTTCAATTTGACGTGAGCTCATTTCCCATAGGCCAATTTTCGTGACTGTACAACTGTAACTTTTTGGGGCATGCAAGAAACAACAAAGCTAAATGAGACTGTTTTGACGCTTATTAAGTAAGACCTATCCTTAGAAAGCTAACGAAAGGGAAGGTCTGTGTGTTTGCGTGTTCACTTTAGGGGTGGACCATTAGAAATCCTGGGAGGGGGGTCAAAAATTTGTCAGTGTATGAATTTTTTTTTCGGCCTGAGTTTCCTGCAGGATTTTTTTTTCTGGGAGGTGCAAGCCTGCAGGTTTTTTTTTTTTCTGAGATCTTCTTTATAAATGTGTGCAAGCTCCAATTTTTTTTATACTTGGCCCAATCCATTTTTGTTATTAAACGCTGGACAGTCGATTTAAGTCAGACTGTCGAACCTTTGCACAAAAAATGGAGAGAAATAAGAATTGAGATGGAGTGGTCGAGCGCCGAAGGCGCGAGCCGCTAGGGGGGTCTGGGGGCATGCCCCACCAGAAAATTTTGAAAACTTGATGCTCTGAAACTCCATTTCTAGTGTTCTGAGACAACAATTTCTGTCAAAAATGTTTGGCAAATTGATGTGGCTTCGCGTCGCTTTGCGTCTCTTTGTGTGGCTCCACATACAAGTACTCGATTTCATTTTTTATTTCTTGCTGTTTCTTTAGTTTACCTGGATATCAGAGTTAAGTATACGCAATTTCATCTTTTTGTATAGTAAGTATTATGAGAATTGGACGAAAATGACAGAACCGGATGTCAAAATCTGGATTTTTCCTATGCCGATCACATTGGTCGGGATTCGGAATTTTCAAGCAAAATCGGGGTAATCTCGACGAAATCGGGACGGTTGGACAATCTGATAACTAATGTTTTTAAAAAAAATAATACTTGCGTGTAGTAGAGCAGGTTACATATTTTATGATGTTTACATAAACAAGGTTTTGGTTATATTAAGATATTGGTACATGTACCAGATCAGGGGCGGATCTAGGGGAGGGGTGCAGGGGGTACGCACACGCCCCCCCCCCCCCTCCCCCACTGAGATGACCTATGCGTTGTTCGCTTTTAAAATTTGTTTACGTCACCCTTCAGTTACGTCATTCCTTAGAGGTGCACCCCCTCCTAAGAAATGCACCCCCTCCAAAGAAAAATCCTGGATCCGCCCCTGCAGATAGACCTTTGAGGCAGGTAATTTTTGATAGCATTTGACTTTTTGATGAATTTTACTAACAGAGAGCATATCATACTCTCATATATATGTTCCAGTTTAAAATAAATAAATAAATATATGTATATATAGCCAGTTAGCTTGCAGGATTTTATTTTTTTATGGTCAACTGCTTGCAGGAATTTTTTTTGAGACAATTTTCCTTTGCAGGATTTTTTTTTTGGTAATTGTCACCCCCCCTCCCAAGATTTCTAATGGTCCGCCCCTTAGTTTGACAGTTTTTGAGGAACCTTTGTCACGCTTTTAGGTCACGCCATCAGCCACCCATGCATGTGACCTTGTCGCCCTTCCTTTGGCGACATCTTTTTCAGAGTTTTCGCCGGTTCCAGGCAGGTGGGGGCAAATCTTCCCCTGGAAGTCACATTGGGCACGGCTCCACAAAAACAAGGCCATTTTAAATCCTCTGCCTTGTTATACAGACAAATCGAAAACTTTTGTGTGACTTACCTTGCTCTGTTTTATACTTTTTAACGGTAATTGCAAGACGCAACCGAGTGGTTCGATCGTCCAACATGATGGTGCCCGTTTTCAAGCGCGTCTGTGAGCTTTTATTTATCGTCCTCATCAGCATTTGTGCAGGTAAAGTAGCTTTAGCATAAACTGTAATTAAGTTGAAAACGAATCCTGTGCATTTCTTTTCTAGTCATACTCAATAGCACTTACCGATTACTCTAAAAAAATTGCTCCTTACTGAAGGTGAAAAATATTTTTTTAGGTAAACAGTTTCGATTTGAGCAAAAAATATTAATGCCTAAATTGTGTTTCAGACGACTTTCCTAAAATAATCTTTCGTCCTAGTGTATTGAACATTTACACAAACGTCCCGGCAAGAGGCCATTTATTCGTATCGTCCAAACTATCTTCGATGTGTTATGGCCGGTCGACCACATCGAAGATGCATGTCCAAAGAAAATGGTTGCTAAATATAAAATAAACTGTTTACGTGTAAAATGGTTCATAAGTTGCCATACAACAAATGAGATTTCTCGATTTTGCCGATACTTTCAGCTATAGTTCCCTGCTGTTTTGTTTTCTATGTTCAATTCATAAATGATATATCGGATTCTCTGGTTGTAAATATAAATGTTTGTGTAATGTTTCCTTGCCTCGGGGCTTTTTGTTTAATTATGCACATATAAGCTTACTTTCTCATACTAAATAAATATTATTGACGCTGAAACAAATACCGGTGTTACAAAGGAGCCCATGACTATAACATTACTAAAAAAATTTATCCATGGAGTTTTAGGAAAAAACCTGCATAGATAACTGAAAATACCTAGCACTCTATGTTTTTTGGTGCTTGTTTGCATATGAAGCTGAGAGTCAAGAGAGCATAATTATTCACAAGAATTAAAAAAATTAACCATTGTTGTTTCAAATCTTTTATAATGTAGAAATGTAGAGGTAATTGAGACCAAAAATAACTACTTACACGTTCTTAGGGATACTTTTTCCAACACAAATTTTTGTTATTGATTAAAATTGTGTGGTTTAAGGAGCCAGTCATTAAAGAAATTAAGCAGGTAGTTATAATCCCCATTTACATGCTCAAAAAAACATCCCCAAATTTTGGTACAGCCTCCAAACTATTTCAGCATGGCAAGTTCTAAGTTTACATGATCAAAACAGAGAATTTTCTCTCAAATGGATAGTACATTAAATTATTTTCTTTTTCCTTTTCTGTAAAGATCTTGTGTGAGTTGAATAAAAAAAATAATGTATATTGTATGGTATTGGATACACAATGCAACACACCATTAAAAAATGTGTTTTTAAAATAAATTTTGTTGCTGTTGTTGTCTAATTAGTTTCAGCAGTTGAAAAAAAACTTCCAGATGCAGACAAAACAAGATACCAGACGTATTTACAAAAATTTGAGACCAGTCGGAATCACTATCGACAGGATTCCTTGAAGGAATTGACAAATGCGACTCTTTTCATGAAGGAAAAGTTTCAAAGTTTTGGGTTGGAGGTCAAGTTGCATAATTTTACCACAAGTGACACCACAACAGGGCAGGTTTGTAACATTTGTATTATTTCATTTACTGTGACGTGCATGCAGTGCTTTTTGATAACATGCTGAAATATGCGGATGTCTCAGGAAACAAAGATGCCTTATGCAAAATGGTCAATAGGTCATGCACTTATGCCTACTCTCCCGGATTATCCGGGAGTCTCCCGGATACAGAACGAATCTCCCGGTCTCCCGTACAGGTGACCTAATCTCCCGGATAAAAGCGACTTTGGATCTTTTCTCTACAATAGGCTAAGATAAAAGCGACTTTGGATCTTTTCTCTACAATAGGCTAAGATTTTAACCCAAATTTTCCCAAAATCCAAAAACAAATGCAGTCTCTTAACTTCACAAACGCAGGAATGCTGTTTTCCGGACCCCAGTCATGCTCACAACCAAAAAAAAAGGTCATGCAAAAACACGTCACCCTCAGAATTCACCTTCAGAAAAAATCTCCCTATTTTCAATCTCCAGAGGTTGGCATCTCTGGGTCATGTTTGTGGATTGTGATTGGTGGATTCGATTCTGGGGTCCATCGTTTGTTGCCATAATAAATTACGATTGACAGCAGCATAAAAGATAAACCTTAGTTGGGCTCAGTGTCAATGAAAAGTTCAGTAACTGAGGCATGTATGGTCATTGTCGTGTGGTTTGTGTATCAACTTTTCTATCTTCCGGTCATAGGTTTAAACATCTGTGTAGTGCTGTGCATTTATTTCACCCCACCCCCCTATGGAACTGTTTATGATCTGTTGTTCCATTGCTCATTATGTTAGATAGCCTCTTGGAGTTTTCATGGTTATTATCATTGCCTTCTCAACCATGCGCATATATACCCCAGAACTAGATTTCTTATAATTTTCTTTGTACTGTACTTGCATTCTCGTGTGAATACTGAGTTAAATAAGTTGTCAATTTGGTTGAGTGCTAACAGACTCTCATTAAATCTTAAAAAAACTAAATTTATGGTATTTAAACCAAGTCAGAAACGTTCAAGTGTTAAAATTCAACTTTTAATAAATGGCGATAAACTTGATCAAGTAAAAGAAACTTTTTTCTTGGGAGTAATCGTAGATGAAAATTTAAATTGGAAATCCGGAATCTCACATGTGGCCAACAAAGTTTCAAAATCTGTTGGAATAATTAGTAAATCTAGTTTCTACCTGTCGACAAAATCTTTACGAACCTTATATTTTTCACTAGTTTATCCATACTTTTTCTATTGCAACTTAGTTTGGGCTTCGACTTATAGAACTAACCTTTCTCGTCTTGTAATTTTACAGAAACGAGTGGTGAGAACAATAGCTAAAACCCAATTCTATGCACATACTGATCCAATCTTTAAAAACCTTGGCATTTTAAAATTTCATGACATACACCTATTACAACTTGGCTTATTCATGTATTCCTATCAAAACCGTACTCTTCCTTTAAAATTTTATTGTAAATTTACCTTACAGAGACAAATTCATTCATGTAATACGAGGAATTCCCACGCTTTTCGTCTACCTTTCCGTCGGACTAATATCAAACAATTTTCCGTTTTTTACCAAGGACCCAAATTTTACAACTCCTTATCTAATGAGATCGTGAACTCGTCCTCCCCTGCCTCCTTTAAAAAAGCAATTAAGACGTTTATTTGTAATAAATATTAGTAATCTTATATAAATGTGTCAAAAAGTATCCGTCGTCATGTTCTTATTTTGTTAATGTCATCTTACAAAACTGAAGCTGAGGAGGCCTAATTAACATAAGCTTCATAGTTTCTTTTAGGACTCCTCGCCATTGTTATCTCTATTCTTTTTATATTAATGTGTTATTGTAATATGGCCAATAAAATAAAAAAAAAAAAATAAATAAATAAAAATAAATCCAGGAGACAAACCTTTGTGCCCACTGAGCTGAGGTCTACCATGAACTAATTGGCTTAAGTTTCAAGTCCAGCACCTTCACCACTTGGCTGCATTGCCTCTGTCATCTTTTGCATAATCATGGCAAACATTTATGATCCAAATCTGTTACATGTAAGTTGTGATACCATGCACCAATTGGTACTTAGTAATGTCCTATCTGACTGTTTGCATTACAGAGTGTGAATGGCACGAATGTTGTAGGAATCCTGAAAGGACAGAATTTTAACACAGCAAGTGATGAATTCGTCATTCTTGGGGCTCACCTTGATACCAGGGGACTTCAACAAGAAGGAGTAAACAAAGATGGCTCTGGTCTGACGGCATTACTTACTCTGGCTGAAGACCTTACTGGTAAGAGATTTATTTGTGAGTTCATTAAATATTATAATTTTATTTTCATTTTATTTGTTAAGCCATAGCCACATTTGATTAGTTGAGGCGCTGTGGTGTGCTGGTTAGCACATTGGACTTCTAACCTGAAGTTTGGAGGTTCATAGGTCTGGCTTCTGCCATAAAATGTTAAAATGTTGTATTATTTCCTTTGACAAGAAATTTTATGCCACATTGTCTCTCTCGACCCACGTGTAAAAATGGGTGCTGGCGACATAGTGCTAACCTTGCAATGGACTAACATCCCTTCCACGGGGAAGTAGGAGTGCTGCTAGGCTATACTAGTTGCTTCATGTTATAGAAACCAGTTAAATGACTGGTTTGCGCTTCCTGTGGCTCTTGTACTACTTTGCCTTTACTTAATGCACGTAATTATATATTTGCTCACACAGGTAACACTCCTTTTTGAAATTTATGGTGTTGCCAATGCATGGTGAAAATCACATGTGTAGCCTGCACCCTTACACCGGCAATTATGGGACAGCTAAAAAATCACGGGGAAAAAGTTGACTTAAATTTCTTGTTACATTAATCTGTGCAAGATTGGCTATAGATCTATGTGATTTTTACTGCACACTAGTTACATTAGAGCAGTTTTCAACTGAGTGTCGAAAGTAATTACACAATTGCTTTGGTATTGCATTGCTACGCTTTGTGATTGGCTAAAAAATCTCGCGCCACTTTCTCGACCAATCAGAAGTAAAACCAAAACCAATCGTGACTTGCTCGCACGCGTTTTCCCGCGCTTGGTGCCGTCGACATGTAATTGCTTCGAGCTCTGATTGGTTCATTGGATTGTTTACGACTGCTGTGATTGGTCAGAGTAATTACTTTGGTTTTGGTTTTACGACACTCAATTGAAAACTGCTCTATTGATTAACCAGTTGCAAAATAGTTGAGATTTTCAAATGTCTTGTCACTATTTTTTAACATTACAAAATGATCAGATCCATGATCTGATCCATATTCTGAACTGATGATCCAATCCAGGTTTTGAATGCTGCAAATATAGATCCTGAGAATTCGTATTATCATTATACTAATCTTAGAATACTTCGCATTGCAGGAAAAGACAAATGCGTTCAGAACTTCACCATCGTGTTTGTTGCATTTGACCGTTCTGAAACTTTCGATGTTGGGCCAAGCCACGCTGTTTGCAACAAGAGCTGTGGAAGCAGAGCTTTTGTCAGTGACATCAATTCTTTGATTGGCAGTGGTTCAGTCAAGATTGCAATCATCATGGATTGTATCTCAAACTTTAATGTTGACAGTGACAGTCAGAAATTGTACACACAGCCTATTAAGGATTACTTCAGTCAGTTTGTTACTCAAACACAGGGTCTAATCTTCTCAAACAAAGGAAGTTATCTTGCAGCTGTGGGGAGAGAAGATGAAAAAGACATCTTGACTAAGTATGTGGAGTATTTTCAGGATTTAAAAACCTATGACCAGTACCGTATTGCAGATTTCACATGGAACTTCAAAGGAAAACCAACTGGCCTTAACTTGACAAATGTAGAATCTGCTTTTGAAAAGTCTGATACCTTAAGGTAAGTTTGTACAATTTTCACAAGGCAAATATTGGTGTGTAAAAGAAATGTGCAAGGATCGAACTTCTTGAAAGGGGCAGAGTAAAGTGTTAGTATTTCAGAGGAGGTGGGCAGGTATTAAAGAGGCAGCATTTGTATGAGTTTCTGTTTCTCTAGGAGCAGGACAACTGTTTGGATTACAGAGGCATTCACACATATATATTATAAGTTACTATATTCTAGGTGGTTGTAAGGAGAGGTCCAATTGCCAATATTTTACTTTTTAGGTCATTTTTTTATATATTTTTTTTCTCGCTCAGATTTGCCTCATTTCACCCGGTACAACAAATAATATCACAAATCCTTGTCAAATTTGCACTAACCCTAAGGAATTTGACGAATTTCACCTGAAAAAAGCAGAGTTCTGGCCCTCTAGACTATTGGCAACAAAATGAAGCGATTTTGAGGGAATGAACTTCCAGATTTTTTTTGTCTTGAGCGGGATTTAGTGGCACTGGCCCAAACTTGGCTATCTGGAGTGAAAAATCAGCATAAAGTTAAGAAATTTGGGTAAACTTTGGGATTCATTTTTTCAAGCAGGATTCAGCAGGAGACATGGAAATATATATATTTTTTTTTGCATACTTTATTTCACGGTAAGTATGTACGGCCCAAATGTTAAGAATTTTGTCAACAATCTATTTTATCCCTGGAGAGTCATTTAAAAAGGGTCTGGAGTGTATACATAAGCTTAATTCTTTATAATTTACCACTAAGTCTGCCAAAGTTCAAAATTTCAAAATAATCCAAATTTCATTTTGCAAACAAGCATCACCATAAGAAATTACTGCTCAATGAATCAAGGATTTTATCCACAGCTTCAACTTACAGCCATGAACCACCAGCTCCTAAACAAAATCGACACAGTGGCAAAGTACCCCTGACACAGACAATCCAATAAATCAAACAGTTGCTAGCACCAAGTAGTACTCGCGTACTAATTAATACTTTGACACTTAAAAAAATTGATTTGATTTGATTTGATTTTGAAGCATGGGAAAATTTATATGAACAAGTTATGATTGGGTTTGTTTTACTTTTTATTGGTTTTAAAAAGTGTCAAGCAAGTTTTTTAACTTATCTCAAATCATAGGATTGTGAAATCAAAGCAATTGCCAATTACATAATGTCGTGCAGTATTTTTTATTATTACAGTGCGACCACACGAACCAAGGCCACCCAGACAAATTTTGAGACAAAATTTTGAAATTAGCCAATCACAAGTCAAGATCTAGACAATAAAATAGCGCATAATTATACTTGACCAGTTGTTTGGTACCACCGAGCGCAAAATTTAAATTCTGAACTGCGCGCTGTGTCGAGAATCTTCGATGACCAAAGGCTAAAAATGAATTGCCGCATTTGGATAAATCAATCCGGAAGGTATTTTGTTAACAGCGCCGAAACTCACAAGGTTTTGAATTTATATCACATTCATTGGCACTTCTCAGCGAGAAATCATGAGCTCGTGAGCTGAAAACCGTGTCTCTCTCAGGCGTGTTGGAAAGCAAACATGATCATTGCCTTTTTATTAATTCTTCGAGTTCTAATTGCTGAAACAAAAAAAATCAAGAAAGAAGCAAATTGTTTTCTAATAAGAGACGTTTATAAATACGTGAGAAAGCGGGCAAATTCAAGTTGGCGGCGAATAAATAAGATGCATCACAGTCGCACAGGTCACAGGAGGATAACACATTCCGACGTGCGATCAAAAAATAGAACTCTCAAAAGAAAAAAGTTATTCTCCTTTCTTCAAACGAATAATTCACTGCAGTTTAATTTGCTCCCGATTTCTCAACTCAACGGCAAAAATCGCATGGACAAAATAGCACTATTTTCTGAGAAACAACTGCGAACTATCCGTACAGATCCTCTTGTTTATCTATTTGTGTATACTTTGTTTATATCCAGCGACCGTACACTGAAAGCGGGTTTTTTACTTGTTATACAAAATGTTCACATTACTTTATATAAAATCCCTTTGTCGTCTCTCTGTTCCCTACTATACATCTACAGGCCAGGTTGAAGCTTTGAAGTCCTAAACTATAAATTGTGATTTTCTTAAGACACAAGGTGCCAGGGGAGAGTGCGAAAAAATAACAAATCAAAACTTTCAGATGTATGAAGAATCGCTCTCTAATTGAAATGGAACCGGGGAAAAAATTAGAAATTACCGCTTGAATGTACATAAAAACGTCTTCGAAAAATGAAAACAATCTTTGTTGACAGCTCTGTTTAGTAATCACCGAAACTGCGAATCGCTCGCGGCGCCCGGTTTGCATGAAATGAGCGGCTGTCACGTTTACTTTGGATTGTTCAAAATTTCTTTACTACTGGCTTTGATTCCGGCCAACCCAGACGTTGTCATAAAATTTTCCTGCTTGTTTTATACAAATGTGACAATTCTTCATTGTTATCATTTGGGTAATGAAGAATTTATGGATATCAATGGTTCGCAACACATCTCAAAGTTCAGAATTTTGGTCAAGTGTAATTTTGCGCTATTTCATTGTCTAGATCTTGACTTGTGATTGGCTAATTTCAATTTGTCTCAAAATTTGTCTGGGTGG
Source organism: Cladopsammia gracilis (assembly GCA_022457155.1). Taxonomy (NCBI): domain Eukaryota; kingdom Metazoa; phylum Cnidaria; class Anthozoa; order Scleractinia; family Dendrophylliidae; genus Cladopsammia; species Cladopsammia gracilis. Next base: position 967,773 of record JAJGOT010000139.1, on the reverse strand, counting down.
CCTCGGTTCGTGTGGTCGCACTGTAAATCTTTTCCATGTCTCTATTTATTATCTAGCTTTTGGGATGCTAACATGAAGTCCATTCTACTGACTGATACGTGTTTCCAGCGAGAAGTTCTCATTACTTGTCAAAGTTATGTCAACTGTGATAACTATGCAAAAGCATCAAGAGATGACAACCTTGGCTTCATGTACACTACTACCACTGCTGCAAAAAACCTTGTCAAGTCTTTAGCTTGCACAGCTGGAGGTAAAGGTTCTTGGATGATCAATACTGTGGTGTTCTCCCCAAGGCGTTCTCCGCTTTTAAAATGACAGGGTGGGCATAGAAACCCCTGAACAGGTAGAGTCTGCATGCTATAGCTCAGAAGGAGGTTGGACACCTTTAAGTAATGAGAATATATAATGGAGTAACTGGTTAGCTTTCAGTTGAGGTTAGAGTTAGCAGTTTATATAGTTAAATTTATGCCTAAACAACCCGAGAAGCTAGGTGGTACCCTGGTACGGTAGGCTGCATGTAAGCCTAAGCCTAGCTGAGGTCACAGGTTCAATCCTGAGTGGGGATTTTAGATTTTCTTTTTTACACTTAAACATTTATTGAAAATAAAATTCTATGTTTTGACATTATGTTATATAATTCTCAATAAGGTTTGTGACCTCCTTATATTATGAGCTATAGCAGGTAGACTCTACCGCCTGAACAAGGCTGCTAAACTACTCCTAGAATGGTACAGAATTCTGGGACATGACACACAATGAAATGACATTTTCAGAGGTTTATTTTCAGTGATAGTGGCTGCAGACATGTTTGTTTTTTGGTAATCTGAAACTGTTGTTCAGACAAAACGAACACATTTCATCATATTTTATGCTACTAAATGATCCAGGATTTTTGTAGTATTTGGTAGCCTTGTCCACCCCACCATTTTGGGAACAAGCTAAGGTTGAAGTGCTACTGAACATTTTTTGAAATGACAAATTTATTTTAAAATTGTTTTTGTTATAATAATAATTATTATCTTAAATCATTATTATTTAAATTTATTTTTGACCATGTAACACTGTTTACATGCTTTGATTACATGTAGTTGCATACTAGGTGCATACTTTTAAAAGAAACTTATCCAATATTGGTATGGCTTTGTGTAACATTTTATAGCCTAAATAAAATTATAATATTAATTTATAAAGTTTATAAAAGAAAAATATAACCCAATGCAAACACTTGAGATAGTTTGATGGCATTCAAAAGAAATTATTTATGGTAATATGTAAACCATAAAACTGCGACTCAAGATCGTAATAAATTACACAGTTGAACCTTCATTAGGCCAACACCACTGGGACCAGGAGTACTGTCTCCTTAATAGATCGAATTGATAATAATTACTACAAAGATTATATGTGCATTTTGCCAGCTGGCACCAGGATATGTGTCCCCTTAATAGAGATATCCTGAATTAGAGGTTCCACTGTAATATCTTTCAAATCCTCTAAAAAATAGTCCCTTTTGTGTTTTTATCAGATAACATAAAACATTTTATCAAGCCCCCCGCTCTAATAAGCCCCGCCCTCTTGAGATTCAAGTTTTTAATTAGCTAACCTACCCTCTTTATTAAGCCCCCCACCCCCCCTCCCCACCCCCCAATAGAAGGCCTGAAAACAAATAGGCCGGGGGGGGGGGGGGGGGTTGATAGAGCATTTATGGTGTGTAAAACAAGGATGCTAATCTTTTATTTCTTCAAAGAAACTGAATGACATCTCTGTGGCGACAATTGATTGTTGATATTAATTTTTTGGATGTTACAGATGTCAATGAGTGTAAAGAAGGAAGTGCTAAGTGTTCAAAAGATGCAACCTGCGTTAATACGTATGGATCCTACGAATGCTCCTGCAAGCCTGGTTTCTCTGGAGATGGCTTTTCTTGTCAAGGTTTGTGTTCTTAGAGAATGTGAGTTCAACTGCCATGGAAAACTCAAATTAATTCAGCTTGCTTTTACTATGGCAACATGATTTACACTCCACTCTTGTTATTCCAAATTGGAAATCTAAAAGAATGGAAAGTGTTGTATATTAGTCATAATTCATCATGCATACATAAAGCTTATTGAGCTTCCCTATTGTGATCATAAAATAGCTTTAATAGGATATTCAGCACACAATAATTAGTAGTAGTGAGTAAGTAGTTTTCATTGTGGCATTTTAATACAAGGTGACAGATATAAACATTGCAAACTGAGCATGAATTTGTGGGAAGCTAATAATTTGGCTATTTACAAGGCTTGACCTAGTATTTGACCTGGAGTTTAGCTCAAGCCGGCAGCCAGCTTCTGGACTTCATATAAATGCATTGATCTCAAGATAAATATTTTCCTTCTGATCCTCCTACTTAGCCTAATTTTATGAATTTTTTGACAGACATTGATGAATGCAACCAAGGAAATGCCCCGTGCTCAAAGGAGGCAGATTGTATTAATTCACAGGGATCTTACAGTTGCAACTGCAAGAAGGGCTTCAGTGGGGATGGGTTCGACTGTGTAGCTCCAGGTGAGTTGTTTTGCCAAGGCTGTGCTCTTAGAAGAATCACAGGGAGCCCAAAGGCTTCCTAACTAAAATATGACATTTGGGGTTCCCTGCACTCAAGCTTTAGGGAGAAAGTCAGTTAGTTTAGTTGCCCAAAGACAAAAGTGAGTAGCCTGAGGCCGGCCATGCCACCAGGCACTGCTAGATCACAGCACTGTTTTGTGTATGATCAAATAATTTATGATGATATGAATTTTTTGTGTATGATCATTTATATGATCAAATAAATTTTTCCACATGCGTACGTGAGCACATATCCACTGATAGGGCCTCTCACTCAAACACCTTAAAGACTCTAAAGAATGCCACAGTTTATGTTCACCCAATTGTTTCAATACCTTAGATCATGCTTCCACCAATGACAAAAACAACACCTTATTTATGCGATTCATTAAGGCTTGACTTTAGAAGGGAAAGAAAAAAGAGAAAATTAAAGAAAGCTGCTCCCAGTCAAATCCTTATTGAAAAGTTGGCAAGCAATGCGTGCAGAAAAAATGATGTAAAAATGTTAATCAAAGTAAACTTTTTGCAGCCATAATATTGTAAAAGTGATAACAGCTAATAAAAAATATAAAGAGAAATTATTGTCAAACAAGCAAACAATCTGTCCCAGAGACAGATTTGACTGATACTTTAAGTCACAGACAGGGTATTCACACCTTAATCAATTACGCCATGAAGATTTATACATGTATATTTTTTTGCAAAAGCTGCTGAACAGAGTAGCACTTGTTTTCCCCTCCCTCCCAATATTTGTTTCAAATTATTGCTAAAAACTATCAGATATAAGCTGGAAAATTTTGCTAAATCCCAGTGCTTCTCCAGACAGATCCAGACATTACGACACACTCTGACTATGGCTGTAAGATGTGATGTCTTTTGTAACTGTTTAAAGTGACTGTATCAAGCTATGTGCATGGTTCCACAAGTCTTTCCATTGTTAGGCTTAAGTTATTAAAGATAAAATAATAACAATTTGTAGAAATAAGTAAAAGCACAATTCTTGCAGTAAATGCTACTATTATGGTATAGGTGGCTTCATTTTGAGGATGATTGAAATGGATAGCAGTGACAAGTGACTTTATCATTAGCCTGTAGGATAAATTATTAATTAATGCGTAACATAGCATTGACTGTTCCCAATTTTGTTATTTGAAAGTGTTTCTTTGTCTGACTAAATCGTTTTGATAAACATTTGTTGGCGAAAAATGTAAAGGACCAGTTTTTGGAAGCCACTGTTTTCTATGAAATAAGGTCCCAGATACTGCCTACATTTGTATTTCTCAGATTGTTGTCTTTTCATTATCCATAGGGTCTGGAACTTCAACCCTCACTGCCTTGGTGTTGAACATTGCCCTGTTAGTGGTGATTGGTTTGTTGGAATTCACCATGTAGACTTCTCCATTACGGAATGTATGACACAGTCAATGCACTCACCTAGCACTTACGTTTTATTATTAATGCACAAGTTTATTAACAAATTTAGTGTGTTTGCCCAATAAGTATATAGTATGAAGGTATAGCTGGATATTGCGCTTCCTGCCAGATACTTTTTTTGGGCGAATTTCTGCCGATCTATTAAATCCTTTTTTTATTGTTATTTAGAAAGCTTTGTATGTTCTATTGGGGTTTGGTTTGTTACTTTAAACAGTCTACCTGAAAACTATTGGAGTTCGCTTGTTGCCAAAAAGCTGGAATGGTTTTGGCTATTAAGAAAAACATGTTAGTAATTTTTAGTAAATTTTAAATAGTTTTGTAGAAAAAGTTGTCTGCATTTCCTCCTTTGATGATCCTTAAATATTTGTATAATTGTACAAAAAACGAAAATGTTAAAACCTCAAACATTTTAGACTATGCGGGTAAATTATTTTTGAAGGTCTAAACCAAGCACTGTTGTAACTTTTCATTAAAATGTGAAGATAATTTTAAGTAACTGTAGGTTAGTTTAGAACTGTAGTTTGAAGGTCAAAGTGTCAAAATAGATAACAAATAAGTGGCAGATCCACACTCGGCCTTATTTTTTGCAAGATAAGAGTCTGGTCCCTAGGCCCCACCCCTGCAAATTAAGGGCGTGTTCGATGGACCGTATTCGGAATAAGAATAGGGAGCTTTAGATTTGAGTACGAGTACGAGATTGAGTACGAGTACGACTTTTGAATTTAAAGCCAGTCACGTCCCCAGAGCTGTCGGTCCTTCCTGTTGCAGACCAGAAGATAAAGAGACTCTAGGTATAACATTTGTGTGGTAAATGGTTATTTAGAGCACGCGAACTAGGTTTTAAAAGTCGTACTCGTACTCAATCTCGTACTCGTACTCCGATCTAAAGTCCGCTAATATGCAGAACGGCCACAACAAAATCGCGTTCGGGAATTGGGAGCCACTGGAAAACTAAACATCTACTACCGTATTATAACTAAGTTTTGACAGATTTATACTGTAAGTGCGCCTGAACAAACAATTCTCAGAGACTATTCTGTTTTATCCTTATTCCGGAATACGGTCAATCGAACAAATTCATTGTACAGTTTAGAATTTGATTTTCGTTTCTAGCATTTATTAATAGTCGATAGGAAAGCACATATCAGAATTTATAGGGTAGTTACATGACTGTTAAAAATGTTTTAACTTTGTTTCGAGTTCTCCCTGGAAGCTTTCACGAATGTTTTTTTTTTTGTGGAATCTCGTCATAACATACACTTACATACATTTATTTAAGTGCACGGCTCCTTGGGAGAGCACTTTTTTACTAGTGATAAAGGCCGGATTCCCGTGCTGAAATAAAGTTTATCTATCTTTATCTATACAAAGTCGTTTTTTATGTTTCCAGAGACGATGGCAAATGGTCATTCACATTGAGCATGCTTGACAATACACGCCTTGTCAAATTGGATAACAATAGTTCAATTTTTATAAGGATTTTTTTTGTTTTATTGGATTATTAGGTTCAAATATAATATCTACTACAATATATTGAAACTTTAGCACCTTAGCTACCTTATATATACTATTATTATCATTACCGTATGTGTCTAAAAATTATGTTTACTTGTCAAGTATGTACTTCAGTTACGTGCGGTATATAAATAAAGATTGCATTGAAAGACTTTTCGCTTAATTTTCTTCTTAAAGGAGCTATGTCATGATGATTTTGAGGTTTTTTGGGTCAAACTGCTCCAAATTAAAACTAAGTACCTTTGTCGTACACGAAATGCTTAAAGAACACTAAGAGGAAGATATCAAGTGAATTTTAGAAGAGAAAATAAACCATAATCAGAGTTTTCGCGAGTTTTCCAAGACACAAGCGATAAACTTGAAAAAATTAGCCCAATTTTTTAAAGATGCAATCCATTTCCATCCTGGCCATCTGCAGCCCAAGACACTTATTTTTAATTCTTAGAGCACTAATAGAATAATTTGAAACAAAACTGGACCATTATTTTGAGGTTTTCATTGATAAAAACTGATATCTTTTGGCTTTTAAACGTAACACTAAAAATGGTGACATGGCCCCTTTAACCACTGGTCTGGACAATCGACGATAGTTCAGTCCTAATGGAACATCGTGACAAAAATATGTCTACACAACTACAAGCTGCTCCGACATTTTGTGATGCACAGTAGAACCGACAGGCCATGCGACCAAATTTGAACCAAGAATGGTTTCCGCGACATTACATTAATACCCCATTTATTGGGTGGTCGTATTAACGGGGCTGTCAGATAAGAAAATGACCTGCACGAGTTTTCTGTTCGGGCCTAGAGAAAATAACTTGTGTAAGAGAGGCCCCAGTCGTCTCTCTTGGGTTGACAAGAGGGCGTGACATGGTTAGACCTTCACGTGGCTCGGATGGCCACGTAGAAATGGCGGTCCCGTCTCCCATGGGGACGTAAAAGAACCACTGAGGACGTAACAAACCCTGGCTTTGACCACCTTCAGTGTTAACTTGTTCATGGGTGGGGTGGGTGAGATGAGATCACCAATGGACCGATAGCGGCTGCCTGCGGCGCCTTCATAAGCTGACGTCCGATCTCATTCTCATAAGTAAGTGTATGTAAAGTGCCATGAGACATGTGTGATATGTGCGCCATATAAGTCTTTGTATTATTATTATTATTATTATTATTATTATTATTATTATTATTATTATTATTATTATTATTATTATTATTATTATTATTATTATTATTATTATTATTATTATTATGGGAAGGAGAGGAGAGACTTTCTCGCTTTCCTTTTCCGCCTGTCTGTCAACTTCCGCGTCTTTCAATTCAAAAGAATATACAGTAGAGACCACTGCGAACGAGTCAAGGACTGTTATTTTTGGAATTCTAGTTCCAAAGAATGTGTCACTCGTACCATAGCCTTGCACCAAGTCGCTCAATCGGCGCTGGTTAATAAGCGCGCACGCGGGCCCTAAAACAAAATAGCGGCGAGTTCGTTTGGTTTGCTGAAATTCGCGGACTTGCGCGTCTTTTAATGTACGCGCACATGTTCCGCGCGCGTCTTACACTCATGTAAATGTCTTTTTCGTTCCATCCCCGCGAGCAAAACATAAATAAACAAGAGGCTCCAAGCAGCCTACACTCATGCGCATGCGTAAGAAAGTTTCATGATATATTTGAAACATGATAAGATGTCCGACATGAAGAGGAGTTACTCCTTTGATTCAGTCATCGTTCCAGCAAACCACGTTGTTCACTATAGAATGTTTTGTAAATGAAGGCTGTACCACAATGAAGCCAGTGATTCTTCTTCTTCTTGTTCCACTGTACAGCAGATCACACCGCTGAAGCTATATTATGGCTCCTGAAAGAAAGAAATTGGTGCCATAAATGAACACTGTTTACATGACTCTGAAAATATCTTACTCGTAATTCACCAACAACAAGCCGACCTCGCAGCCTTGTCTTCAGCGCCGGTAAAACGCGGGGAAACAGCAGCTTTGTCTCCAGCGTCGGTAAAACGCGGGGAAACAGCACGCGGAGCGTCGTAACTTCGAGGACGCGCGCGAGAAGCACCCTCTCCCTTTCACACGCGTGGCGCGTTCTCGAAATTACGCCGTCACACACCGTAAACGATGCCATCATTGTATGGTCTGGGGTCGTGGGCGTGATTTGTAACGGAAATATTTAAAATATAGCAGAATTTGGCGGCGATCGGCGAGTACTTTGTTTCTAGGTCTTTATAAAATACAGATTCTTTTGACTGAATGGTAGATATCAAAAGTCAGAATATGTTCCGTCTTACAGTAAAAACGTGCGTGACTCTAGATCTAGGAATCAAGAAACGGTTTTTGTATATTAAATCTCATTTTTCGTGAACAACAATAACAACTGATTAGCCAAACCTTTTCAGGAAGGAAAGGGATGATGGAACTTCCTTTATCTTTTGGCTTGGTAAATGCCACAAATACCAATCCATGATACTTGTAGTTTTTTTGTGTATGTGAGGATTTTTTTTTTGTACACTAATCACACTTTACATCGATCTTTTAGGCTCGATCTCTTTCTCCTAAAAATACAGGGCATATATAAGGAGTTTAAGAAGAAGAAAGCTGTACAACGGGGAGGCTGACTAAGGAAATAATATTTTTCACAAGAAAGATTGTCTGGTCAACATGCGCCAACATCAATAAATAATAGGATGTCAGAAAATAACAAACAACAACGGAAATAACTTTCATTCCTGGAATGATAGGATATTTACGCGAAAAGGCTTTTTAGCAGGTTAATAAGGCAACTTTTATAAGATAATAAATTACTATTCTCCACAACTTGTTTATTATGCAGCTGGGCGATTTTACAATTTTACTGAGCAAAATGCCATTGACAGTTAAAGTTTGAAGATAACACAGAAACCATGAAAATTGTGACACCCTGCGAATTAAATTATCAAATAATTTGTCGTTTAATTTTAATATTTTTTTTACATGGGAAGCGAAAACAATTTCAGGAATTAAACATAGCTTCAAAAGCCGGAAAAATTATTTTTGTCGCCTAGCGTATTAAGCGGCTTTTGCCAAAAAATGTTTAAACCAAATTTCATCCGGTGACAACAAGACAACCTTCCGAATATTCAAATCTGGGTAAAATGTCTCCCGATATTGGCAAATTAATGACGAGTTTCCGTTGGACAAATATTGGCCCATAGTAAACTTGGTCACGGGAGCCCGGGCCGGGGAGCCCGGTCACTATCACAAATTATAAATTGCAGCAAACTTCAATTAGAATCATAAATTATCGCTCCAAGAGGCCAAGCGATAATGATCAATGAGACTAATTATTGCAGAGTAAGCCAGGTAGTGGTATATATATATATATTTTCTTAAAAAAATTCAAACACGTAATAACACGTGTTTTTGTTTTAGTAAGAGCCACATTGCACAGCAAAATAAACCGAAAAAAAAAACGTGAAGAAAGATGGACCCAACCAAGTTTTCAGTTCCGCATACCGCCTTGATAGTAGTTTTAACTAAAGTGACCAGTGCTCTGTATAAATAAGGTGTTATCAAGGAGGGGAAGGTCTGAAAAAGCCATATCCGATTGTTTAAGGAGGGCCGGGGCATTGGGGGGGCTCTGAACACCGCAACACCGCAAAAAAAAAATTACCGAACACCGCATCACCGCGAGAAAAGTCGACGAAACACCGTAACCGCAATGCATATTTTTGTCAAGTTACCTATAAATAATAAAGGCTTAGGATTGGCGACCGGCAGCGTATTGAAGATTAACTAGACAGTAGTGGACTGCATTTTGTTAAAAGTTAAACATAATGGTACGTGCTTTTCATAAGTAAGTACGGAATAAATAACATGTATAGGCTAACTTTAGATCTGACAAGGGTCAATTCTCCATCTTGTTCACTGAACTGACGACCTCACTTATAAAACGTAAATTAGATATTTTTTAATAATGAAATTCCAGCTACGTGATGTGTATGACCTTGGACGACTTGAGCACATAAAAAATATAGCACTTAAATAGATCAGATCATGATGAGGATAGCATATAAATCGATCAAAACTATAGCACATAAATAGATCACATCTATAACACGTGGAAAGATCAGAGCACATTTTCATGGTAAACTTTAGTTGTCAAGCCGACAGTTTCGAAGCTCATCCAAGGTCAGTAATCACCAAGTCGTGAAACTCGTGTCCAGTTTTCATCGTCCGAAAGCCTTTAGGTTTCCAAGCCAGATTTTTTTCATGTTTAAACTGAAAATCTATTCCAAACAGATCTTAATTTCAATCGATTATTAGCTAGATATAACTTTGATCCCTTTTATACTGCGATATCGATACCGGAGCGATACTATACATTATTATTCGACTATGACGTCATTTTACCTTATAAGGGATAGAGAACACGCAAAATATCCGAGCGTATTACACAGTAGATTGCCGTATTACACCTTAGCATCCCGGTTTCAAGACGCAAGATATTATAAATAAAATAATTTCAGTCGAATAATAAATCCCTTATTCGATGGTTTAACAGATAATACGTGCGGACATTTTACTCATTGCTCGCATTTTTTCTCGCCCCTGCGGGGCTCGAAAAAATACTACGCAACTCGTAAAATATCCGCACGTATATAAGTGTTAAACCATCGAATGAGGTGTATTTATCGCCCTGAACAGAATGGATTATCCGTTTTAATCTCTGATGGATACGATACCGCAGAGAAATAAGAGAAATGTTTTTGTTGTAAATGATATAAAATTGTCGATTCTGGGATTAAATTCCTAAGCAGTGGTATCTCCCGCTTTAATATGAAGAAAACAAAATTGAACGAACGAATAAATAAATAAATCAGTGGAGAAATGTACCGATCTGAGATAAACAAGTAAATAACTAGTAAATAAACAAACAAATAAACAGTCAACAAGTGGTTGAGTGCGGGGAGTGTCAGAGGGGCTGGGGTGGGGTGCACACAGGATTGTTTTCCAAATTTTCCTTTTCGGATTTTTTTTTCCTTTAATTTCCGGATCGAAACGGCTTAGCTCGAAAGAAAAAGGACACGAGGGACTGTTTCATTCCATGAAAAAAAGGTTGAAAGTCGATGGCAGTCAGTTTATATAAATTTACTTACCATTGACCCCATTCAACTGTCTTTGAAGCCAGTTGACGGCCACCGATGGCAAGTCTGAGAATCATTCTACGGTCCACTAACTCTCTTAAAGTGGACAACCCTGTAAGACGGGCACCTGTCTAAGGCGGGCATCAGTGATTGGCTGGCTGCGACCAAATTTCACTTGTTTGTCTGTAACTAAACGGGCAGGCGGGCAGCTAGAGCCACACTCTTGACATGCTGTAGGGCGGAATATCGTAGTGGAAATACAAACCCACGGAATTTTCCAAGTGTGGGAGAAAAATATGGGGTTCTGTGGAACCATCAGTCACGATCTACAGCCGGCGGAAATGCGAAACCAATTCTCCCGGATGCACTTAATATTTACGTCATTTGAAAATGCATGACCTATTCTTTGAGTCAGACTTACTTAAAATATTTGGATAGTTTAGATTCTTAATTGCTCGTTTTTAAATCTATATTTTAAAGTTTTTTTTTTTTCTAGATACGTTTTAAATAAAAATACACACAGCTAAAAAGCTTCGCCATTCATCGATTCATATTTATTTTTCGATCTTGGTAAATTGCAAACAGGAGAACATGTTCTTTTTCTGAATGGAATTTTCTTTCTTTCCTTTTTTTTTTCGAGAATCGTGAAAAAATGTCAAAAATTAAAACAGAATGTGCACCTGAAAACTTTATAAGTCAAGATAAATGTTTATTAATACATTATCATACGTTTTTATATTATTTTTATCCTCAAGCTGTATTTGTTTTGGAGTTCTGCCATCTGCTTCTCATGTCACAAATGTCAAGGTATAAAATTGTTTAACTCAGTTCTGTTAAAATGTTGCATGCAGTGAATGCAGATGAATATTTTTTTTTTTCTGAACAACCGAGGATGATTCCCTGACAGTTACCAAATTTGGACTGAACTGCGGTGGCGGTTCCCGTAATTCTAGAACGACTGTGATTGGTTGTTCTATTGTTTATTTGTCCCTCACAAGTGCTCGTAATAGCCTGTCTGCATAAATTGCGTATATTGCTGTGTGACCGAGGGCGTTCATAGGTTTTCCCTGTTTGGTGGTGTATAGCCTTTGCGGGATCTTTCTGTTGTCTGCCTGCATTTCCTCCTTGATTTTAACGAGAATAACTTGAACTATGGCCGACGACATCAGCAGCGATGAACGAGAAGAGATCTCTAGCGGCGACGAAACGCCATTGAAATCTAAAATTGTGAACGGCGATGCTGCGCAGATCACGGACGAAAAAGTCACTTCGACCGTGAAAAGCACTTCTGTTAGCACGGGAAGTAAGAAGAGCGACGAAAAAGTCGAAGAGAATGGCGAGCTAGACGATCCTGAAGAAGATGAAGATGATGAAGAGGAAAGCGGAGATTCTGAAGAAGACAGCGAAGAGGAGTCGACCTCGGAGGAATCGTACTGCAGTGACGAAGATTCCGAACTGGAAGCCGAACGACAAAGGTAAGAATGAAAAATTGAGGTAACATTTCGAGATAAACTTTTCCGATCTTCGTTTTTTGGCCGATTTGCATCGTGTATACAAGTAACTGTTCGTCAATACTGAAGCTGCCATTTGGCAGTCTCTACAGCTGTAGCATCAGTTGAAGTTACTTTATGTTCAATGGAATTAACTCATTCACCGGTAATTTGGCCGGCAGGCAGTGGCATGATTATATAAACCGACTTGGCACATGGACAAGTTGATCGGCTCAAAACGTATATTTTACACTTTCGTGAGGTTTATCAAGCTAACGCCGTGGATGTTATGACACCTAATTGGCTTCTAATGCGATCGCACCTACGAGAAGCTTTTATTCTCTTTGTTTTATAGATCCGTTTTATACGATTCGGTGTGATTCACACTGAGTGTTGACTCCAAAAAAAGTTATTCTGTGTTTAACCTTCGGAGAAAGAAAATATTTTCAAACTTTCCTACCAAAGTGAGCGTGAAGGAAACCCGCTTTTATCTTCGAAACTTCTTATTTTTAATTGCTAATTATTTCTATTCTCATCTTCTATTCAGTGTCTTCAAATGCATGGAATTTGAACGTTGTGTCTTCGTAGGTTTTGGCATTTGTCAAATTGGAAATATTTATTTCACCCCTTGGCTAAGCTAGATTTGCCCTTAAGTCGAGAAATTCAAAGTTACAGAAGTTTAAAAATCTAAAGAAGGGTCGAACGATTAAAAGTTTTTCTAAACAAAACCGACAAAAAAATCTCCTTATTTTGACCTTAAGCCGTCTAAATTGATCGATAATGGCAAATGTTAAATTGCATTCCCCGAATTCATTTCCTTGTTGAGTACTGTTCTATGCCGAATGACTTTTATTTTTGAAAGCAATTTAGCTATAAATAATGTCTGGAGGTTGTTAATTCCTAATTATGGGACAAATTCCTGTTACATGTATCTTGCTTTTTAAACAAACTCTGTGTTTAGAATTCTCTTCATTGCACGACGGTTAAAATTTGATAGCATTCCTTCAGAGTTGTGATTTTTTAGGTGAAGATAACTGTTTCAGATATATTTGGCGTGTAGTTCAGTCAAAGTGACACTTTTAAGTGCCCAGTGTATATTTTCAAGTAACCAAAAGAACATTCTAAAATATCAGACAAATACAGGCAGGGTCACCTCTGTTGTAAGAGATTAGTTTTGACAACAGCTGTTGTTGTTTAAAGCAAATTAAGCTGATTTACAAGCAACAAGATAATGAAAAATGTAATCTGGCTTACATGTATTATCAGATCAGCCATTTAAACAAATCTTTATATTTTTCTGTGGAATGATCTCTCTCATAACTTATGTGTGGTATGTACCTTTAAACCCTACAGTAAAGTGTACATGTATGTTTCTCATAATTTGCTATAACCATCAGACTTAATACAAAAAAACCTGTTTGGTTACTTACCATAAACTAGAGATTGAACCGCTGACAGCAAACCAAAATTGTTCTGTTATTCATGCTAAATATATGTAGCTGCTAGCATAGTGCTCTAATGTTTAAGTATGGCAGCCTTATATACATGTACCATAATCTAAATTGTAACTAGGCTATATATAGCTTACACAGTGGAATGGGCACTTCTTTATTATGACCAGGTTGTTTTTTCTGGAAAGCTCCTTAATTTTCTCACCAAAAGCAAAAAAATTGACAAAGAATGAAACAGTTTGATTGCAAACTTTGTGATTCAGACATTCAAACTTCCATGTGTAACCACCTGTCATAAGTGACCAGTTTTATAAAAAATACCAAATTTCTTCCAATCAAATTACTCATTAGTAGAAAACTCTCCTAAGCGACCGCAGCTAAATTTAAGGACTGCAATTTCAATTTGTCTATTGTTTTTAACCTCTGGTAAGTGTACACTTGCCCATATGTTGATGTACATGACTGTATTGAATTATGTATTACAGTCCAATAAAAAGGAAAGTTTGTCCCTTGCAAAAAAAATCTTCAATATGAATCTACAATATTTCACCGAGAGAGGCTTAAATGTATGTTCAAATTACTACAGGTGCATTCATGTATGACGACTCAAAGACCCCCTTAAGACTCCCTGTGGTCAGACTTCCCAAAAGCGACCACCTCCAATAAGCGCGACCACCTTTGCTTTGCATTTTGGGTGATTGCGTTCACGAGGTTCAACTGTATTAAAATTAGGCAAATAGCATCTTACTCGCTCTTTGATCGGCTTGATTCAATTGATAGTGTTTTGCGACAAAGTACTATATTTTTACCCCACCCCATTAATATTATGACCACTTTTAATGCAACAACATTTTTGTGGCCCTTTTGGGGGTCATAGTGACGGGGTTTCACTGCAACCCTAATCCCATGCAGCTCTGAATTATCTTTTAAGTAATGCTCCACATACATGTACGAACTACAGCAAATTTCATTGTTCTGCGGCATTGGCTCTTTCTCACATAGAATGTCTTTGATTCAGGATAAAAATAAAGAATATCCATTTGCATCAGATAAATTTTAGGAAATGTTCGTGCTTAATAACCAATCAGAATAGCAGAAGACAATAAGGTAATAATTTTGCTTCTTTGATGGAAGTTCCCCAAGTACAATTTCTTTAAAAATTTGCATGTTTTGCATTTGTGTCTTAAATTACATGGAACCTTTAAAAAAATCAAACAAAATGCACCTTGAAACCTAACTTTTTAGCGGTCCTTGAGTCTAGGCCAATGAGATCACTAATTGACTAACAATGAAAAAAGTTGACATTCCATCATGCATTGCCGTTAGCACTTTCCTTCTTATGTGGATCATTACTTAAATCATGTTTATGTGAGATGTTTCTCTCAGTATGAAAACTCATGCATTTCATGGTATTTGTCTGTAGGGTCAAGGCCGTTGGGAAAATATCTTCCGATGAACGTCCACAACATGGTTATGCAGCTACAAGTAAATCTTTGTTTGAAAAGAAAGCTCAAGAGGCCAGTGAAACTCGTGCAGCCAGAAATAAATTAATTGAACAAGAAAAGGACCTATTTGGTGGAACTAGTAATCGCCGCACAACATTTGAGAAAGCTGCGATCCAGGAGGAAAGAACAGCACCAAAGATAAAAGTGGAAGATGAGGAGATTGATTTGTCTGGCCGAACAAAGTCACACAAGGAGCTGTTTGAAGAGCAAGCCAAGCTTAGTGCTCAGGTGTCTCCGTCGCTTCCAAGAAAAATTTTTGGCGAACAGGAGGGAGAGGTCGATATCTCAGGGAAGGCAAAAAGCAAAAAGGAACTGTTTGAGAAAATAGCGACAGAAAGCAAAGGAACATCACCTGGAGTGGAACGAAAAATCCTTCAAGATGTGGATCTTTCAGGTCGTGCAAAAGCACATCGCAACATTTTCCAGCAAAAGATTGAAGAAGAGTCTCAAGTAAGGACATCTCGCAAGATGCATCTGGAGGAAGATGTATTTTCAGGAAAAGCTTCTTCTCGGCGGGCAATCTTTGAGAAATTTGGAGCAGGAGATAATGAAAGACAAAAGGGAGGTTTCACACCTGCGGAGGAAGAGAAGGCTGACTTGAGTGGGAGAGCAAAGTCTCACAGGCAGAAATTTGAACAGTTTGCAGAAGAAGCCTCAAAAGTCAAAACAGCTCAATCGAAAAGTGATGAGCTTGAGCATCTTTCAGGAAGGGCCATGTCTCACAAAGAATATTTTGATGAAAAGGTAGTTGATGCAGCTAAGACCAAAACATCTGAAAGAAAATTGCTATCTGAGGAGGAGGATGCTATCGCTGGAAGAGCACGATCGCACAAGCTGTCATTTGAGGAAAAGGCAGCCAAGGATTTAGAGGTCAAAACTAGTGACAAGTCGAGGCTCCAAGAAGCAGTCCCTGATAAAGGTTCATTATCATTTGCTGTTTCCTCCTTTGAAGCCAAGCAAAATGAACAATTTGTCAAAGAACGAGGTGACGACATTGAAGTAGCAGCACTAGGGGTTGCAAAATCCACAAGATCCAGGTTTGAATCAGATGACAAAGAGGATGGTCATAAAAGGAAGAAGAGCAGGAAAGACAAACATGGCGATGAGCATGCAAAGAAGAAAAAGAGAAGAAAGTCTTCATCAAAATCAAAAGAACACAAGGAAAGAAAGACACATGGGGAAGAAGAAGAGAAGCATGATTCTGAAGAAAAAGTCACAGTTGAAGAAAAAGAGAGCGAAAAGGAGGAAGAAGTGGAAGAAACACACTACAAGGAAGAGGAAGAATCTGCAACAGTGGAGAACAAAGATGATCAAAAAATGAATGGCAAAAAACATGAATCAGAGTCAGAAGAAGAAGAAGAACAGGAAACCAAAAATGAACTGAACGCTGAAACTGAAATCATGGTTGCGGCATCTGAGGAGGTGCAGTGTAGTGTGCCAGACAGTGATGTTTTACCTCCAGTGGAAGATGCGCCTTCCAGCAAGGTTGAGGAAAAAACCAAACCAGCTGCTAGTGAGGTGAGCAATACAGATGGTAAGGATGTTCCAAAGGATTATCGTGCAAGAAGGGCTGCAAGACTGAAACAGAAGGAGGCAGAGAAAGCTGGGAATGTTGAAGGTAAGGAGATACAGTTGTTGCACAGACCTTATCCATACATTGTAAATGACAGTCAATTTTTTACTCTTTTGTCTTCATGCTGAATTAGCCCACCTAGCCTTGTTAGCATGTGCAAAATTCAAAAGGATATTTTGCTCTAAAATGAGGCTAGGTAGGTCGATTAGCATGAATATAAAGGAATAATAAATTGGCCACCTTTTACGAATAAGGTCTTTTGTTTTACAACTTAAGTAACGCATATAGATCTATATTATATTAATACTAATATCAGCACAAAGCTGCCTGTTGGTATGATTTGGCCATTGCCATAATTACGATGTAAATATTGCCATGCTATACCTGTAGTGCTAGCCTACCACATAAGCTTGTTGTATCCCTCCTTATGGAGGTGCATGAGGCTACTGATCTCCAACAAACCTGGAGATGTTCCCTCAAATCAGGTATAAAAACAAGAGAATGGATGTGGATCCAGGCTTTGACAGTAAATTGTTATTGGCTCCTGCCTTGCTCTGAGAGTTTTTTCCCCAGGGTCTTTGGTCCCCCCTCTCCCCTGCCATTTAACCCCAATTTGATCAGGATATAGAGGGCTGGCATAACAAACTACATCTGTATGTGGGTAATGAGACTTTCTTCTCTAAATGTCATAATCTTTTTTGTTAAATTTTGTGATGAACTTCCAAATTCTCGCAACTCACAATGGCAAGCTAACATTTCAAACTAGTAGGGAATTTTATAAAATCTACCAGGGAAGTGTTATGAAGGGTAATAAAAACCTGAATCTATATGTTGTGGTTCAAATTTTTCTTTGGTTTGAAAATTTTTAAACCAGTTTGATTTTTGTTTTCCTTTGTCTCAGAATATGGTAATGAATCTGAGACAAAGGAAAATAAAATTGAACTGGTTTGAAAATTTTCAGACCAAGGAAAAATTTGAACCACAACATATATATTGTAGTTTATAATAGCTTTCACTTATCAAAAAATCATACAAAACATTTATTGTTTTTATGTTACATTCATAGGGCAAAAGATTGATTCCTCAGTGAAGAAACCAGATTCACAAGATGACAAAGCAAGCACACAGGAGGAGAGTGAACAAAAGTCAAACTACACTGCAACTGTGAAGGCAAGATTCGAGAAGAAAGCAAATGAGGAGCAGACAAACAGTACGTCATATGAAAAGAAACCATTGGCTGACTCACAGGATGACAAAACAAGCAAACTGAAGAGTGCAGAAGTTGAACCCTTACCTGTTGAGGAGGAGAAACCCAAAGTGCAAGAGGAAGAAAAGAAAGAAGATTTGGCAGCACGAAGGGCAGCAAGACGCGAAAGAAGAAAGCAAAGTGCGACATCAGAAAGTAAAGTGAGTGAAAGCACTGAAGAGTCAGCTGATGGAAGTTCTGCGAGTAGAACATCCTTAGCAGCTAAGAGGGCTGAGAGGAGGGCAAGACGCGCCAGTAAAACAGACGAGAAAGAACAACCCTCCAGCAACAGTAAGGTGGAAGAAGTGCAGTCTTCAATTAACGAGAGAAGAGCAGCACGTTCAGCGGCAAGCTCTGATGACAACAAGACTACAGAAAATGAAGAAGCAAAACCTGCGGAAGACAAAAAGGAGGAAGATACAGCTGCAGCCAAGAGACAAGAAAGAAGGGAACAAGCTGAGAAACGCAGAAGCAGCAGCAAAGAAGAATCTGGGGAGGAAACATTGGTGAAGCAAGGATCTAATTCAGAAGATGACCAGTCCATTTATACAAGGAAGTCTTCCAGTGAGGAGAAGTCAAACTACACTGCGACTGTGAAGTCAAGGTTTGAGAAGAAAGGAAGTGAGGAACACACCAACAGTACATCAGATCAGAATGATAATCAGAGACGCAAGAAGCGTTCAGAGGACAGTCATGAAAACCATATTGAGGTGAGTTTTTTGTTACAATGTCAGTATGATCTACAATGTAGATGATTTAAAAAGAGCTTTGGGGACAATCCTTCTTTCCATAGAATCAATTTTTCATTGTTTAACTGAAAGGTGAGAAAAACATCAGAAGAACGAAAAGTGGACAAAACAGACGGTGCCAAACCAAAAAGCAGCAGTCAGGGAGACAGCAATGCTCACCAACCTCGAAACACAAGAGATACACTAAACAAGTTTGAGGGAAAAGAGAATTCCAAGGATAACTCAAATACCCCAACTTCCTCACCTGTAAGTCATTTATTGCCATACTGTAAACTGGTGATTTTTACTGCGCTTTTCAATAACATGTACAAACTCTGAAGTTCACAAGTCAACCAACATTTTTGTTTTTCATTGTTGCGGTTATCCTAGTGGATGTCTCAGGAAACAACAATGCTTTGCACATAGACGTCAAAAGGTTGTGTTTAATTTGTGGGTTGTGATTGGTGGAGTTTGATCCATTTTGTCAGGTTTTGTTTTCAGGGGTCCAATGTTTGTCGCTATAATTATGATTGATGGCAGCATAAAATGTAAACTTTAGCTAGGCTTGAAACTTCAGAGGTCAGGTGTTATTGAGATGCACAGTAAGCTCATCACAGAGGAAATATATGTTTTGAGTTTACATACTAAGGTTAATATAACGTTACCTCAAGACAAGGTTGATTTTTATTTCTACATGTATTCTCAAGTGGTGATGGTAAAGTGCTATGAAACAACCAAAAGAATACTGGTCGGCAATTTTATTTATGCATGTAATTTTATGATGTGAATGCATGTGTGTGTCACTGAAACTCACTGGATCTTTACAATTTTTTGGCTCCCATGTCATATTTTCCAAGCTTCATGTGTGTGCCTCAAAAATGCCTTGAAAAAAAGTGCCAATTTTAGTTTGTAATTCAATTTGAAGGACAATTAAACAATGTTGCCTGCCTACTAATTACATGCAACTCTGCCATGGCATTAATCACAAAATTAATTTGATTTCTTAGGAATATAATGGTATTTATAAATGAAAGTGGGCTGGGCAGTTAGCTGTATAATGCCATTAAAACTATAATCCTATATATAATGTACTGATATACTAATGTACTAATATACTAATGAACATTCTAAAGGATGGAAGTGAGAAAGATGGTTCTGAAAGTGACTGTTCTGAGGTGAGCAAGAGTGTGCAAGTGTTTAGACCAACCTGTCTTGCCTAACAGCTCTTAGTTAAGCAACTCTAAGTGCAGCCAACTCTTGTTATATGTCTCTTAAACTCTGACTCTGATGCCTTGTTGACAGTCATGGCATAATTGCAAGCTGCAGTTGCATTTTATGCAATAACTGTGTTTTAACTTTTTATTGCCTTGTGAAGGTACCAAGCTCCCAGCCTTTCTTATGCTGTATGGCAAAGCTGTAGTTGCAGTTGATTCCACACCTGTATTTCAAATTCATTTTGCCAAGTTGCTTACCTCCCTTCCTTTCCCTTTCTGTTGCTGTGTTAATTTGTTGATTCTTTAATTATTGCCAACTGAAGTTGCATAATTACATTTTAATATTGTTGATTAATATTATTGCTTTGCACTATACTGTTTCTGAATGGTAAGCTGTACAGTACCGCTCAGAGATAAGCGACCCACAGTGTTTGCGTATAACGTGTTGGATAAATGCTCACACATGCATCTGTGCAATGCATTCCCTGATGTGCAAAAACAACATGCATTTAGGAAGCTCATTAGTATGTATGAGCTAGCTTATTGATTTCCTATTGTTGGTGTTCATCATTGTTTTGAATGGCTTGACATGTACATCGTAGGTTTGAGATGAATTTAGTAAGAGATCACATTGCTCTTTTTCCGGCCTATAGCGAATGCAATTTGTTTTAAAAATTTTGCAATAGTATCGGCACCATAAAAGAAATAGCTCACTATTAATCGGCGCATCATAGAAACTTTGAGAAAATATTTTGCTTTAGAAGACACAATACACAATAGGCCTTTGTGTGACGTGACATTGGGGATATTTGTGAATCAGGCAAGATTTGAAATATGATATTTTTTTTCTGTTCTTTTCATAACATGTAAATCTCGTGCTTGATGGGAGCTGCTTATTCTCCAGGAGATTTCTTGTCTTTAATACACAACAATACGAAATAAAGCAAACTTTAGGTGATGAATAAAAATGTGTGTGCAACATGCATGCATACAGACGGGTCTGGATAATTGCACATACCAGTAAAAGTGGGTATTTGCTTATCTCTGTATGTATGCATAACATTGTTTTTACTGCATTACCTGCTTTTGCCTATTTTGTTGAAAAGCTCCTCATAATAATCTAATCACTAACAAGCTTGCCCTAAATTAACCTTTGTAACATACTAACAGTAAGTTAATATTCTGAAGGAGGCAGCGAGTAGTGGAGAATCAGATGAGAATGATGAGGTATGCATGAGTGCATTATTCTTGTAGCGATCTGTCCTGTCAGGTACAAATTTCAACAAATACAGAATTACTAATTACTAATACATCAAATAGTTAAACCGCAGTGATTATTTTTATTTTTTACCTTGCCTAAAACGAGGAAATAGTTAAAGGTAAGTTGCATGGTGATTATTGGAAGGAATTTAAGGAAATGTGTTTTATAAGTACAGGATACGATGGGACCGAGTCTTCTACTTCTACTTCTACTTTATTAACTGATAAAGTGGTAATGCCACATCACATCAGTAGAGTAGGGCTGTCACTTAGGGCCGGGGGCCAGGGATTTCCCCTGGCTACTATGAGTGTGACCCCCAGCTACTTTCATAGGAAAATAGAAGAAAAATAGAACCAAAAGAACTCCCCAGCTGTTTGATTCCCCTGCCTACTAATTGCATTTACCCAGCAACTTGAAATCTTAGTGACAGCCCTGGTAGAGACATGGCACTGAAGTCCTGCTTCAAAATCTTATAGCCTAGCACAACACAAATTTAAACAGCCTGGTTGCATGGTAGGAGGATCATCCTAATGCTGCAACCGTTAACATGTTATCTAAAGGCATAAAACATGCCATGCTCAGATGATCTGCCTTGTGAGATGATATACTAGTGCTAGGCCAATATGATCATCCTTCTATGCAAACAGGCCCTATAGAAAAATATTGTGTCCATAAAACATTACACAGTATCTCAATCCATATACCATGACTTTAGCCAAATATTTTCTTGTTCAGTGCTCGCACACTGTTAGTGACAGCAGACTGACTGGGTGGTTATTAGTGTGTGGCTAAACCGAGGGCCCTCAGACTACTAGGCCACTGGACTATGCTGTCTAATGCATTTGCATTGGATAATCAAAGCAGTTCTCCCAACTGGTCACATAATAATTGTATGGACACAAGTAAAGAGAAGTTGCATGTTGATATCAGTGGTAAAATTGATTATTTTGACTTGTTGTAAATAGAGAGTTGGTCGCTGGGGAGCGCCACAACAAGAGAAGTGTGACACATGTCACAAGACTGTATACCCAATGGAGAAATTGTCTGCTGACAAGAAAGTCTTCCACAAAACATGCTTTAAATGCTCCGAGTGCAAGTCAACTCTGAGGTTTGTTAAATTTTATGTTTTTTTTTTCAATAATTTCTAATCATTTGTAAGGTAAAGTTTAATCATGTACAGTACTCATTCCTACTACCCTGTACTTTAACCCAGAGTCCCTAGTGGTTTGAGTATCCTGGTGAAGATTTCAGGTACTTTGAAAGACATCAACTTTCCCCTCTTCTCGTTTAGTAATAAATAGGATGTATGCAGTTCATTGACTGACCCTATCCACCACCTGGTGGAAAGGAACTAAGCTGAATCATGCAGTTCATTGAATGTCTTCTGGGCTAACAATAGTATCTCTGATTTTAACTCATTTAACCCTTTAATGCCCAAGATTGTTGAACATCTATCTTCTCCTTACAGTATCAAGACTTGGGTAATGAGAATAAAGAGCTAGCTACAGGGAATTGTTTTGAAACCTTTTCTGTTGCTTTTTAAGTTTAGTTCGCTTTCATTTATTTCTTTTGAATTTCAGATTGTGCACATGCATGCATAGTAGACACAATGCATGATACATGCACAGTAGACACATGCATGCACAGTAGACACATGCATGCACAGTAGACA
Source organism: Cladopsammia gracilis (assembly GCA_022457155.1). Taxonomy (NCBI): domain Eukaryota; kingdom Metazoa; phylum Cnidaria; class Anthozoa; order Scleractinia; family Dendrophylliidae; genus Cladopsammia; species Cladopsammia gracilis. Next base: position 944,964 of record JAJGOT010000139.1, on the reverse strand, counting down.
CATGCATACACAGTAGACACATGCATGCACACAGTAGACAGACAAGCACAGTTTTTTCATTAGCATTTCAGCCCATTATTTTTCATGAATCTTGCACATGCTTTACATGGCTATTGTGTATTTTTTTTTTTCACTTCAGATGACACCAAATTGAAAACTAAAATATCTGTAGTGGTATTTCAATAAATGAGGTTTATTATTATTAAATTATAATGTAAACAAAGGGATCTACCATATTTATACTTAATGATTTATTTATTGCTTATATATAACTCAGTGCAGTTATTATTAACTGTAAATACTAGTACATGTGGGTAAGCTACATTCAGAGTACATAAGGCACATTTTGAGACAAAAAAGGTGTAACAAATCAGAATTCAATCACGAGAAGCCTATAGATTATATTCATTTTGTTACTGGTATATTTCCTATTTTACTTACATATAACTTAAATGCTTGTCGAAGTAGTATGAAGGTCATGTCTTCCTACTTAGAATAAATAACTATATGGTGTTCTTTTCAAGTACATACTTCAAACAACGTGATAAGTATAAAATTGTCTAAAGCCAAATACAGGGGGTTTGAAACCCATACAGGCCTGTGAGTTTTTTTTTTTTTTTCAGGTTTTCTTTAAAACTGCTTAAATATCTAGTATCACTGTGAAGATCGTAAAATTCGATTGCATTTAAATCTTTTAAATTACAACTTTGCGATTCTTGCATGGTTATATGTAAAGCTGTAACAGACATAAAATAATAACATGATTTGTAATCATTTTAAAAAACATTTTCTGTGCACATTTTAAAAATAATTTTAAGTTGTGAATACTGTTAACTTCCACAAATAATAATTATTAAGAAAACAGATGAAAATACTGTGCAATCAGACAAATTTTACTGTTCACATTTTTCTGATGATGTAACCTGTAAATTATAACCAAAGAAAGCTCTAACTACACTCAATTCAGATGAATGATCGTAAAACATTTTGTCATTCGTGTTTGTGACTGCTGGATCAACAACAAATCACAGCGCAGTCATCACATCAACATCTCATGATCGATCACAAGGCACGTCAACAACATGTTTGTTGCTTGGACTAACATGTAACTTTTGTTTGGTAGCTAGAGTGGCAAAACCACCAACCTCTGATTAAAGGTGAGGCAGAAAGGAAATAAACTTTGGCCACGCAAACAATGGAATTATGAATAAAAGTTTTAATGGATTAGAGTTTAAGTCCAACTATGCCTTGTGAAAATATAATAACCTATTAGTACTTGTTTGCTTTTGTTAGTAGTTTTAAGGTATTTTGTGCTCAAGCAATGCATGATACTTTCATTTATTGAGTAATAGTTATTGGTATTATGAAAGATGATTATTTTCATTAATTCATGTTATTTCAAGTCCCCTTTGCAAATTACAAGCTATGTTAAAAACTAGGAAATGTACCCACTGATTGTGGGGATAGAACAAACATTAAAAATGTGTAAAAAGGAACAGCAAAAGAATACTAATAGAAGTAATGTCTTCTCCATGTGTTTGCATGTTGCATTATATTCTAACATTGTGCTTGAATTAATAATTAATTAATTAATTTTTTATTGTGTTGTAGAAGTATAGGCACTGGCAAATTAATCTTTTTTAGTCAAAAGAGATTAGATCACCGCATTTTGGAAACAAATTGCAGACGTCTTAAATATGCAATTCACTGTTGTATATATAGGAGCACTGGGCATGACCATGGATGCAGTTTCAGATTAAAAAGGTTTTACAACCTCAAACCCACATTGACAATGTTATGTTAGGTTCAAAGTGTTTACACAGAGCCAAAGTAGCTGTTTTCTTTAAATAAGACAAAGAACATGGCAGTAGCCTTGAACTGTATGTAAAAAGCAAACAACACTAGTCTAGTACTTTGTTGGATAAAACAGTATCATTTTTAAAGTACTCTGCCTTTGAGAATGTTTTACAAATAACAAGTTTTAGTAACAATCTTTTAACTGCAAGTAAACCTTTTAAGTCCCAACAGTAATCATGCAGTAACTGATGTCCTGAATGCTGGACAATCTATTGATTAACAGGGGGTCTATAAGAATAATGTTGTAGCTGATATAGAAACTGTCTTGTTGTTTCAGGCACAGCTAATTTTGTTATTGGGACCAGTAAGGAGAGTTTGGATGTTGACATGTTGGGGCTTAAATGGTTAACTAGAGAATGATATTGTTTATTACTATGGGTTGCTTTAATCAAACTACAACTACAGTGTTGTCCTTTCTTATTATTAAAATGGTCAGAGTTTTTAGTTGTTGCTTTAGCGAAAGCTTTATAACTGTTGCAAGCTGTTGCAGATTAAGTTGGCTCCAATGACTTTTCTTGCTCAGCTGAACATCCTTGCAGACCTTTACTTTGACTGGACATTTTACAAAATTTAATAGTTGGACATCTACCACCTTCTTCTTGTAGCTACTTAATGGTTTGCCATGTATTGTACAGCGATTTCAAATCAACTAGTGAAGGAGACTTTATTGTGTCGGGATACCATGTCCGAACTACCCTCTTAGCAGAGTCCCCTCTGTTGTTCCTAGAAAAATCAGTGACAGTTTACTCATGAATTTCTTGCTATAGCCAGGTGCCTGTGTGGGGTTTGTGATAAAGGCCATTTAGTGTCTCATTCATAGCGAAAGTATAACATTTTGTTGTTTTATTTTCTTGTCACAGACTTGGAAATTATGCTGCCCTACAAGGGAAACTTTACTGTAAACCGCACTTTAAACAGCTGTTCAAAGCCAAAGGGAATTATGATGAAGGGTTTGGGCGAACTCAGCACAAGACACAATGGAATAAAGACAGCTGAGAGTGTTTATCACTGGACAACATAAAACAATTATTATTAGCAACAACTCAAAAAACATGGACAATCAATGAGTTGTTAATAGAGACATGATTAGAGTATTATAGGCTATGACATTACCGTAATTCTGTATGTTACGACTGTCTTCTCCCCTCAACCCCAATGCTTTAGAAAATCTCCACCCCAGTCTCTCTTTCAATGTCCCCTGGAGTTGGGTTCAATGTACGATTTACGGTTTATGTTTGGCAAATGTGTGATTGGAAGTTAGAAAATATTTTAGTACAATGTTAGATAGTTCAGGAATATGTAACAAAATTATTGATTGGGGAGTTCTTGTGTTTTGTTTTGCTTGTTTGTTTTTTGGTATGAAATCAGTTTTTGGCCTCTGTTCATTGAGCACATTTATGCATGATTATTTTACTCGTTGTTGGCCCTACGCTCCCGATGAGGAACAATGAGGAAATTATGAGTTTGTTCTTGATATAAATTTTGTACACGAGAACATATCAAATTGAAGTACTAATGTTATTTTCGTGTAATTTCCCATGCGCAAGGGTTATTGGTATATGACTTTTGCATGTTAAGACCAGTATTGAATATAATCACAAGTTAAAATTGTTTTGAAAATGCTCTGAAGAAAAGCTTGATTGTTCAGCAAGGCTAGTTGAAATGCAAATTGTCATTTTTTTTTTATGAAAAGTAAATCAGTTTTGTAAATTGGGCATTGGTGGATAAACAGGATATTTTATGAAATTCTCTTGGCTTCGGGACAGCCTGAATTTAAAAGCTTGTAAATTAGGATTTTTTGTATGAACGAGATTTTGTGGCCTTGTTTACTGCTGGTTTGGCTCACATATTTGTTTATGACTATTTGTACATGAACTTCATATCAGTAGCTTAGAGTTAAGTGCAAAGCTCCAATAGTAGCTAACAGTGACCGTTTGTAATTAATTTGCCATACTTTCATGGCGATCAAGAGTCCAAGCTGACAGAATTTTGAAAATCACTTCCAGGTTTAATGCCGACTGAAGCCAGAAAATTTTTGTGAGTGGGTTCTTGAAAGCTAGCTCAAATTAGCCCTATATGGAAACAAAATAAGAAATAATTATTTTTTCTTATGTTTACCATAAAAGTGTTGGATCAAAAAGAAACAGGTTTCCACATTGGTCATTGCATGTGTTAGATGTGAAAATTGGGTTTGGAATAATAATTAAAGGTGGTCATAATAAGATCTTTGCTGACATGGATTTACAACATGGCACTTCCAACCTCGTTCCCATATTCCTCTCTTTAACTACATCATCATCGAGAATGACGTAGCTGAAGAGAGGGGACCCTGGGAACAAGGTTGGAAGGCGCCACATAAGAGGAAGAGTCTAAATGCTATAGTTTAGAAGGAGGTCGGACACCTTAATGAGAATATATAACGGAGTAACTGGTTAGCTTTCAGTTGAGGTTGGGGTTAACAGTTTATATAGTTAAATTTAGGCCTAAACAACCCGAGAAGCTAGGTGGTACTCTGGTACGGTAGGCTATGTAAACCTAAGCCTAGCTGAGGTCACAGGTTCAATCCTGAGTGGGCATTTTAGATTTTTGTTTTTTACACTTAAAAATTTATTGAAAATAAAATTCTAAGTGTTGACATCACGTTATATAATTCTCAATAAGGTGTCCGACCTTCTGAGCTATAGCAGGTAGACTCAACCCACATAAGAGTACACCCTTGTTTGATGATACCGTGTAAAATCCCCTTTGTTTGGGAAGTGATATGTTGCGTGACTGCTTCATGTAGTGTTACAGTCAAGGAAACTGCCATGTTTCTTGCACATCTTTTAGATAGGTAGACTCAGCATAGAAAGGAATTATTTTGAATAGCAATAAATTGATTTTAAGATTTGTCATGGCCTGTCATTTTATGTGTAAGGTACAAAGATAACTCTTACATTTCCAAGAGTGATGGACATTATGCACTTAATGACTGACCCCAAGGGAAACAGTGAATTTTGTTTAGGGTCTCAGGGAAACTAAACTTACCGTTTCCCGTGGGACCAGTCGTTAAGAGATTTGTTATACCTCCCAACTCAAAAATAGAAAAAAAATTATATAGGTTAAAATTGTACACATTTGCCACGGTTTCAAGGCGCACGACCTGATGACGTGCGAGTCGAAAGTTCAAGTTGTTTCCCAAGTGAGTTGGTGAGTTTTGCTCGCCCAAGGAAGTTAGACTGTTTTGACCCATGGCACGTGACATGTTCTTGTCCAATCAAAAAAAGCGTTTGAGTTGGGAGGTATAAAAAATTTTATTTCCTCTGGAAATATGACTTGACCAGAATGAAAGGAAAAACTCGGCCACCTGCCTGAGTGCGCTCGTCTTGTTGGCGACGGAATTGGCCATTTTCGTTCGATTTGGAACGATACAGATTATGCCTTTCTGAGCCAATTAGCTTTCACTTTAAGCAATTAGTTGGAAATCAGCGAATCAAGGAAGGATAGATCTCATTTTGGAAATTTTGATCAATCCTGCCAGAGTTACACACAAAAAACCTACTAATATTTTGGAGAAAAATCCACTGCCAATTTCGCAATTCCCCTACTATTTTTCCCGAAAAGTTAGCCAGCCACAATTTCGTAAGAGACAAAGACGAAGTGGGCAACAAAATTGCATATAAGAAAGAAAGGCAAAGGAAAGAAAGAGAGCAAAAAAGAAGGAGCGAAACAGATTCGCAAAAAAAAAAAAGACCGCATGCCCCAAATCCAAAAATGAGGCTTAATTACGTCCGAGTCAGCAGGAAAATACTGCTTCACTGTTGCAAATCTCATTTTGAACTATTTCCATGCTAATTGGCTGAAAACCGGTCCAGAAAGGATGAATTGGTAAAATATACCCGGGTTTTTTTTGCGCTTCTAGCCGACCGTCGCCAAAGGGTTAAGCACCAGTAGGGATCATCATCAAATTTCTCCTCGTAATTTCACTGTGTAATCAATCATTGAGGTCATGGGAATTAAGGACATGATCACCCAAGATGAATTAACTTTATAGAAAAATTCATTGCCTGACGAGTGAATTCCACGTTAAATACCCTCGCTTCGATAGCCAATGAGAATGCGAGTTTTCTTTGACGTATGCGATTCTATATTTTATGGGGTCAAGAAAGGAGAATTCGAATTTTGATATTGGGGATTAAAGGGTACAACAAGAGTCCACTTTGCGCAATGATGTCATTCCCGCTGATTTTATTTAATTTCCAACAACCTGTTGTAACATGAAGGGCTTTCAATGGCAGTAACAATCTTCGTGTATTTCACAAACGGGGTTTCGTTTTTTTGTGAAAAAGAAAACATCATTCTCGTCCCCAGAGCCGCTTGGCGCTTTCAACCGTCGGAGCTTAAGCACGAGGACCAAGTGTGCTCAGGCTTAGGCGAGTCTTTTTCCCGTATTCTCTATAACTAACCCCCACTCAGCCAATCACGACTCTTTCCCCAATAAAGGAAAGAGGGGCCTGTTCACAAGCTAAGAACGAATGCTTTCAATCATCCCGGACCACGTTCACATTTTTTCCTAAATCAGCGCCTGCTTAAGTTCATTATTACAATGCAGTATAGTCGTGTTCTTTACTATTTTTTGTTACTATTTTTGAGTTACTATTTTTGTAGACAGCCGACTGTTTGACCTCATTTTATGGTGGCCATTGCCCTTTCAAGTACCCTTCAAAAAGCACCAAGTGAAATGAAAATAAGAAATACCTAGTCTATTTATTCCAAATTGACTAAGATTCGATGAACAGTGAGTCACATAACCATACACAAGTTTTACATTTTCAGCCTTAATTGATTGGATTCTGGGTGAGAACGAAACGTTTTCTACATGATGATAAATATTTTATGGTGTTACGGTTAGGTAAGCGTGTGTAATCAATGCAAGTTTCCACTCCTCCGCGAGACATTTTATTGAAACGGCTAAAAACTTTACGACTTTTATTTGTTCGTTCTATTTTTATTTGATTTCACAATCAAACACCGTGCTCGCAATCAAACAGTCCTGGGTTTTAGGAATTTCATAAGGCCATAGGGAAGACCTTGTGTCAAAAATATGAAAAAAATGCCATTGTTGAGGAAGATGACCTGTGAAATGGACTGATAAGTGATAATGTAGGGTAAAGACCTGATAAAGGTAAGGGATTAATAACAGAATTTTTAGAACAAATCACGTTTTTAAATTATAAGTATGTATTTATACAAATTGAAATATCTTAAGAAAATTTAAGCGGAACCCTTCCCAACGACTATTCCGTCAATACGAGTTAATTCGTTGAACAACCTCCGCGGTGTTGAATCTTTAGTAAATTAAGATTTAAGAAATATAGGGCAGTTCTGAAGCGCACATTGACGCTAAAAAGAAAAATCTGTTGACAAAACTTAACGAAAGCAATTATTTTCACGTAACAACCATATTGATAGTAGAAAATATAAAAATAAATGTCACAGGCAGTCCAAAGTCAACAGATCTGTTAAAAAAACACTGCTTTATCATCTCTCCATGGAAACAACTATTATTTAGCTTCATTTTTATTGCAGTATCCCTACCTTGTAGTAAAATAAGTTTTCAGTAGTTACGACAATATTCAATCATTTAATGCAAAGGAAGATCACTTTCCTTCCTCTCTTCTTATTCCCAGTCTTTATTTTGATTACGAACAGTCTTTCTTTCCCCTCAAGAATGGCCAAGACAAAGGCGGGAAATACACAATCATGCGCGAGTTTCCCGGGACCTGAGAGTGCGTTGCACCAATGTTTCGTTCTCAGTCCTTGCCGAGAGGACAGAATGACTGTTGTCATAGCTAAATCGATGCTGATCTTGTCTCAATTTTACCTTGTTCCAGGTGGTTGTTTTAGAAACAAAGACAAAAGAACAAGATGCACTTTACCTCGTATGTTTTCATGCTTCTACGAATTTTTCTTATAAGTGACTTTCATTGGATAGCGTTATCTGCAGACTATGAAAGACTGAATCACGCCAAAGCTAAGCGGAGTGTTACTGGCACACCGCAGCCTCAGATACAAGGTTCAGTGGCTGGAACTCCATCCGGCTTAAATATTGCTCAACAAAACCAGATATCAACAGACAAAGGGCAGCCCTTGGGACAAACTCTAACGCCTTACGCGCAGGCCACAGGACAAGCCACGGCTTCTGCCGTAGCGCAACCCCCAGTACAACCTTCTACCTTAACAGTTAAATCACAACCCATGGGACAGGCTGCAAATGCAATCCCGCAATCTACGGGACAACCTTCTACTTTGACAGTTAAAGAACAGCCCGTGGGACAGGTCGCAAATGCAATCCCGCAAACTACGAGACAACCCGAAGGGCCAGGGTTGCCCAGTGCAGATGATCTAGAAGAGGATCCTAATATGGACCAAGCTGTGGATGATGAATTTGACGAATGTGACGATCCTGAATCTGATCCCGAGTATGTAGCCGCCTGTCGTCGACGCCGGCGTCGTCGACGTCGGCGTCGACGCTTTCGTTATCGTCAACCTCCTTATGGTTTCCGGGGCCAGAAACCAAGATTGAGACAACCAATAGACGATGATGAGTATTTGGAAAGGCAGCCTCAACGAGTAGACGATTGGTTAGATTTTAAAGGATCCCCGGATTATTTTGGGGATAATAGCCAGGGAGGTACCGGAGGTACCGGCGGTATAGGAGGCCAGGGAGGAACAGGAGGAATTGGAGGCGGAACAGGGGGAATTGGAGGCGGAACAGGGGGAATTGGAGGAGGAACAGGGGGAATTGGTGGCGGAACAGGGGGAATAGGAGGCGGGACAGGGGGAATTGGCGGCGGTGGAGGTGGTATGGGTGGAGGCGGCGGTGGTGGCGGAGGGAGAGCTGAAGGAACTGGTAAGGAATTGAATACATTTGTAGATAATAAATAAATGTTTGCTGAGGAACTTCAGTAAGAATATAAAAATTATAGTTGTCCGACGTTTCCATGTTTCTAACATCATTTTCAAGGCAGAGTGAAAATATCGAGGTGGTATATAAGAATATAAATGAGTGAAAACATAATCGACATTTGTTGTGCGTCAGTGTTAGTATAGGTAATCATACGGTTTCGAGTTCAATAGGCCATTTGCACGATACCGTCATTTGACTACTACTACCAGAAGGATTCTGGTAGTAGCAGTCAAATGACGTCATCGTGCAAATTGAACGAGAAAACCATATGATTACTTATTAATAATTATACATGAAAAACTTTGCATCCATTTTTGTTTGGATTTATTTTTCTTTTTTTTGGGTAAAAAAAAAAGAAATTTTTTTTTTCGATTTGTAATTTGCACTGGTGTTACACTTTTTGAACCGGTGTTACACGTTTTGCAGTGGTGTTACACTTGAACCGCACTGCTCTTAGCCAATCAGAATCGAGTAATTTTTTCATGTAGATTATTATATGATGAATAACTTCGCGCGGATGGAATCTGTTTGCACGTTCAAGGATGGTTGGCGTTCTTTGATTATCAGCATTTTGTAAATGAGACAATCAAATTGTTTCGACACTTTTTGAGTACCAATTTGCTGACGAAATCCAGCAGACGCTTATCAACGAGGATGACATCTTGGTCTCCTATGATGTCACTGCGCTTTTTACGAATATACCAGTTGAAGAAACCATCCAGATCGTGGCAAACAAAACCTTTACAAATGACTGGCTTGGTAAGTTTCACGGTGTTCAATTAAAGATAGAACAACTAATTGAACTCCTGGGACTAGCAGTAAAGGACCGGCTTTTCCAGTTTAATGGTGAGCTGTATGAACAGACTGATGGCGTGGAGATGGGTCCCCCCCTGGCCCCCCCAAACACATTTATGTGTTCTTTGTAGAATAAACTACACGAAGACGGGCAAATGCCAAACTCATACTACAAGAGGTATGTTGATGATACTCTTGCAATCATGCCTGGTCCCCCAGCAGCGACTGCTTTTCTTGTGTTCTTAATTCTAAACACCCTTGGATAAATTTCACCATGGAAATGGCCACAGACAACACCCTTTCTGGGAATGAACATTTTAAAGAATGGCACAAGGCTAAACACACGCGTATACAGGAATCCCA